>OZ025249.1:43530019-43962793 GCA_964019135.1 Arenicola marina
ACTTGGGCGCCTGGCTCCCATGGGACTGGGGACTAGGGGAGGCGGGTGAAACGGTGGCGGGTGGGGGGTGGCGGGGGGGCCGGGGGGCGGGGGGGGGGGGGGCATCGACACGGAGTGCCAGCAACTAGAATCCTAATTGAACTGCCATCTATCTCAACCCACCCTCTTATCACCCCCACACCGTCCGACCCCGGTCGCCCTCTTCTAACCTCCCCCCCCCCCCCGCCGTAACTCTCCATTCCCCTTATCTCATATATATGAACAAAATGCCACCCCTGTGGGCAGTCAGTCCTATCACCCTGGATCTAACTTCATTTCTACATGCCCCTTCTACAACCTCTCCTCACCCCCTCCCAATATTCCACCAGTCCCCATTGCTATTATTCCCCAGCAAAAGCCTCCCGCTGGTTAGCCAGCCAGCCCACTAATTTCACCCCACTCCTACTCCCACGCCACCCCATCACCCGCCCCCTCCCTCACCCCCACCCTCCCTCTCACGGCCCATCGGGCCGCCCCGATCTGTCCGGCGTTCCGATCTCTTGTTCCATCTACCCCCGAGGCGCAGTTCACTTGTTGGTTGGCCCCTCGAGGCATTTTCAAGATCTCTAATTCCTGCTCACTGGAGCGAGTAATTCGTACACGGCACTCCCTCCGCAATCCCCCCCCCACCCCCAAAATACCACCACCAAAGCTCTGGCCAGCGTGCTACGTGCTCGCTAGGGGTCGCCTCTGCGCCGTGGGACCTGTTCTCATGGATCAAAGGCGTCCTGGTTTTGTTCACACCCTAACTCGTTTCCTTTGTTTTCCTGGCTTGAAATGGCCAGCTTCCCATAGCGAGTGAATTATTTACTTATGTAAAGGATTAAAGCTGATGCAAGCATCCCCCCGTGTAACAAGATCAGAACTGTAAGAGGTCTAATCCAGCACTATAATAGGGATTTATTCTCTCGTTCTTATTCGACGTCGTATTGATGTTTGCGTTCGTATTTTATTCACGAGTCTTATTACCCAACAAATACGGATCATTTGAAGGACTCCGATGAGAGCCCTTGTCCCGGGAGGTTCCAGGTCCCAGTTTACCTTCCATCTGCACAAAAGTGACTTCAAAACACCCAAACATTTCATTTAATTTGTTAGTCTTATTCCAGGAGTAAGGTTGTAGTCGGTTAGCTGTGGTATAATAGATGCGGTCCCCTCAGTTCCTCGAGTGCATGTGGAGTAAGTCCCCACGGTAACTTCTCTCTGGGCAGCCAGGCATCAGCCGATTACCTATGTACTACAGTTCCCAGTCCCTTAGTTCGGGCCGCCGACCCCCCTCCCCACGGCCCCCCCCCCCCACCTCGACGATGTGGAAACTTTACACTCCAGGGCGGTCAGTAAGCAATTGATTTTCAATTAAATTCTCATCTAAATTAATGAAAATGTAAACGATTTGAGGAGTGTCCGGACATGTTCCCTGCCTGGCATGGTAGCGACCCGCGGTGACCGCCGGCCACCCCTGCCCCCTCTGACAAGATGTCCCCCACCCCCCTCCGCCCTCCACACTGACCCTTTCTCCACACATATGCCCCACTAACCACCCCCCCCCTTCGGCGTTCACAACCGATAAATGGATGCTACTGTAGCGAGGCCTTTGATACAGTCACGCTAGATTACTATCAAGGCCGGTTCAGGCCCTTATCAGCCGGCGTGTGAATTGAGTTCTCCTCCTCTATGTCGTTCATTCATTCCTCAGGCGCCTCACCCCTCACACCCCACATACCCACACCATCCCGTCCCCGCCCCCACCCCCACTTCCCCTCTTAAGCCTCTGTTGTATATTTCCGCCGGGACCTAGGACCTGGGCAGGGCCTTTGACAAATGGATTTGACCCCCTGGCTGCCGTGCGCCCCACCACACAAGGACTCCCATTTTTGCCCGGAGCGACCCCCTCCCCCCCCCCCCCCCCACCCCCACCCCGCTTCCACCCGCTTCCACCCTCTTCCACACGCCGGCCAACCCCCTGAGGGGGCAGGCTTCGGAAGATGAAGTGGGGCGACTTTTGACTTCATCCGTGGCAACCAAGAAGGCTTCGGCAGCAGAAGTAACGGTTTCGTGCACACTCCCCACCCCCACCCGACCTCCACCCCCACCCCTCTCTCTCTGTGCTCTCTGTTAGTCTTTGTCTCCCCTCTGATACCACTTCTTACGCCCCGCCCCGCCCCCCACCACCACCACCCCCCCCCACCCGCCACCAGGCGCGTGATCTTTGTTCTTTGGCCTCTGACCTACAAAGGTCATCCACTTAGTATATGTGTGTCCTGGCGGCGCTGGAAGAAAGCCCTGGGGTACTGCTGGGAGAGCAAGGTGCCGGAGGAAGTGGGATGCAGGTCGCAGGGGGCGAGGGGGAGGGGGAGGCCGGGCGCTGAGGCATGCCACCACCACCACCACCACCACCGCCACCGCCACAGTCCCTGGCAGGTCCCAGACCCCTTCCAAGACGGCTTTTTATTGGAGTTTGATGCGAGTCCGCTAGGTGTGGTGTGTTGTAAACACGGCGCCAGAGACTCCCTGGAGAGGACGCAGACGTGTTCTGGGGATGTGTTTGGGGGTAGGCGTGAGGGTGGGGGTGGGGGGGGGGTGCTGTAGTGTAGAGATAAGGGTAACTCACCACACCACATCGCATGCGTATCCAGAAAACTCTTCTTTTACCATACGCCACCTATAAAACAAACCATCACCCCCCCCCCCCCCACCCCCGAAGAGAAGTCACCGTTGGAGGGAACGGACACAGAGCAGATACCTCGACTGCCCTTCTTCCATCCCCTGCACCACCCGCACCCCCTCCCTCCCCCACACTCACTCTTCAATCACCTGCATCCCCTTATCACACTCCGCAAACACTTCTCGCCAGTAATTATCACAGCAATAATTGGTTTCACGCCGGCCGTGAAAAGTGATAAGGGGTTCGGGGGAGCAGGATGTAGACGTCGGAGAGGGAGGGAGCCGGACGGGGTGGTGGGAGGTGAGAGGGGGAGTTGTAGAGGGGAGGGGATGGGGGGGGGGGGATTTGCAAATTCGATAATCGTGAAAGCATAGTGTTCGTTCGAACGCAAAACTGACTCACGAGATGACGTTTTGATTTTTGTCTATTTCCTTTTCACGCCCGTTAAGCCGTCCATCACCACCCACTTACGTCCCTTTTCTGACATATCTGGACACCGTGCCGTGGTTGTGGTTGTGGATAGTTATTTGACGGATATGTAGAATCACAAACTCCCTTCGTGCAAGTTAACATAATATATAGTGCTAAGCACAAAACATGTCCCGCAAGTAATTTTATATCATTTCCAGTGCTTTGAAATTAAAACACTTATGAACCCAATTCGATATTAAATTAATTAGCTTACCATGACTACCGGTCGGTATGTAGGCTATTTAGCAAGATGATCGAGTGTGATAAGGAAAGAGCAGAAATCTACAGCTTCAACCCTTCCGCGGAAATATACATTATTTCCCGACGACCATCACCGTCTTATCGGACCGGGAATGTGGATTTCTGTCGTCGCCGTTGCGTCCCCGAGCCGTAATTGGCGCCACTGCTGCCACCTGGCGAATGGCTGCCAAGTTGGTCGACGTTGGTCTGTGCTGATAGATAAGGCTATGAGCTAACTGGCTGACAGATGTACGGACTGATATTCTCCGGATTTAATCAGCGGGGCGCAGCAGACGCTCTCGGCCATAGATCACTGCCAGGTTTGGCATGGGGTAAGAAGTGGCGGGAAAACGGGATGGTCAGTATGGCACCGGGGGTAGGGGTGTGTGAGGGATGGACTGAGGGAAAGAAAGGACAGGTCGACTCCCAGCAGGACATCTGGATTCTGGGGCGTGTGTGGGTGTGTCTAGGGGGGCGCTGAACATCCTGAAAGAGGTCAATTACTTAATCCCGAGTGTCGATTTCACATGCTCAGCAACCAACGGGTCTATGACTAATATGCCGGTTGTTAAAGTATTCGGGATCTTCGGCAAGTTTTAATCTTCAAGCCGGATTAATCAGAGTAGGAATTTGGCGACTGAACCTGCCGGGAGTGGTGCCATCGTGACCATTTCAAGTACCTCGTGGGGCTTGCTTACCTCGTGACGGCGCCAGGCGTTTAATTTAAATTACTGACTACCTAAAGACGATGATGCATCCCCCCCCCCCCACCTCGCCTGACCCTCTTACCCACCTACCACTCCCATACCCCTGCCCCCGATACATCCCCCATCACCACCCCCCTCTCATCATACATACATCTGTATAAAAACTGCTGACCCCGATTATCTTGCGTTGCCCGTAGCAACCGGTGGCGTCGTTCACGCCAGCGGGATGCCACTTGATCTCGAAGCTATTTGGTATTGACGGTCACCTCACCTCATGGCTTGCCTTGTCCTGGTGCTGGCCTTGGCCACTCAGACAGACCATCGGCCAGTCATGGTGCCAAAAAAAATACAACGCTAAACCAAACCTCGGAAGCAGCGAGACTTGGGTGTACAGTTGTCTGTTCACAGTGTATTTATTGCTGATTCGCGGCGATGTCAATTTCTTCCCAATTGCCGCGCACCTGTTTCAGTGTTGACCTTTTTGGAAAGTGGGGGAATGTAATCTGTATCCTGGAGTTTCGGGTTCATTATAAACGAGTCATCTTGATGACGTCACATCCTTTTGTCCCGTTCTATTGACCTTGACCTTTAGGTGAAAACAGAAAGATGAATGGGTGATTTTGTGATTCCGATGTCTAGCATTACTCCTCCTATAGAGTAAATCATCTACTCTTGTTTATCACGGAGGCAGTTATAATGGTAGAACAGGTGTATCACGTACCACGTGACTCACAGCAACAGTGACGTCATTATGGGGATGGGTAACAATTGCCCATAAATGCCCACACAACAATATCCCAACATGATATTTTCTTGGAAATTGTAAATGGCACATGGTTTGGTGCCTGTTTAAGAAATGTGTCATGCACCATATCTAGCCTCTTGTTGAATGTTAAAACATGAGTGGAAGACTTACAAATAGATACAATACTCCAATGAGAATAGAAGGTGACATTTAATTAACAACTAATATATAGGCACATGCTATATATATATTTATGTATTTAAATACACTTCATTGAAATTATTTTGAATCTATCTAAGCGTACTTAATGGTTGTAGTAACATGTTTAATAACATGTCTGTATTCGCCTCTCTTCACAGGAATGCGACCAAGTCCATATAGACGACGTGTCATCAGACGACAACGGCCAGGACCTAAGGTGGGTGAAACTGTAACCATGGCAACTCTAGTGTCACCACCGCGAGAGATAAGGTTTCCAACGTCCCATGCGCGATATCAAAATGGAGGTCACACTGTATGGATTTCGCTTCCAGCTTGTAGCTTGTAAAACTCGCTCGCCTGCTTTCATAATGTATGTTATTGGCTAATATCCAAGAGTTATCCTAATGCCATGGGAAACATGAACACTGTTCCGCCGTCGTTAACGGAATGGAATGTTGGTGTTTTAGGCCACTTTTCCGTCGTTAACGCCTGTAAGCGTCAAGTCATTGGTGTACTTCAGATTTATTTGTTTCATTGATGTTTAACTTCAATAAAGTTGAACAAGATCCTGCTTAATCTGAGCCTATCGTGTAACAATATACCAATAACATTTCATCTGAATTAATTTTTTGCTCATTTTAAGCGTTTTTGCTGCGCGTTTTCCTACTGCAGGACAATTTTATCACGTTTGTTGATGAGCGAAATCGATGTTAACCCGCAACGTACTTTGTCGGACAAACAAAACGCCATATATTGATTACCAAATATTGTATTGGTTATGTCTATATTTGCGTTCAATATTGTTGTCTAATTGACCGATTCAAGTTAACGTGCCGTGACATGCATGGGGCCGTCCCACCGGCTGCAGTAACCCGTACTCGAGTACTACGTGGGCTATGTTGAAACATTTGCTTCACCCTAGCATTAATGTGGAGGAACGAATGACCTTTCCTTTTACTGTTGAGTGAATCATATTAAGGGAGATTAAACCAGGCTTCTTGCAGCTAGCCCTGGGCAATTATGATGAATTATGGCCTCTGATGAAACTAGCCCTGGGGAATTATGATGAAGCCCAGGGTATAGATTTAAATGTTAGCTATAAATACTGAAATCGATCAAGAGCGGGTAGATAGCGATTGAAGAACGACAGGTTTTGAACAATGCGTCATCGTAAAAGCCTGCAGTGGTATAGTGTTCAATGCTTTTTGCTGGCAGCACGTGTAGTGTAGTGTCATATCCAGGTTTGTTAATGATAACCGTGAGACATTTAATCAGGGGATAACAATAGCAGCACGCTTTTGCTACCATCGCTCTGGTACATAGTCCGTGGAGTGAAGCCCCAGGGTCCAATTTAATTTAAATATTTGACTTTCTATTCATGGCAATTTGGATTAGACCGGCGTTTTATGGTCACGTAACGGGTTAATTTCAGATAGTTCATATGCGGGTTAATTTCAGATGGTTGATATCCGGGTTACTTTCAGATGGTTCGTATCCGGGTTAATTTCATCAGATGGTGTATATCCGTTAGTTCTACTGGGTGTGTACGGACGCTTACGGGTTAATTGCACGTGGTCCACCCTCCCTTTGGTTTTAACGTGTAGGTTTATTGGTTAATTTCTGATGTTTCACGTCCGTGTC
Source organism: Arenicola marina (assembly GCA_964019135.1). Lineage (NCBI taxonomy): Eukaryota > Metazoa > Annelida > Polychaeta > Arenicolidae > Arenicola > Arenicola marina. Next base: position 43,536,729 of record OZ025249.1, read on the forward strand.
TCTTTCCTTGTTATTTTCAGCAATTACAACTTCGCCACAGACGGTTTCCACGCTGCGGCCACGAACGCCAACCTGTGCCTGGCTACCGGGGTGAGGGGGGGTGTCGACTGGATGCGCAAGCTCGCCTTCAGATACCGGCGGATAAAGGAAATGTACAGCAGCTATAGGAACAACGTGGGAGGTGAGCGCTCCGTGGTGTGGTGGGGTGAGGTCGGCTGGGGTGGGGTGGTGTGGTGTGGTGAATCAATGAATCTGTGCTTTGGGCCGCTTTTCTGCGTACAAGTGGAAAATAACCATGGCCGACGTCCCTCCCGGGACGATGAGGGATAAATGAGTGAATGAAGGCATGAAACATGCCCCAGATTAAGTGCCCAGGCCCGGATTGAGTGCCCAGGCCCGGATTGAGTGCCCAGGCCCGGATTGAGTGCCCAGGCCCGGATTGAGTGCCCAGGCCCGGATCCATATGGTTTATTAGATGTATGTCGTCGGTTAAACTATCGGAAATGTGCGGCAGTTGTCGTCTGTTTGATGTGATTAATTAGGTGTAAACTGATGGCTATTTTCCCGGCAGGTTCCTCGGCCCGGTTTAGGTTTAGCGCATGTGTTCCCAAGGTGGTCTCTTACAGCATTTATTGATCCATATAACGGGCCATTGAATACAAGTTGCTCTTGATGGAACGAAGAGCGATATCTCCATAATGGTTGTACCAGCGCAGACAGGTACGCTGTACCAGCTATGTGATGGAATAGAGCGTTAAAGATCACAAACTGTGGAACGGCGCCGTTCCCTACACGTATACCTACGGAGTCATTCGCCAGATGGCGACACCGTCGCTTTTTCTGCTCGGATGCGCGTTGGAGGGACCAAATCTATGGTTATAAAATACCATCGATGCGGGATTGTAGCCATGAATGGTGAGTGTGTGTCGCCGGTTTAACCTTCGTTTCCTCTCTCTCTCGCAGGTCTCCTCGGTCCCCAGAAACGTGAATTGTGGCTCCAGTTGCGGTCAGAAATCGAGGGGTTGACGGACAACTGGCTCACTATGGCTCTCAAGTCTCTGTCCATCATTAACTCCAGGTGAGAGAAGAGTCTAAGACCCCATTATATGTATATGTACAGTATATGTATATGTGGTGTAGTAACGGTTCCGGTTGGATGGGTAGATTGTGTCATGCGGATGTGACTGCACCACGGCCTGGATCGGAGCGGGTTTACTTCTATATAAATATGATATGAATTCTGTGTATACACATGAACTGAAGGAGCGTTTAACGTTACATACTCCGTAAGAACGTTCGTGCGGTCGGCTTAGTGCCTGGGCCGGGTTGTGGTGCAAGGTGTGGGTGGGTTGGGGGGGCACATGTGCTGTTAGATTGTCCTGGATCACCCTGGATCTCCGCACACCCCTCCGCACCCCCCCCGGCCTGCTGCGCATCCTTGCCTCCGACCCCTCCCTCCCTCCACGCTAGACCTTCACCGGGTATCTATTGTGAGTTCAGAGTTCAGGGAGGGTGGATCGGGTGGGGGTGAGGGAGGGAAAACGAACCAAAGGCATGCCACGAATTCCTGTCCGACCAAGATGGCGGACGCTAAAAACCACGGTGTTTACAAAGTCATCCGGGTTACACCGGGGGTTATCACTGATTGAGGCCCGCGAAGAAAATATTTATTATTTCATTCCCGATGTGTTTAAGGCGCTCCGGGTACTGCCTGAGATGTGTCCCCTATACCCTCACACAGAGGGAGACAGAGAAAGAGAGAGAGAGAGAGGTTAAAGTATTCACGTGTGGCATTCATGTATGACAGCTGTAAGCTCCCTGGGGGAAGTATTAATATATATATATATATAAACGGGACAGTTTTTGGCTAGAGTAGGGGGGTGGGGAAGGAGGGTGGGGGCTGGGGGGTGGGGGGTTATGTAGGTAAAGTAAAGGGGTTTTGAGTGAGAGTGGAATGGACACCGGCGACGATGGCGCCCCCTAGCGGTGATGGCCGGAGGGAAGGAAAATTAGTCCGGAGTCGGTCGACCGCTGTGATAAGTAGATGTCCCGATAACAATGGACCTATCAGGTCGTTCCTGTCGACGGGTTATTTAATTTATTCCTTGTATATACACCTCCTCCTGCTCCCCCGCCCCCCCTTCCCACACACACACCGTCCAGCCCAGCGGCACCCGCGTAAACTCGCTATCATGAGACATACGACGCACGGTGATTCCACATCCACGTCGTTTTATGAAATGTGGTGGTATTTGCCGGGAGCCGACACCTGGGCCGAGGGGGCGTGGGGGGGGGGGGGGGGGAGGGGGGCAGGGTGGCGAAGATAGGGTAGAGGAGTGCTGAGAAGAGAGGGTCGAACGGAGGGGATGGGGCGGAGGGTGGGATGCAGGCCCCAGCTGCCGGGGTGCCTCCTGGACCTGCGGGAGTCACTAGGGAAGGCGATACCGCCTTATCAGGCGCTCCCTCCCCGGGCGGGAGGGTGGTTGGGGTGTGTGTGTGCGGGGGGGGGGGGGGGGGTAAGAAGGGTGTGCTGTGTGGCTGGCCACGCTGGGCGATGTTATGACGTGGGGCTGCGATAAGCCCGGAGACACCCTCTGCGGTGTATCGCTCCCGAGGATGTCCCCCGCAAAATATTTACCGACAGATAACGGCCGCTTAGTTCGCTAGGGGGCAGCACGCTACGGGCGCCGTCAGACCGCCGGACTCTCGGGTTTTCCCTGGATCGGTGGGTGGGTGGGTCTAGTTGCTAGAGGATGGATTGGGCGGGTGGGGGTGGGGGGGGGGGGCGCTGGCGAGGGCTGAGGCTTTAGTGGGCAATGTTGAATGCGGCGTATAATCGGGGGAGGTATTTTTCCGTTCCGTGACGTCAACGTCGGTCATGCACGTGGTAGCAGTAAGTGGCCAAGGTCAAATTGTTTACTACGCCGAGTATGAAAAAATGTGTGATGTAGTAACTGCCTGCTGTCTCATCTAATCTAACCAATTTGTGGGCCTGACGTGCGGGAAAAAATCACCAAAATGCCAGGTGCATCAATTTCTTCATCGAATTGTAGGGAAACGTGTCTTGACTTTGCGTATGGACTGCACGGCGTCCCCCTCTGGTGGTGCCGGAACACACTAACTGCGTATTCTAGTTCATTTCCAAAGAGGCTAATAAACCCGCTGTTGTTTGCCACGCAATTCTGAGAATTCATGAGGATTCAATGTGGTTTCCCTGTAATGACGTGCTTCCTAGTTCTGTATCGCAGGATAAATGTATTTCTTCGCAAAGAGTAGGGGGTTATCCCGAGGACATGGCTCCGTTCTCTCCCTTCCTTCTCCCATTGACGCGGTGTGACCAGAATTGGCAAAAGCGTCCTGAATATACAACCAACAAACCTAGTTGTATTAACATCAGCGGTATCCTTGTCCAGCTGAGCTACAGGCCAACATATCGCGGGTTCGAACCATGACACCAGCGTCCCGGCCATATTTCCTCACCCCCCCCCCCCCACCCAATTCCTTGTCTCGGGACTGGAGGTGTCATACATAACCCACCATTCTGGCATTCTTGACGCACACAAGTGGCCAAATACATTTCTTTCCCTTACTTGGAAAACGACAGCCAGCTAAGCAATTGGGGAATGTTCGTTGCGACATAACTTTATTTTTGATTTCGTTTTCAGATCAACGTGTGTCAATGTGCTAGTCACGACAACCCAGCTGGTGCCGGCGTTGGCCAAAGTCCTCCTGTACGGCCTTGGCGGGGTCTTCAACATTGAAAATATTTATAGCGCAACAAAAATAGGTAAGCCCAAAACAAAAACCTTAATGGAATGGTCGTGAGACAAGTGTGTGAAACTATTTGTGTCCGGTGCGGCGCGCCCCACGCGGAATATATAACACAAAGAGCGACGAGTGAAAACTCAAAGCGAGGCTCCATAGATCCAGATTCTCGTGGGATAGAATGCGGTCATCGGGACTGGAGTTGTGTTTTGACCTGCGTGAGTTTCTGTTGTTGGAACGCGGCGAGCAAATCCAGAAGCCCTCACCCAGTGGAATGGCGACTTTCAGTTGAGCGTTGTTATTAAAGTCGTGTTATAGTGAATGCTGGAGAGTGGAAGTAAACTTCGATCGCCACTCTCCTCTTGGACTGATGGGAATAATAAACATAGGAGCAATACGGGAGCTGTTCTGACACATGCACGGGATTGTTATATCTTTAACCAGCGATGTTTCACCCACGAATTATGTCCCTCGTACCTGCTTCATTAGTACCGCTTCGTTTGTAATTGTCTCTCCGGTGAGGATTTGCATATATTCTGCGCACCTTGCTCACATGTCATACTTCACTACTTCAGTAAAACATGACAAAATAGGATACATGTAATAATAAATTGTCGTTTATTGTTCCTATGCCCCTAATTTGTGAAGTAGGCTTAAGACGTGCAAACACCTTTAATAATCACGTGACTCATGTTGTTGTTTTGTTCGTTTCTCCCACCAGGCAAGGAGAGTTGTTTTGAGCGTATAGTCTCTCGGTTCGGCCGCAAGTGTACCTACGTGGTGGTGGGGGACGGACGGGACGAGGAGGCGGCAGCCAAGCAGGTCAGTACTACCCGCCCGTGCCCGCTCAGTGTCTCACAAAGGCCTGCCCCCACCCCCCCCCCCCCCAGGGGCGGCCAGGGCCACCCCGCTGGCCCCCGTCAGTAGCGGGCTTCAGGTGTAATGCTCCCTTATGGAGGGAAGCATCGCCGTCATCTCGGCACCATCCCGAGATTAGCCACGTTAATAATTCAAATTTATTAAATTTTGCGTCTTATGACGCAAGCAAATAAGAAGAGACATGCCCCGAATGAAATATGAAGGTATGAAGATAGAGGGGCAGGTTATCTTTTTGCCAGCCCCCATGTATCCCCCTTCACCCTCACCCTCACCTTCGTATCCCTATCCCCTCCACCCACTCCACGGCCCCTCCACACACCCACCCACCCACATTACCTCCCTTCCCACCCAAGGAGAAGCTTTGGCTTAATTGAGAGGGTCTGTCTTGAGTTAGGGCCCTGCCATTTTCTGGCAGATATGGGAGCAGTTTTCCTTGAGCGATGAGCCACCCTTTATACATCGGGCTTGACGGGTTTACCTCCTCCTGCTCCTCCTCCCTTAGCCCCCCCCCCTGCCCCCTGCCCCCCGCCCCCCCCCTTCCACCCACAAACATGTCGCATCCGACCGACCTCGGCGTTAACTTATCACTGCCTGCTCTTCATTACCCCCACGCTTGGACGGGTGCCCGAGACGAGACAAAAACCTTCATGGGTAATCGTAAATTATTGTATCAATCACTATTTTTTGCACACGGAACGCTTTCGGGAGACATCTTCTGTACGTTAAAAATAGTTAGCGTTGTATTTTGGTTAATAATTAAGACCTTACAAGTTGATGACACTACGTGGTGACGCCATTTCGTTAACATGGATACAGGGGAGACAAGTCACGCTGTTTTATCCAGCAGAATCAATTTGTGACATATAATTGGAGTCTGGTAACACAATGACAGCGTATCACCTTTTGCTTCCTGAGTAATCGAATCGGTTTGGCCGCCGCAACAGCTGTTTTGTTCATTTTTACTTTTATTCATGTGATTCCATGTATATAATAAGAAACACAACGACAATTGCTTTCGCGATCCGACGGTTATTTTGTCTAGTGAGTCAATTGTAATAATATGGCATTTAATTTTTAGATAGGATATCGAAAAAAATCTATTATTATACTCCAAATAAGGTTTTTCGTAGAGCAAAAAATAGTCATGTAATATCGGGACGATTGGTGTCCGTCACGATGTAACAGGCGGGTCAGGTTTAGCTACGTCCGTAGGGGTACCTCACTCGTTCTATTGGCATGACCCCCCGCCACCCCCCGCATCCCCCACCACCCTCTCGCGACCGGCACCTGCCCTCCTTCCCATCCCTGCCACCCTTCCCACCCCTGCCACCCTTCCCACCTCTTCCACCCTTCGCACCCCATCCATCCTTGCCACCCCTGCCATCCTTCCCACCGTTCCCACCCTTGCCACCCCTCCCACCCCTCCCACCCCGGCCCCGTTGCTCTCGACGGCTCCTCCTTGACGATTCGCCCCAGATGTTGATGCTGATCTACGATGCTCTGGAGACGTATCATCTCAGCTCGGAGTGTATTGTATCTATACATCATCAATCTGTCTGCCGACCTTTCTTCTCCCCAGTACCTCGCAACCTGCCCACTAACCTACCCTGTCCCCCAGCCCCAGCCCCAGCCCCACCCCCAGCCCCATCCCCCAACCCCCCCAACCCCCCCAACCCAACTGTCTGTCTCACGCCTGGGCTCACCTGAGCCAAGCCGTCCAGGTCTGTGCTGGCCACGCTGTCAACGGGTATTACCTGGCTGCGCTACGGAGGGCAGGTGGGCCGGGGTCGGGGTCGGGGTCGGGCGGGGTGGTAGGAGTGTGTGTGGGGGTGGGTGGGTTGTGGAGGTGGGGGGGGGGGTTGAAAGGGGTGATAGGGCGTCGTGCCGTGCGTGGCACCTTCCGCCGGTCGGTTACCCGAGACGTCACCCGACCCCCCCCCCCTCTCTCCCGACACCCCCCCCCCCCACCCGACCCGCCTACCCTCCCCACTCGGCATGTCTCACGTGGCAGGTCTCACGTGGCGCTGTCCCATGTGCCCATGCCGGCGAGCCACCCAGACCAGCTGACAACTGATGCGGCCACTCACTCACAATCATAGGCGATCACCCCATCGCACCCCACCCCGCCCTACCCCCACCTCCTCCCCCATCCACTTTTATCTCCACCTCGATCTGCGTCCAGTTTTGCGATTATATCTCGGCGTGGCTCATCAATATATACATATATATTTATATATATATATACATGTATATTGAAAATGTATCGCAGCACCGTAATATATTGTTGTTGTTTGTTGATTGCAGATGAACTGGCCGTTCTGGCGAATTAGCAACCATTCCGATTTGGCGGCATTGCACCACGCTCTCGACTTGAGCTACCTCTAGGGGACCACGTGTCCGCCGTCCCCGCTTTCTACTTACTGTCTGCTGAACGTTGCCATGGGAGCGCTCCCGTGAAGACCGTCGCGTCACCAACCACCATGGCAACGACGCCTTCATCCACGGGACTCCATGCAAAGACATAGTGGCAAAGACACACAAAGACACAAAGAGGTGTGGGTAGATTCCCTCCCCCCCTCCACGCGCCGAATGGATGGAGGACTTCTGTCAGAGGGTGCCAGGGCCAAAGCAAGGGTCACCGGAGGGGCGACATAAGGAGCGGGTGTGATTGTTTAATGACTGGTGGGCGTGTGGGTTCACCGCCCCACCCCTCCTCCGCCCCCCCCCCTCCCCTGTCTTACTACTTCGGGGTTAAACGGCCCGCGAAGTCCTCACTCACCTCATCCCTCTCATGCACACAGAGACACCTCTTGGCATCGGTTCGCGAGCGTCGTTGCAGCGTGTCTTGTGTGTGTGTGCTGGACTTGGCGCCAGAAACGACTCCGCGAGACTCCACGAGACTCCGCGAGACTCCGCGAGACTCCACGATACTCCGCGAGACTCCACGAGACTCCGCGAGACTCCGCGAGACTTCGCGAGACCGTGGGCATCGGAAGTAAACAGAGCGCGAGATCGAGACTGCGACGAACAGAAACAGACAGATTGGAAGCTCCGCAAAAGTTAATTTGAGAAAATTAACTGAAATGACTATGCGAAGCTTCAATCGCGAACCTCATACCGATATCAATTCATTGGTTCCTGGGAGTCCTACACGATTGCTGACCGGAGCGACATCCAACGGCAAAGACCGGCCTCGGGTGCTTTACCCTGGCGACAGTTCTGGAGCCGTGTTATAACGATAGTGCGCCATCCAGCGGAGAGTGAGAGAACAGACTCGCGGGCAATCTCCGCCGCTAGGTGTCAGGCCATCTGCGAGGGCGTGGTTTGACCGGAAGTGACCTATTCTGTTGCACAATGTGCACACGTGACGAGGTCAGTGGACTTCCCGGATGATATATAAGTAGGAGATATAGGAGGAGGGTATAGTATTCATATAGTATTCATGTATATATGTGACATTCATACCGGGTAGGTTGTCAAAGTGTCGTCAACGTATGGCTATGGAATTATCGGCCACTGTTACCACGTGGGCACAAGGTTGTCCCTCTATCGGCAGCGCGCCCGTACGTATCTCTCACCGCTGGCATCTCCATCACCTGATGACAATCTCCTGATGACAATCTCCTGACCTCCTGACCAGCCAAAACGCCGCATCAACGGAACTTGTCAACCGCTTCCGTGGCCGCCAGCGACCTCACATTTCGTATGTATAAGGTCAAGGTCGATGCCGCGCCGACGGACCACGTGGCAGTCACGTGGCGAACCTCTCGCGTGCGTTGGGACAACCCAAGGGTGCTGACAATCATGTGATTGAGATCTTCGCGCAGTTCCTCCTGCCCAGTAACCCTGGAGTCTTATGGAGATGCCGCCCCGGTATTCAAGGGGTTAAACTGATAAAATATCTATTATATATACATATGTAATCTACACACATATAATTATATATATATATATTCCTGAGTGAGTGCGATGTGATGGCTATCATTTCGCGTGTATTAGGAAGATAAGAACAAGCATAATTATTCTGTCCAATTTCATATTTGTACAGTTGTAAATTTTTGTTGATGGGGTACGTGACACGCGGACTGCGCGTGCGCGTGAGCGCAGAAAGTTACTTGGTTCTGTAGTCCGTAGTCTGTATTATGTCCTAGTTATAAAAAGGCTTTGTCCGTTCAACAGAGAGATTATAGATATTCACTATTGTGCCCGTGGCTGCCTGTGACGAAAGAATGACGTCGGATACTGTATATTTTGGTGTTTAGGCGTTGTGGTTGGTGCAAGTGTACTATAGAGGTGATTCTTGTCTGTTTCTGTTTTGGGTCTGGGCAGCAGTTTGTCCCGATTGCTACGTATAGTGTTAAGTACAATGTTTTTTGTTTTGTCAACGTCGACAGATCTACAGCGCCTGGAAACAGTTGTCCAATTTAGTTCTTTGTCTTTGACCTGAAGAAAGATACATGACTGTTGTGGATTACTCTATACTGGGATCGCCTGAGGTCTTGTGACCATGGCAACCGTCATCTCCTCCTCCCCCCCCCCCATCCCCTCCTCGCTCGCCACCCTCTCCCGACTGACCGCCTTATATATCCAGAACAGACGATCCCTTTAACAGGTAGACAATGATTATTTGCGGATTTATAGGGTCGCCACAATGAATGTTTACTTGCTATTACAGCGTTTTAGTAAACGACATTGTATATTGGCGAAGGAAAACCAACAGGACAGTGGTCAGAGATCGGATATCGCCATTTTGGGGGAGTCGGCACCTGCATCACTGATTTCACTGATATCAAGCGGCCTAGCACATTGTTCGTTTCCTATAATTTATGCATTTCACATTTTTCTCGATTGATCATTCCAGGATCTTAATTTCTATCACGGTTTTAATTCTTGTTTAGGCTCAGCATATCATTTGTATGTTTTATGATAAGATTTCTTTTGCTTAATTGACTGACAACATAATGTTGTCTAAAGCATGTCGTTTAATGAAATTTAGTACATCTCATATATTATGCTTGATATAGATAGTCTAAAGGGTATTCGTTTTAGCCAATGTGTCTACGAACTTGGTTGCTTTTACTGGAGACCCATAGTGTTATATTTTTAGTATTCGCAGGTAATGAAATAATACCTGATACTTCTTTTGCACTGAAATGCTTTGCCGGTCCATATAGTCACTAGTATGACCAGCAGGAGGCGCTATGATTATCCTTTAACTTATTATTATTCTCTGTAGAAATGCTTCTCTATTTGTTACTGGTCATGGTCGCGTACAACAATGACAATCTACTGTGAAGATGTTATTTTATTACTGAAGACTTGTTTAGAGTATAGCTCGTTTTTTTGGAGGAATCCAAATCAAATACTAGGGCCTGAGGAAATAGCTATACGTACTTCGTCGTAATAATAACCTAGACCAGCAAACGGTATGGAGAGGTTGCCATGTGACGGATCTCTCGTCGTGGTCACGAGGAATACCGAGTGACGACAAAATGTACGTGATCTAACACGTCATCAAGGTTGCCATGGAGACAGATACCACATGCATTGACAGACTACGCCTCATTCATTCACGGACACCTGGGACACTTTTTCACGATGTGCAGTATTTCACTTTTAGTAGCGTGTGAACATGTTGAAACGTGTCAAATGTTGAGGTGATTTTACGGTACGGAAACATTGCTGAATGATGAATAAACAATTAAATCTTGTGTAAATGACATCTTTGCGTGTTTTATTAGTTTGCTGCATGCACCTTCATGACCCCCTCCGCCCCCATTCTCACTCTGCTCATCAACGATAACAGATACTTTGTAATTAATAGTAGATGTAACTGTGGACAAATATAGATTTAAATATACGAAGTTAGTAATTAAATTCAGTATCATGTTCTTTAATATCGCCCTCGCTAACCGCATGATACTCTAGTTATACAGTCCCCGTCAATGCGAAATATCACTAGTTTAATGATAAACAAAATTTTAATGCACACGTGGATTACAATAATGAAAAATTTGACAGTAAATTATTAGATTCATTCTTACATGCTGATTCCGGGTGAAGGACGAGCAATGGTTGGAGCCATTCCAGCTTGCATTTGTGTCTTTCCAGTATGACACATACCGCAGAACCACCGAAATTCGTCAATTAAAATAATTGCAAATTTGCAAATCAACTCGTTTGAGCTTTGCGCAGTTGGACGAAGCAACACCGGTCATCCAACACACTGTTGTATCATGCACAGGGGCAGATCTGGACAGTCTGGAAAGGGGGGCCAGTTTCAGGGTCGGATCCAGATATCCTAGGCTGGATAATGGGGGGGGGCGGTTTTGGTTTTTATATGTTAAATGGCATAAATTATATAAATTCCGGCCCTAAACGGGGGCAGGGGGGGGGGGGGGGGGTCGTCCCCTCCCCCCTGGATCCGCCCCTGATGCATGCAGCAACAAAGAGTCTGGCCAACTTAATCTTTATTATATAATTAATTGTAGATTCTGTCACTGCATTGCTGAAAACATCCCAGCTGTGTCCACTTTTGTGGTTTATCTGTAGATGGTACAAAAACTGTATATAGCCTATATGCGAAACCACACGTGAAGTTATTTGTCGAAAGTAAAGTCGTAATTTCATACGCATTCATAGCAACGACATATTTACAGTGTGCCTACCGCAATGAGGTCATATTTTGTAAATAAATGCTCAAAGACGCACATCGCAAAAACGGAAAAAAAACACACACACACAACTGAGATATTTGCGACAAGGACCCCCATGTCGTACCACAATTAGGTCGCGCTATGCGTGTAGTACACCCCCTTGTGCAATGTACACGTTTTGGCTGACACTAATTAAGCCGCAATATATACATTTACCGCAGCAGCACACAACTTTTTTTCAGACCAGAGTTATGTGGCAGAGCTCCATGCGCACACTATTTATTTATTTGCATCAGTGATTTGGGGTACTGATCTAGGGCGCTCCGTATGTGTATGTATGTGTGCCTCACTCACGTACTTCCTCTATCGCAGGTCGTTCCCCCAGTTGATTTATGGCTGGGAGCTTCAGTCGCATCTGTACGAACAGCTCGAAGAATGCCCGACCCGAGCCACCCGGCGGACGGAGCAGACCGACATCAAAGGGCAAAGAAGTTGCTGATACGACAGGAATTTAGCCGGCAGAAGTTCCTTGGACAACGACACCGACACTTATCTATACGTCTCATCGACGTCCCCATCGTTAATGCCAGTCGGTTATGTTAATGGCTGGTTATCATCGTATTTTAATTACGTGTCTTTAGCGCTGTCAGTATTTTTGCCATACCGAAAATGTATATTATGACGAGAGAGGGGCAAAGATGAAAAAAAATGGACACTCTGCCTTCTCGCTTGTATTTTTCTTGCATGATCAAAGGAACGGTGTGTTCTTCGGTTATGAAGACCAAGCTAAAGTTAGGTATGGGTGTCTCTGTCAGAGACTTTATATCAGTGATGACGTCTTTAAGACTATGGCAACGATGTCGGTGAGATAAGCCATCAAGTTCCCCGGATGAGTTTACGTCCTGACGTCATAACCATGTGTATTTATTTGGCAGTGTATATTGCCGTGTGAGGCTGACAGCGACCGCAGTCCCCCCCCCCCCCCGCCACCACCACCAGGGTTATAACAGAAGAGAGCTAAGACATACAGCTCAAACAAACTGACATGCCATGGCAAGTACTGTTGCGCGCTGATACCTTGCTGATTACGCGGCATTTGTTTTAATGCATTATTGTTCAATGATGCTGTTTTAATCATAAAAAGTGTTATTCGACCCTCATAATGAGGCGTGCGGATACCACTCAATGAAGATTTTCTTGCTCGGACCATTCCGTCTTTAGCTGCACGGTGCATTCTGCATCTCTTAGAACCTGACCACCATGACCTTCTACTTCCGGTATCTATATATGCTGCCCTAAAGCTGAATTCAATTATTATCCAATGGAACGTGTTGTATACCAAGAGTGGGCCTCTCATTATCATCATAAGATTGTGTAAATAACTTTTTAAATAACTATATTACTTATTTAATATGGTTTGGTATTCAACAACAGATCGAGGAATTTGAATAAATGAAGAGGGAAGGTGGGTTGACTTTATCTCTGAAAAACTGAGGAAGGTGACGGGGGATAAAAGGCGGGGGCGGTCCCCCCCCCCCCCGCACCCCCCTAAACAAAAAAAGTGGGAAAAAGTGGAAACTTCCCGACTCTGGCAGACTTACGTCTTGATGTATACACATGCAGGCATGTTCCAGTATCGGTGTCGGGGCCACAGGTTCCACCTCTATACGCCTACCCCAATATCCTTCCCTCGTACCCGCGTACCCATCCTCGTACCCGTGGTCGGTTTCTGATCGACCAAGCATACTTGGTGGAGTTAGCTGGCTGCCAACCCGGTGAATCGCTCGGTGCCCCCCCCCCCACCCCCCAACAACCCACCCCACCTTTGATAAACATGGCCACCCAGAGGTTACCCGGACCGCACAACGGGCCCGGTCGTCAATAATAGGTCTCTAACAGTAAACCGGCCGATAGCTGAATGGACCAGGTACCTGGGCCTGGCCCACACCTACGCCTTACCTTCCATTGATATCGTGTCGGGTGCCCAAGCCAGAGGAAGAAGGCATAAAGCCAGGGCAAATAACCCAGGCCACCTTGCTTGCCCCACACCCCCCCCCCCCCCTTCCCTCTTCTCTAGTCGTTTATCCCTTGTCCCTCACCACCACCCCACTACCCAACCCAAACCCGTGTTCTTCCTGCACCGCCACTCCTCCCTTCCGCACCCGTTTTCTTTTTGTCCATGCCCTACCTCCCCCCACTCACACACACACTCTACCCCAACCCTCTTGTCTTCCCAGGGATTTCGGTAGTTCACGTGGTCGGTTTTCCCGCGGTTTTTACCACGGTGTCGCCTGCTGGGCGACTTCCCGCGTACCGGTACCGGTCCCGGCCTCTCGTCTTGCCAGGAAGTACTAGTGATGCCGTCGCCATGTTATGCAACAATAGGAAACATTTTAAGCAGGTGGCAACGTAAACAAGGGTTAAAAGATTTTGTAAACGGTGTTTGTTCCATGTTATTTTTGTGTTTGGTACGTCGAATGCTTTATCGTTTGTAATATGACCTCCTACCCGCCCCCCTGTGTCGGTGGGGACATGGGGGGTGGGGAGGGGAGGGGTAGTCTGTTATGCAAAGCTGCTATAGCTAGATCCTGTAAGGGGTAGCTTTGCATCATAATGGTCATACATAACTCGGGCAAAAAGTGTCACGCTGGTATAAAATTCCGGATGAAATTATTCCCATTCATCTTGAGTAGAAGACCTATATTTTAAGACATCCCTTTGTCTCATACTGTCTTGTAATACAAAATGTAAACCACATTTACCGCAGACGGATAAACGCAAGTAGTCCTCATTTAGATTATCTATCCTCTAAGTCGTATATCCATGTTGGTATATCTATTAATATCTAGTCGTCATTTTTGTTCCTTCTCATTAAATCTAAGCCCGATTGGTTGCAGTGTCCATCTTCTCGGTCCTCTGTCACAATTATGAAAAAAAAACGTTTAGATTTTCGTTGCGTTGGCTGTATGGTTTTTAGCGGCATGCCAACATCGAACGGCACAACATACAGATATACCTAGGTTAGTGCGGGGGTCAGTGCCCAAACATTAGAACCAATCAGCATCAGCACTCGAGATGCAACCATGCATGCTACATGCTACGATTGGATTGCAAAGATAATTACATTTTTTCCTTGATATTAACAAAAACCAGCCGCGTTGGGTTCTGGTCGGTACTGGTCACAGATATGGCCCTACAACAAAAATCAAGCCACAATATAAGGAGGCGCATTTCTTTACGTTTCAGTATCCTAAATTGAAATCCTTCCATAAAAATGTGATATTCAATTTCCACTTATGAGTGAATTGTGAGACGGTCCCTTTCAATTGTTTGACTCACAGGGATGATTTGATATCGCGACACCATGGCAACGACGACGCCAGCGTGTCAATTAGGTATGACCATATAAGGAAATACCATTTAAAAGGAGATTTAATAACAAAAATAGGTGTTTTAAAAAAAGTTATATATCTGGGGACCGAGTGACGAGACCAACCCGTGTAAAGTACATGATTGAAATGCAATATATTGTATCATGCCAAAAAGAAAAAGAGAGAGACCAAATGAAACCTGAAGCAGGTAAGCATCGGGTAGAGTGCCTAACCTGTCACGAATTGGCTACGTGTGTGAGAACCCAAAAGGTCCGACTGCCCAAAACCAACCGGGCCAGGATCATGACTTTCACACCTATAACATAATGCACAGTTAGACGCCGATTTTTGTCTAAGCACAAAACGAGAATTAAAGAATAAGTAATGTCCCCAGATTTGTTTCATACCCTCCCAATCTCGCAATAAATATTGTTTTAATGGGTAGATCTAGGTCGGGAGGGTGTGACAAGTCCCATAACGAGCACAAAAAGAATAAGGCTGTAAAGTACTGCTAACGCTTTGTCCATGCCTAGTTACGCACTGAAGCTCACACGTCCGCCCCCCCCCACCCCCCCCCTTCCCAGCTTCTCATGAAACCTCAATGTTATTCGTATATCGCTAACTAAGAGCTACACAAGGAGCGTATCGCGGCTTCATATCGGCAGATTGTGTAGGATCGCAACGTCAATTGTAACTGTTAGTTTGTTCTTAGTTATGTAGGACGTTTTGGGCAGTGGGACGTTTTGGGCCCCAACATACGTGAGCCACGAAGTCGAGTAAGGCGAGTGACGAGGTTTAACCCTGTAAACCCCTTGATCCAACCAGACCCACGGATTAACTCTCACTTAGATATATAACGTACACTCATTTATCTGTAGTCCCCTAATAGCCGATCAGAGTCTGTTGGGAATCTGCTGATGGGGTGCTGTGGGAGAATCCTGGTATTGTTACCCACTGTCCAATAGGAATAATGGATATTGTTCTACCACTACCTAACACACACACTGTTGTATGCCTTTGTTCAGTTCCCCTGCAGTCTCCTACGATTTTACACCCCTACCGTAATCCTCCACCACCACACCTCACTTGTCAATCGTGTACCTCGCATTGCAATTGAGCGTTGAAAGTTACTCTCTGATTTCACAGATCGTCATCTATTAATTAAATTTGTTTTAGAGGTACAGAATTAGGTTCCCAAACGTAATAGTCAGAGCGCACCCCCTCCCCCCACCCCCCTCCCACCAAAGCTTGGTAATACATTTTTGCCATTTTTATCTGATGTCTCTCTTTTAACCCTGATGTCTCAGTTTGGGTTATACAATTGGGAATCATATCCACTACCTCGAAGGCTGAATAAGTGGCTGTACAACATAGACAGTCATAATGTAAACATACATGTTTACTATTTAGCTTCAAAATTTAAGGCCTGGGCCACACCAACGCCGGACCATCCCGGACCATCCCGGATGACTCCCGGTCACGTCCCAGACCATCCAGGACCATCCAGGACCATCCCGGACCGCTGCGGACCATCCCGGCAGCGCTACGGACCAGACCCCGGACCGCCCCGGATCACGTCCCGGGTGGTCCGGGGCGGTCCGGGGTCTTGGTGTGACCTAGACTTAAGGTTAAAAGCAAATGATTGTTTCATTGCAGGACTGAATCAACTGTATTTGTTACATTAATCCATCATCTCCATATCTGTTTTAATGTGATTGTCCCATTGTGAAGAAGCCTCAGTGGAACGATGGCGGGTTCATCTATTGAACAAAGTAAATGCAATGATGAAACACTGAATTAATATGAAGACAAATCTTTGATGTAGCGATAGGGTTCTTCCGTCCCTGTAGAGACGAACTAGTGTGAAGCAGCCTTGTGTCTTCCTGTATCCATATAGCGATAGGGTTCTTCCGTCCCTGTAGAGACGAACTAGTGTGAAGCAGCCTTGTGTCTTCCTGTATCAATATAGCGATAGGGTTCCTCCGTCCCTGTAGAGACGAACTAGTGTGAAGCAGCCTTGTGTCTTCCTGTATCCATATAGCGATAGGGTTCTTCCGTCCCTGTAGAGACGAACTAGTGTGAAGCAGCCTTGTGTCTTCCTGTATCCATATAGCGATAGGGTTCTTCCGTCCCTGTAGAGACGAACTAGTGTGAAGCAGCCTTGTGTCTTCCTGTATCCATATAGCGATAGGGTTCCTCCGTCCCTGTAGAGACGAACTAGTGTGAAGCAGCCTTGTGTCTTCCTGTATCAATATAGCGATAGGGTTCCTCCGTCCCTGTAGAGACGAACTAGTGTGAAGCAGCCTTGTGTCTTCCTGTATCCATATAGCGATAGGGTTCCTCCGTCCCTGTAGAGACGAACTAGTGTGAAGCAGCCTTGTGTCTTCCTGTATCAATATAGCGATAGGGTTCCTCCGTCCCTGTAGAGACGAACTAGTGTGAAGCAGCCTTGTGTCTTCCTGTATCAATATAGCGATAGGGTTCTTCCGTCCCTGTAGAGACGAACTAGTGTCAAGCAGCCTTGTGTCTTCCTGTATCAATATAGCGATAGGGTTCCTCCGTCCCTGTAGAGACGAACTAGTGTGAAGCAGCCTTGTGTCTTCCTGTATCAATATAGCGATAGGGTTCCTCCGTCCCTGTAGAGACGAACTAGTGTGAAGCAGCCTTGTGTCTTCCTGTATCCATATAGCGATAGGGTTCCTCCGTCCCTGTAGAGACGAACTAGTGTGAAGCAGCCTTGTGTCTTCCTGTATCAATATAGCGATAGGGTTCCTCCGTCCCTGTAGAGACGAACTAGTGTGAAGCAGCCTTGTGTCTTCCTGTATCAATATAGCGATAGGGTTCTTCCGTCCCTGTAGAGACGAACTAGTGTCAAGCAGCCTTGTGTCTTCCTGTATCAATATAGCGATAGGGTTCCTCCGTCCCTGTAGAGACGAACTAGTGTGAAGCAGCCTTGTGTCTTCCTGTATCCATATAGCGATAGGGTTCCTCCGTCCCTGTAGAGACGAACTAGTGTGAAGCAGCCTTGTGTCTTCCTGTATCAATATAGCGATAGGGTTCCTCCGTCCCTGTAGAGACGAACTAGTGTGAAGCAGCCTTGTGTCTTCCTGTATCAATATAGCGATAGGGTTCTTCCGTCCCTGTAGAGACGAACTAGTGTGAAGCAGCCTTGTGTCTTCCTGTATCAATATAGCGATAGGGTTCCTCCGTCCCTGTAGAGACGAACTAGTGTGAAGCAGCCTTGTGTCTTCCTGTATCAATATAGCGATAGGGTTCTTCCGTCCCTGTAGAGACGAACTAGTGTGAAGCAGCCTTGTGTCTTCCTGTATCAATATAGCGATAGGGTTCCTCCGTCCCTGTAGAGACGAACTAGTGTGAAGCAGCCTTGTGTCTTCCTGTATCAATATAGCGATAGGGTTCCTCCGTCCCTGTAGAGACGAACTAGTGTGAAGCAGCCTTGTGTCTTCCTGTATCAATATAGCGATAGGGTTCCTCCGTCCCTGTAGAGACGAACTAGTGTGAAGCAGCCTTGTGTCTTCCTGTATCAATATAGCGATAGGGTTCTTCCGTCCCTGTAGAGACGAACTAGTGTCAAGCAGCCTTGTGTCTTCCTGTATCCATATAGCGATAGGGTTCCTCCGTCCCTGTAGAGACGAACTAGTGTGAAGCAGCCTTGTGTCTTCCTGTATCCATATAGCGATAGGGTTCTTCCGTCCCTGTAGAGACGAACTAGTGTGAAGCAGCCTTGTGTCTTCCTGTATCCATATAGCGATAGGGTTCCTCCGTCCCTGTAGAGACGAACTAGTGTGAAGCAGCCTTGTGTCTTCCTGTATCCATATAGCGATAGGGTTCCTCCGTCCCTGTAGAGACGAACTAGTGTGAAGCAGCCTTGTGTCTTCCTGTATCAATATAGCGATAGGGTTCCTCCGTCCCTGTAGAGACGAACTAGTGTGAAGCAGCCTTGTGTCTTCCTGTATCCATATAGCGATAGGGTTCCTCCGTCCCTGTAGAGACGAACTAGTGTCAAGCAGCCTTGTGTCTTCCTGTATCCATATAGCGATAGGGTTCTTCCGTCCCTGTAGAGACGAACTAGTGTCAAGCAGCCTTGTGTCTTCCTGTATCAATATAGCGATAGGGTTCCTCCGTCCCTGTAGAGACGAACTAGTGTCAAGCAGCCTTGTGTCTTCCTGTATCAATATAGCGATAGGGTTCCTCCGTCCCTGTAGAGACGAACTAGTGTGAAGCAGCCTTGTGTCTTCCTGTATCCATATAGCGATAGGGTTCCTCCGTCCCTGTAGAGACGAACTAGTGTGAAGCAGCCTTGTGTCTTCCTGTATCAATATAGCGATAGGGTTCCTCCGTCCCTGTAGAGACGAACTAGTGTGAAGCAGCCTTGTGTCTTCCTGTATCCATATAGCGATAGGGTTCCTCCGTCCCTGTAGAGACGAACTAGTGTGAAGCAGCCTTGTGTCTTCCTGTATCCATATAGCGATAGGGTTCCTCCGTCCCTGTAGAGACGAACTAGTGTGAAGCAGCCTTGTGTCTTCCTGTATCCATATAGCGATAGGGTTCCTCCGTCCCTGTAGAGACGAACTAGTGTGAAGCAGCCTTGTGTCTTCCTGTATCCATATAGCGATAGGGTTCCTCCGTCCCTGTAGAGACGAACTAGTGTGAAGCAGCCTTGTGTCTTCCTGTATCCATATAGCGATAGGGTTCCTCCGTCCCTGTAGAGACGAACTAGTGTGAAGCAGCCTTGTGTCTTCCTGTATCCATATAGCGATAGGGTTCCTCCGTCCCTGTAGAGACGAACTAGTGTCAAGCAGCCTTGTGTCTTCCTGTATCCATATAGCGATAGGGTTCCTCCGTCCCTGTAGAGACGAACTAGTGTGAAGCAGCCTTGTGTCTTCCTGTATCCATATAGCGATAGGGTTCCTCCGTCCCTGTAGAGACGAACTAGTGTGAAGCAGCCTTGTGTCTTCCTGTATCCATATAGCGATAGGGTTCCTCCGTCCCTGTAGAGACGAACTAGTGTGAAGCAGCCTTGTGTCTTCCTGTATCCACATAGCGATAGGGTTCCTCCGTCCCTGTAGAGACGAACTAGTGTGAAGCAGCTTTGTGTCTTCCTGTATCCATATAGCGATAGGGTTCCTCCGTCCCTGTAGAGACGAACTAGTGTGAAGCAGCCTTGTGTCTTCCTGTATCCATATAGCGATAGGGTTCCTCCCTCCCTGTAGAGACGAACTAGTGTGAAGCAGCCTTGTGTCTTCCTGTATCAATATAGCGATAGGGTTCCTCCGTCCCTGTAGAGACGAACTAGTGTGAAGCAGCCTTGTGTCTTCCTGTATCCATATAGCGATAGGGTTCCTCCGTCCCTGTAGAGACGAACTAGTGTCAAGCAGCCTTGTGTCTTCCTGTATCCATATAGCGATAGGGTTCTTCCGTCCCTGTAGAGACGAACTAGTGTCAAGCAGCCTTGTGTCTTCCTGTATCAATATAGCGATAGGGTTCCTCCGTCCCTGTAGAGACGAACTAGTGTGAAGCAGCCTTGTGTCTTCCTGTATCCATATAGCGATAGGGTTCCTCCGTCCCTGTAGAGACGAACTAGTATGAAGCAGCCTTGTGTCTTCCTGTATCCATATAGCGATAGGGTTCCTCCGTCCCTGTAGAGACGAACTAGTGTGAAGCAGCCTTGTGTCTTCCTGTATCAATATAGCGATAGGGTTCCTCCGTCCCTGTAGAGACGAACTAGTGTGAAGCAGCCTTGTGTCTTCCTGTATCAATATAGCGATAGGGTTCCTCCGTCCCTGTAGAGACGAACTAGTGTGAAGCAGCCTTGTGTCTTCCTGTATCCATATAGCGATAGGGTTCCTCCGTCCCTGTAGAGACGAACTAGTGTCAAGCAGCCTTGTGTCTTCCTGTATCAATATAGCGATAGGGTTCCTCCGTCCCTGTAGAGACGAACTAGTGTCAAGCAGCCTTGTGTCTTCCTGTATCCATATAGCGATAGGGTTCTTCCGTCCCTGTAGAGACGAACTAGTGTCAAGCAGCCTTGTGTCTTCCTGTATCAATATAGCGATAGGGTTCCTCCGTCCCTGTAGAGACGAACTAGTGTCAAGCAGCCTTGTGTCTTCCTGTATCAATATAGCGATAGGGTTCCTCCGTCCCTGTAGAGACGAACTAGTGTGAAGCAGCCTTGTGTCTTCCTGTATCCATATAGCGATAGGGTTCCTCCGTCCCTGTAGAGACGAACTAGTGTGAAGCAGCCTTGTGTCTTCCTGTATCCATATAGCGATAGGGTTCCTCCGTCCCTGTAGAGACGAACTAGTGTGAAGCAGCCTTGTGTCTTCCTGTATCAATATAGCGATAGGGTTCCTCCGTCCCTGTAGAGACGAACTAGTGTGAAGCAGCCTTGTGTATTCCTGTATCCATATAGCGATAGGGTTCCTCCGTCCCTGTAGAGACGAACTAGTGTGAAGCAGCCTTGTGTCTTCCTGTATCCATATAGCGATAGGGTTCCTCCGTCCCTGTAGAGACGAACTAGTGTGAAGCAGCCTTGTGTCTTCCTGTATCCATATAGCGATAGGGTTCCTCCGTCCCTGTAGAGACGAACTAGTGTGAAGCAGCCTTGTGTCTTCCTGTATCCACATAGCGATAGGGTTCCTCCGTCCCTGTAGAGACGAACTAGTGTGAAGCAGCTTTGTGTCTTCCTGTATCCATATAGCGATAGGGTTCCTCCGTCCCTGTAGAGACGAACTAGTGTGAAGCAGCCTTGTGTCTTCCTGTATCCATATAGCGATAGGGTTCCTCCCTCCCTGTAGAGACGAACTAGTGTGAAGCAGCCTTGTGTCTTCCTGTATCAATATAGCGATAGGGTTCCTCCGTCCCTGTAGAGACGAACTAGTGTGAAGCAGCCTTGTGTCTTCCTGTATCCATATAGCGATAGGGTTCCTCCGTCCCTGTAGAGACGAACTAGTATGAAGCAGCCTTGTGTCTTCCTGTATCCATATAGCGATAGGGTTCCTCCGTCCCTGTAGAGACGAACTAGTGTGAAGCAGCCTTGTGTCTTCCTGTATCCATATAGCGATAGGGTTCCTCCGTCCCTGTAGAGACGAACTAGTGTGAAGCAGCCTTGTGTCTTCCTGTATCCATATAGCGATAGGGTTCCTCCGTCCCTGTAGAGACGAACTAGTGTGAAGCAGCCTTGTGTCTTCCTGTATCAATATAGCGATAGGGTTCTTCCGTCCCTGTAGAGACGAACTAGTATGAAGCAGCCTTGTGTCTTCCTGTATCAATATAGCGATAGGGTTCCTCCGTCCCTGTAGAGACGAACTAGTGTGAAGCAGCCTTGTGTCTTCCTGTATCCATATAGCGATAGGGTTCCTCCGTCCCTGTAGAGACGAACTAGTGTGAAGCAGCCTTGTGTCTTCCTGTATCCATATAGCGATAGGGTTCCTCCGTCCCTGTAGAGACGAACTAGTGTGAAGCAGCCTTGTGTCTTCCTGTATCCATATAGCGATAGGGTTCTTCCGTCCCTGTAGAGACGAACTAGTGTGAAGCAGCCTTGTGTCTTCCTGTATCCATATAGCGATAGGGTTCCTCCGTCCCTGTAGAGACGAACTAGTGTGAAGCAGCCTTGTGTCTTCCTGTATCCATATAGCGATAGGGTTCCTCCGTCCCTGTAGAGACGAACTAGTGTGAAGCAGCCTTGTGTCTTCCTGTATCCATATAGCGATAGGGTTCTTCCGTCCCTGTAGAGACGAACTAGTGTGAAGCAGCCTTGTGTCTTCCTGTATCAATATAGCGATAGGGTTCCTCCGTCCCTGTAGAGACGAACTAGTGTGAAGCAGCCTTGTGTCTTCCTGTATCAATATAGCGATAGGGTTCCTCCGTCCCTGTAGAGACGAACTAGTGTGAAGCAGCCTTGTGTCTTCCTGTATCCATATAGCGATAGGGTTCCTCCGTCCCTGTAGAGACGAACTAGTGTGAAGCAGCCTTGTGTCTTCCTGTATCAATATAGCGATAGGGTTCCTCCGTCCCTGTAGAGACGAACTAGTGTGAAGCAGCCTTGTGTCTTCCTGTATCAATATAGCGATAGGGTTCCTCCGTCCCTGTAGAGACGAACTAGTGTGAAGCAGCCTTGTGTCTTCCTGTATCCATATAGCGATAGGGTTCCTCCGTCCCTGTAGAGACGAACTAGTGTGAAGCAGCCTTGTGTCTTCCTGTATCCATATAGCGATAGGGTTCTTCCGTCCCTGTAGAGACGAACTAGTGTGAAGCAGCCTTGTGTCTTCCTGTATCCATATAGCGATAGGGTTCCTCCGTCCCTGTAGAGACGAACTAGTATGAAGCAGCCTTGTGTCTTCCTGTATCAATATAGCGATAGGGTTCCTCCGTCCCTGTAGAGACGAACTAGTGTGAAGCAGCCTTGTGTCTTCCTGTATCAATATAGCGATAGGGTTCCTCCGTCCCTGTAGAGACGAACTAGTGTGAAGCAGCCTTGTGTCTTCCTGTATCAATATAGCGATAGGGTTCCTCCGTCCCTGTAGAGACGAACTAGTGTGAAGCAGCCTTGTGTCTTCCTGTATCCACATAGCGATAGGGTTCCTCCGTCCCTGTAGAGACGAACTAGTGTGAAGCAGCCTTGTGTCTTCCTGTATCCATATAGCGATAGGGTTCTTCCGTCCCTGTAGAGACGAACTAGTATGAAGCAGCCTTGTGTCTTCCTGTATCAATATAGCGATAGGGTTCCTCCGTCCCTGTAGAGACGAACTAGTGTGAAGCAGCCTTGTGTCTTCCTGTATCCATATAGCGATAGGGTTCCTCCGTCCCTGTAGAGACGAACTAGTGTGAAGCAGCCTTGTGTCTTCCTGTATCCATATAGCGATAGGGTTCCTCCGTCCCTGTAGAGACGAACTAGTGTGAAGCAGCCTTGTGTCTTCCTGTATCCATATAGCGATAGGGTTCTTCCGTCCCTGTAGAGACGAACTAGTGTGAAGCAGCCTTGTGTCTTCCTGTATCCATATAGCGATAGGGTTCCTCCGTCCCTGTAGAGACGAACTAGTGTGAAGCAGCCTTGTGTCTTCCTGTATCAATATAGCGATAGGGTTCCTCCGTCCCTGTAGAGACGAACTAGTGTGAAGCAGCCTTGTGTCTTCCTGTATCAATATAGCGATAGGGTTCCTCCGTCCCTGTAGAGACGAACTAGTGTGAAGCAGCCTTGTGTCTTCCTGTATCCATATAGCGATAGGGTTCCTCCGTCCCTGTAGAGACGAACTAGTATGAAGCAGCCTTGTGTCTTCCTGTATCAATATAGCGATAGGGTTCCTCCGTCCCTGTAGAGACGAACTAGTGTGAAGCAGCCTTGTGTCTTCCTGTATCAATATAGCGATAGGGTTCCTCCGTCCCTGTAGAGACGAACTAGTGTGAAGCAGCCTTGTGTCTTCCTGTATCCATATAGCGATAGGGTTCCTCCGTCCCTGTAGAGACGAACTAGTGTCAAGCAGCCTTGTGTCTTCCTGTATCAATATAGCGATAGGGTTCCTCCGTCCCTGTAGAGACGAACTAGTGTGAAGCAGCCTTGTGTCTTCCTGTATCAATATAGCGATAGGGTTCCTCCGTCCCTGTAGAGACGAACTAGTGTGAAGCAGCCTTGTGTCTTCCTGTATCCATATAGCGATAGGGTTCCTCCGTCCCTGTAGAGACGAACTAGTGTGAAGCAGCCTTGTGTCTTCCTGTATCCATATAGCGATAGGGTTCCTCCGTCCCTGTAGAGACGAACTAGTGTGAAGCAGCCTTGTGTCTTCCTGTATCCACATAGCGATAGGGTTCCTCCGTCCCTGTAGAGACGAACTAGTGTGAAGCAGCCTTGTGTCTTCCTGTATCCATATAGCGATAGGGTTCCTCCGTCCCTGTAGAGACGAACTAGTATGAAGCAGCATTGTGTCTCCGCGCATCTAGATAGCGATAGGCATGCACGTATGACATAAGGCGCATGACGTACCACGCATGGCGTATGGTGCACGACGTCCGACGTATGACGAACGACGTCTGATGTAAGACATTACGTAAGACGTAGGACGAACGACGTCTGATGTAAGACACATGGCGCATGGCGTATTGCGTGAGGCATTAGGTAATATATGGCATATGACGCATGACGCATGACTGTGACGTACATACAGATATCAAATAAAGACAGCTAATGAATAAAATAATCGACATTATCTCACTTTCATTTGTGGTGCTGGTCCGTGTGTGATGGCATATACGGTGCTTACCGTTAGATAACAGAGGGCCTGGGAAGTCTATTCCACAACATTGACGGATTTTCGACGCGGGACTCTGCCTACTGGCCATTTTAATAATTAAGGCGATGATACGTCAAAGACACGGACAGGACATCCTTATTATATTTCTTCGCATTGTTATGTGTACTGGATATCTGGAGAATTATTTATATCTGTATATATTCCTCGATTTGTTTACTTTTTTTTTTGACAGCGATGGCTTGACGCTCTAACGAAACCATTGTTCCTCTCTGACCTCTGCTGAGGTTAGCGCAACATCCTAGATATATTGTTCGCCATGTGACAAATGACACCCCTTCCTCTCTACCTCGTCCCCTCCCCTCCCCAGAGCCAGACGGCGCCCCGCACCCCTCATGTCCAGGCAGGCAGGCAGGCAGGAAGGGTAACCAATCGATGGAACGGCGCCGGAAGTAGCGCACCCCCGGGCCCGACCCCTGGCGAGTGGAAGGTACACTACCCGGGCTATCAGCGCGCCCCCATGCGGCGAATTTCTCAGACGCGTCAATGAAATGTCGTCCCGCGGACCAACTGGCAGAGTGCAAATATTTGTAGCTTTCTGCGGAATCGATTGCTACGGGATGATGCTCGACCCATCCCTGGGCTGGTGGGGTGGGGTGACGTGGGGAGGTGGCGCCACGACAGGGGTAGAGGGACAGAGGGGTAGAGGGGTGGAGGTAGGCCGGGGATCGGGTGGAAGCGGGGTGGTGTGGGGTAGACGCTGTCTCTTTCTCAGAGTCGACATCCCTAAGTCTCTAACCTCCAAACTAAATCATTCTCGCCTCCCTGTCGCCACTCCCTCACCCCCCTCCCCCCTCCCCACCCTACACCACCACCATAACCAGCAATACACTCACCACGGCATTGCTGCATATGTCACATGGCCTCCTGTAGGCCACGGGGTTCTCACACACGTGACCCCCTGTAATGCATTCCCCTCAATATGGTGGCCTGCGGGACCCTCAGATAGATAGTATTCACAGTGGACATTATTTCCCCGTTACGCCTTCACTTCCGGCGCACACAAACAGAGACACCGCTGAAGTCGTTGTGACCGCATCAAATCTGTTGTATCGTATTACATCTGCCGCCATCTGACTGGCGCGGATTTCCTTGGACAACTAATTCAGCGTTTACACTACTGAAAACCACCACTTTGAAATGGACGTGGCTGTGTTTATTGTGTAATGCATTAAAACACCACTTTAACACAGTAGAATTGAAGTCTGCGTGGCGTTTTGGATCGGTTAAGATGTCACGATGTGTTATTCCCTCAAATAATATAAGAGTATCCAAGGATATTTCTCATTTTGTCGGTCAATAGCACCTGTATTAATGTTTATTGTTGACTTTTATATTCCGTCGTTAAATAAAATGTTATCTAATGTGATCTTATCTCATCTTATCTTAGCATATGCCAGCATTCCTGGAAACCCGAAAAATATCTCCCGTTGTCTAATGACGTGTTCGTTCCGAGAAGGATTTCATTTAACAATAACATAACAATGATGATCATAAATGTGTTCTGTCGACGACTGGATCTCAGTGTTGTTGTTTTTATTCGCTTTCATCGTCTTTCTCATAATAAATGTTTTCTCATAGTTATCCATTTTCTGTCCGAAGTCAATAATGCGCGCTACATAACGTCTATACCTACCGGTATGTCAGGGGCGGATCCAGGCGGGGTGGGGGTGGGGGGGGGGTGGTCGACACGGCCCGGCCCCTCCTTTTAGGGCCGAAATGTATACGGCACTGTAGTGTACCATTTAACACATGGAAACCAAAGCCAGGCAATCTCTCGAAAGCCCCCCCCCCTCCCCCGCTATCCAGCATATCTGGATCCGCCCCTGTATGTAGAATCATATCCTATAAAATGCGCCTGTCGCCTGCCAGTGCGAGTGATCAGTATGGAATCAATAAATGATATCCATAAACAGCTTCTTAGTCAAAAGTCGAATCGGACTGAACAGTGTGAGAGTGTTTCGGTCGAGTCTAATGTGATGGATGGTTATTTCTATGCAACCATAACAAACAGCTGCCTCGATATCTCTCTAATTAAGTCTGCGAGTGAATTATTCTATAATATTATAAAAATTAAAGTACCACCCCACCGACATTTGACGGCGAGGTAATTAAGTTAAATTCCATCTGCTCGAATGACAATAAAAACAAAAGTCAAATATCAATGCTGTGACGTCAGTTTAATTTATTTCTACTTGATATAACTGGATTGGTATTTATATAAATTGTCAAAACATATCATCGAATATATGTACACGAACATCAGTAAGTCACTCGGGAGACTGACTAAATAATACATAACATTGTTTTATTTTGAGTCATGCAGCCTGGGCTAAGAAATGAAATACGCAATAGCGTTCTCCTTTCGTTTCAAATAATGAAAACACTGAAAAGGTGTGTTGTAACTGATGATGTATTAACGAGACTAGTATAAATTACAATTTGGCGTAGATACATCAGTTTCCTAACATACTGTTATTGACATCAGTCGGTGTCTAAAGGGTTAATAAATATAAACCAGACATTATTGAGAAAATCCTTTCACTCACTGCTTAAAAACAAATCAATATAGTAATGAAAACGTTCGTTATTTTCTCAAAATATAAACCATACCAATATACTGTGAACACCATGTGAACACTTCATTAACGGCTTCTCAATTCCTTATCGGTTGATCGTCTCACAATGGGCTTAGATAAAACAAAGTTATATCATAACGTGGTCTTTCACACCTTATTACATGAATAATAAACACCTACGTTTACGTTTAAATAGTAGTGTTGGATCAATTCCCCTAAACAGCCACGTGAAATTACGGGAAAAAAAGGTAAAATCAATTAAGTCGAAACACTTGCAGTGAATACATATGCCTTATATTTAGGGAAATCTCCGCGTTTTGCGGGTGCATTGCTCAAATGGATACTGAACCAGTATTGTCGAAGGTCACCATGCGGTGATCGGACAAATGAAATAAACCATCCGTTATCAATAATATTATTCTAAATTATAAAGCAAATACCTTTTCCTTTTGTAGAAATTCATTGGTGATTTAGTTCCCAAAGTTCTATTTCGAAGTAATCTAATTAATCAGTTTGAAATATAACGTACTTGTACGATCAAGAATTTTTAATTAGAGGATATCCTTCGTCATCACTGGTCTAGTATCTATGCATAGTATCATACTCGTAGATTTTATTATACGGAATTGTATCCGCCACAAATAAAATGAAAATTATTTGATCGAAGTTTCCATTTTGTCAACTACGTTACAACGGATGAAGCACCGGCTGCGTTCATTACGAGGACAGTGAAGGGGGGCTGAGAGGCAAACAAACCCAGGTGCGCGTATAAGCCGTGAAACATTGCATGGTTACACTATGACCAAGTGCATTTCCTGTTGACACGGAACAGCTCTCGATATAAGATACACACGTGTATTAGTGAGCATAAATAATACACAGTTATCTATATATGATATATTGGCGATTATTGTTATTATTATAATCTTGAAGAGCCTTGGAACCATTAACTACGTATTTACATTCAAGTGCTGGCTTCACTAGCCCTGTCTCTTCCCGTTATGCTTGCTGCAGAACCTCTGTTATCACGAGATGCCCATCGCATTCATTCACGCATCAAGCTCGTATCGACGCCACATAGCTCTATCTGTTTTCAATGCAAAAAAAGCTTTTCGTAAACAAATCTACTCGCATGTTTCTACGTTATTTACATAAATAGGGCCTGCCTAAATTATGTACATAGACTTTCGTATAAAGTTGAGATTACAGTAATATTATACATAATTATCGGTCCACTGAAAGTTAAGGTCACACTCGTATTCATCTGATGCCAAAGATAACCGCTGAACAAGTCATATTTGCAATATTGTAATATAACCCAATATAATATACTGCATATAATAAGATCACAAACCTTTTCGTATATACATATAGGCCTATATTAAATGCTATATACATATATCATGATTTTTTTCGCGGAATATCTACAGGGAAGACTAGACTATATAGTAAATTTAAATTGAGAGTTAACAAAACACAGTGTGGTCGAGCATACATGGATTTTGTTACTTGTTAAGGATAGAGCTGCAGTTCATCACTTCAAGTAAAACACCATACACCATGGTGTCGAGATTGTTTTATGTGGCGAGTTCTTTAACGTAATATATTGGATTACTCCCCAAACGCGATTGTGTCGATTGTCTTTGCTTGGGACCACGATATTTGATAATTGCACTACATGCGATGCGCGAGTAATACGTGAGATATACGGAAACAACGACAGAGTAACCGATCACGCCATCTGGCGCACACCGATGGCATTATTTGTCTTGAAATTAGCAAGTTCTGACAATATCAGGCCACCAGCCCACCTTGGCCCTGGCGATATCAGGCCATTTAGCTCATATTGGCCCTGCTGATATCAGGCCATTTAGCTCACCTTGGCCCTGCTGATATCAGGTCATTTAGCTCACATTGGCCCTGCTGATATCAGGCCATTTAGCTCACATTGGCCCTGCTGATATCAGGCCATTTAGCTCACATTGGCCCTGCTGACATCAGGCCATTTACCTCACCTTGGCCCTGCCGATATCAGGTCATTTAGCTCACCTTGGCCCTGCTGATATCAGGCCATTTAGCTCACCTTGGCCCTGCTGACATCAGACCATTTACCTCACCTTGGCCCTGCCGATATCAGGCCATTTAGCTCACTCTGGCCCTGCCGATATCAGGCCATTTACCTCACCCTGGCCCTGCCGATATCAGGCCATTTAGCTCACCTTGGCCCTGCCGATATCAGGCCATTTAGCTCACCTTGGCCCTGCCGATATCAGGCAATTTAGCTCACCTGGGCCCTGCCGATATCAGGCCATTTAGCTCACCTTGGCCCTGCCGATATCATGCCATTTAGCTAACCTTGGCCCTGCCGATATCAGGCCATTTAGCTCACATTGGCCCTGTTGATATCAGGCCATTTAGCTCACCTTGGCCCTGCCGATATCAGGCCATTCAGCTCACCTTGGCCCTGCTGATATCAGGCCATTTAGCTCACCTTGGCCCTGCCGATATCATCATGGCATTTAGCTCACCTTGGCCTTGCCGATATCAGGCCATTTAACTCACATTGGCCCTGCCGATATCATCATGGCATTTAGCTGCATCGATCGAATCGATTTATCTTTACCACGATGTCAATCACAAGATCTGAATAACGCCAAATTAGAATCATGCAAAATTTAATGCAGGACTATCCTTAGATCTGAATTAAAGAACTTGACCTCCTTATCACAAATCATTTGTATTCGTACAAATAATGAACAATTAAAACAAACTGTGTGTTCATTCGACATAGATTCACCCGATATCTCAACCAGGGAGTACCTCCCAGTGTCCTTATAAGTGGCCCACTCACTCTCACATACATACAACCGTTACACAATAAATTTAGGTGTATATTACGCACTCACATCAACTATATGTGACTCGCTCATTTTCAACGGCATAAGGTTTTAATGCATCCACAGCCACTGAAGCTTTGTCAACGTCGAGCTAATAGTCTATTGATCAACATTGAATATTGAATAGAATTGCATTCCGCCAAGGAAGAAGGTTACCGGGGAAAGAAAGGATATAGGAGATGTCATACATTGGAGACGTTGTCAATGCACTAACCAGTACGTGTAACCATCTTGGTGCAGAAGTATTATTGTTTACATAGTGAATAACGTGCATGTCCAAAGATGCATGTAATACGTGTTAGTTTCGCAATAGTGATTTAAATATACAATTGGTAATATACACAAAATCAACAGCAACAACATTAACAGTGTGAAAGTCTAGATTAACAGTTTGATTGACTTCGCTTTACATATATACAGATGACTTTACATGATAACTTGACACTTGGTGTCGACGGTTAAATTATTGGGTAATAAGATAATATACGCCTTAAACTGTAACTATTGTTTTGATATACTAATATAGTAGTATACTGTCCCAAATGACTTGTGCAAATCTTTTTGTTGGAGGTTCGCATCCCCCCATAATTTACGCATTACGCGAATATAAATTATTATTATGTTGCATTCGATTATTCGTTAATATGAAGTGTTTAGTTATAATAGCCACAATGACAATAATACCGACAAAATAACGGCTTTTGATACATTTGGCCATCATCGCCACAGGCAACTAACACTCACACGGAAATTATAAATAGAGATTCATTATCACTCACCGGAGACGTGTATACGTTCAATTAAAGCAAAATGTTTGCAGCAAGTGATAGGAGCGACATCAGGTTGATTCTGCCTTGTAGCGAGCATCGAAGCCAATTCGTGGTTAAATAAGGGAGCGAATCGAAGCAAGGTCTAGTCGACTGTGGGACGACGCGAATCACAACGAAGCGTGGATAGTTTGTGGCACGAGAATTCAACTCTCGTCTGCCGCTTGGCGAGAATCAAAGCAAACTCTCGTCTGCTGCTTGACGAGATCCGAAACGAACTCTCGTGTGCCGCAAACTGTCGCCAAGTGGCCACAGCGACCACGCTCAGTTTACGTCACTAGGCGCCCAGCATCTTCTTGACGGTATACCCGGGCATCGAATAGAAGAAGATAGCTAAGATGGCGACCAACATGAGGAAGATAATGGCTTTAAGGATAACCCACTTGTAGTTGTGCCACAGGATGTAGCGAATCGACTTGAGCGGGTTGAGGAACCAGATGAAGGAAGAGTCAGGACGACTGGAAGGCGGGAAGGCAGACGAAAAACAACGGAAGAAAACATTAATTTAGTTTGGTCCAGTAAACATCGAATGAAGTAGGAAAACGTCAGTAACCTGTATAGGAGGAGATTACATAAAGGCCGGATCTACAGGTTCTTAAGTACGACAGAACAGATGAAAGGTAGACTAACTATGTGTTAACATGGCGAGGGTTCAGATTTAACTGAACGACGATAAGCAGGATGATTACGTATTTTAATTCTTAAAGTACCATTTTCAAATTTTAACATACGATCAGATTTGTAACATACATTATATAGTTTAGGCGCTGTTTACATGCTAGGCATTCGCATTGGTAGAGAAAGAAATACGCCTCAAATGATAAGCAAAGCAGTAATAATAAAAAGCAAAAATAGTGTTGACGGTAAAAGCGGGAGTAAGTTATATATTCCAGCCCTTGCGAGGTTCATGCACTATTTCTGCAAAGTACCGTGCACAGGCAACCTTATTTATTGGTGTACACCATGCGTGTGGGTTAAAGGGTCTGCGTAACAGAATAGATTGCAGTAGGTTACCTCCCAAACGCGAAACAAAAAACGAAAAATTCGTTTGGCACAATTCTGTATGCTAGAGGCCAAGCATACAATCTAAGAAAGTCTATGAATGTTTTACTCGTGCATATGCTAAGCATTGAACATCTTCTTGACGGTGTATCCCGGCATGTTGTAGAAGAACAGAGCCAAAAGTGCGACCAAGAGGAGGAAGATGATGGCTTTAAGGATAACCCATTTGTAGTTATGCCACAAGATGTAGCGGATAGATTTGAGTGGGTTAAGGAACCACACGAAGGAGGTATCGGGGCGGCTGAAAGGAAAAAGGATGAAACAAATGGTGAATGTCATGGTTTAGAAATAAATATACAGTGTCGCTAGAACTAAAATGATCGTCGTGACGCATTAAACTTGTCAGGTTCCCATGCAGCGCTTATGACAAAATCGACGTTGAATATGTTTTGCCCTCTTGAAACTAAACACCGAAAAAAGGGAGAAAAATAGCGCCCACATGCTTCGCGTATATGTATACTGTACTGACACTCTTAGCATCATGACATTATATCTGGCGCTTCATAAAGTGAAAATATAAATAAGCTGAATAAAACTACCATGCGAATAATTCACCATTGAAAAACTACGCCAAGTAGTGTTTCAACACGATAATGCGAAGAAATTGTGAATAAGGAAAAATGTTTGATCGATTGATCGGATGTCGGTTGTTGTCTGCTGGTGCTACTACTTGGCGTAGAGGTTGGTATGCTAAGTGAAGAGGACCGTGATCAGGTGCTACGTACTTGGGTTTGTCCAGGGGGTCCGGTTCACTCCGCCCCAGGCCAGCTGGGTGCTTCTCTCCATCGTCCGCCAACAAAAGGTGGAACTCGGCCTCCACCTTGCCCTGGTACAGTCACAATTATACACAGATTTTGTCAATATATTCTTTGACAAAGGAACTCTTTTTTACAAACAATAATTTTAGTACTGTATTTTGATCTTGTTATCAGAAAATTTGTTTCGTAACTTTCAGCATATTATATATGTTATCTAATTGTAATAAAATCTAGATACTTTATTTATATTTCTACGGTACATTTTAGGTTTGGCGATATTTTTTAATTTTACTACTATGATTTATTAGCTTATTTGTGTGCTTGATTATCTATCACTATATTTCTGAAAATTATTTTTATTGTAATTCATATATATTTGTTATTAATATAACATTTTATATATTCATTATTAATATAACACTTTATATATTTATTATTAATATAACAGTTTATATATTCATTATTAATATAACAGTTTATATATTTGTTATTCCGTCTGACCGCTTTGTGCGCCGTTATATCTGGCACTTACCGTTAGTTCCATCTCCTCGCCCTCGTTCTTAATGTGGAAGGGCCACCACCCCTTCACCCTCTTGTGCTTGAAGAGCGACATCTGGGGAACGCTGCCGTCATTCTTCAACATGCCCAAGGTACACTGCTTGGAGGACTTGGCGCCCCGAGGAAACTGGTTCAGGTCCAGGGTCAACGCCCCTGCAAGGGTAAGAGGAGACAGATGAGGGACGTTACCATGACAACTGCGTAGTTATGACGTGAAGTCAGTATCAAGCGAGTGAGACATTGGCCGACAAGTATAATGCAAGTAAATGTAGTATAAATTTCAACTTCAACAGAATAGGGACTTGGAATTATCAGACTGGGGAAGTAATACGATTTCACAGACGAATAAATGTCAAATGCACTTACTGATTCTGATTAAATGGGGAGCGATAGACAACACAAATTGACATGGGCCGATGGAATAATATTAAGCTTATATAGATTTAATTATGGACGAATTTTGATAGCAATAATACACTTTACTCTATCTACATCTTGCAAGTCGTAATCCTATCAGCTATATTGTATGACGCATACGCCTTGTAACGGATGTCGATGGAACAATCAGTAACACCATCACCAATCCACATTGACACGTAATCTACTTCTAGGCCTAAGACGTTAAACAAAATCACTTATAAAAGAGGAAGACTCTCCACTGTTTCACGCACCGAGGAAATCGTCAGCCGAGAAATGATCAGCATCCCAAACTTGGAGGTTCAGTCGTGCCGGAATTTTCGTTTCAGTCTCGTCCCACGAGAATAACGTTTCCTTGCGCGAGATGACGATCTTCTCCTCCGCCACGAGGTAGTCGAACGGGAATATGAAGCGCCAGTTGAAGTTACCTTCTCCCGTCAGCGATCTGAGAAAGAATGGAAGGTCCGAGTTGTCTATATAGACCATGTATGACAATTGATAACAGCCAATGAGACTGGTGCATAACATTATTTATGTAGGTGCGATCAGCAGACCAGCTGAATGATTGGGAGGGGCCCAAAGGTAGGGGCGGTCGTGTTCCCAAATCACAAAGAATATATTTCTTTATTCCCAGGTCACGACGAATTAAATGGACCACTTCACCGCATACAATGGAAGGGGCGGACACATGATATAAATTGGTGACTTCCCAATTCACGTTTATATAGTATTAACATTCTCAGTTCACGATTAAGGAAAATCATTGGTCACGACGATCAGCTAATATCTCATTCCCAGTTTGCGAAGAATTATTTTCCTCATTCCCAATTTACGGCGAAATAAAAAGTTTGTTCCCAAGTAACGGAAATACCCCTTTCCCCGCCCCCCCCACCCAAATAATAGGTCGGTAGAGCGGTAGTAAGACCGGGTACTTACTTACTTATCATCAAGCCTTAGAGTCAATAGCTGCAGTTGTCTGAGTCGATTTGTTATGAATATATAGATTGGTGTGTGATGCCAAAACGCCGCCAGGGACAGCGTTATGAAAGGATCAAGGAGCTCCGACCACATGCGGGGAGCGAACCCGCCACGGGTTACTCTCCACTCCCTACCAGACGGGCACTGACCTGTAGTGAATATCTGTGCTCTGCATGTCATCCGGGCCCTTGATCCACCCTTTGACGTAGATATCGCTCATCTTCTCCCCCGTGAAAAACGCGTCATCCTCCAACACTACGTCATCAGTGTTCCAGATGATGCAACGGAGCTCGTAACTATGGTAACAGAACAGTAATATATTTCAATCTCATTGTTATATCGCTCATATTTTGTGTTTTGGATTTTATGAAACGCGTCCGCTGTCTTCAACCAATTCTGCTTAAGATAGGGGTTTGCTTGTGGGGTAGGGGGGTCGGTCCCTACATTCTAATCACTTTTTCGTTACAGGCACTAAGCACAACCACGGCACGATTTAGTGCAGCCTTCTGATGCTTCCATCGATCAAGGTAACACTATTGGAATACTACAACCAGCATATTGTGTAGACATTGTCTCCTTACCTCCTTGGTTTCCTGGGGGAGATGTCCACTTGAGGACCAGGTGCTGGCATATCCATCGGAAACATGTCTACCCACATCTCCAACTTGCCCTAGAAGCACAGTGATCAAGATTTAACGAAAAGTGCGATATATATAGAAATGTTGTGCCTATATATGCAGATATATATATTTGTTAGAATTTATTTTAATATAATAACCATCGTTTGGATCAATCTGCACTTGGAATGTTCTGGATATGCCTCCATGCATGAAACCTACGACAGAAGGCACAAGTGCATTCTTTTATTAAATGCATTAGGGATGGCTTAGCCATCAGCAGCACAATATTGACATTGTAGGCAACTTGTAGGCAACGTGGGCCATTCAAGCACATTCAAGGGCAGTTTACGCTTTGAGTCATTTGTGGTAAGAAGATCTGACACACATATTTTAAGCCCTATACATCTATAATTATACCATAAATCCACCCACCTGTTCGATGCCTGGTTTGTCCGCGTTGTACAGCGGTCTAGTCTCCACGTGTTCAGGGACCAGTTTACACCCTATCTTCGGTACCTCTTCCCAATGATGAATGACGGCCAGCGCAAGGTTCTCCTCCGAATTCTTCCGCGCTAAAATAGTGCAAAATAATATATTCATTTTAATGCATATATTAATTCCTATATATAGCGCTGGTATATTGCCCTCGTGCAATATCGCTCATCTATTAAATCAAAGCCCTCGTCTATAAACTCTTGACCGCACTGGTATACTATTATGTCACCACATTGAGATATTAACTCACGCACCACCTTCGTTCATTACTGCATATCCTCGTCCGTTAACTCACCGTCCACGTTCATTAACTTACCGCCCTCTTCCATTAACTCACCGCCCTCGTCGATTAACTCCCCGCCCTCGTCAATTAACTCACAACCATCGTCCATTAACTCACCACCCTAATCCATTAACTCACAGCCCTCGTCCATTAACTCACCGCCCCCGTCCATTAACTCACCGCCCTCGTCCATTAACTCACCACCCTCGTCCATTAACTCACCGCCCTCGTCCATTAACTCACCGCCCACGTCCATTAACTCACCGCCCCCGTCCATTAACTCAGTGCTCTCGTCCATTAACTCACCGCCCTCATCCATTAACTCACCGCCCTCGTCCATTAACTCACCGCCCTCGTCCATTAACTCACCGCCCTTATCCATTAACTCACCGCCCTCGTCCATTAAGTCACCACTATCGTCCATTAACTCATCGCCCACGTCCATTAACTCACCGCTCTCGTCCATTAACTCACCGCCCTCGTCCATTAACTCACCGCCCTCGTCCATTAACTCACCGCCCTCGTTCATTAACTCACCACCCTCGTCCATTAACTCACCGCCCTCGTCCATTAACTCACAGCCCTCGTTCATTAACTCACCGCCCTCGTCCTCGTGTTCGTCCACTGGGGAGGTGAAGATGCGGTTGGCCACACGCACCCTCCCCGGCTGGAAGTGGGGTCCGTCCACCTTGCCATCCTTACACAGCTTCTGCAGGATCTGCGACGGCTTCATCGGGTCTCGCCAGGCGTTGTAACCCGTCCTGCACGATGAGGGTAACACATGCAGCTAAAGATCAATATAATTACTAAATGGTAAAAAAGAACATTTCAATGGGCGTGGGACAGGAGAATAATTCATCTGAGACCTGATACCGCAATTAGGTGACGCCATCGAGTCCTTAACGATAATAACAATTAATCAATTTCTTGACAATTAATATTCATAAGTCTAGGAGCTAAAAAAGGGCATGCAAAAATGTTTTTAATAGATTTTGAAAAAAAGAGAGATAAAAGTACACTATAATAAGAACGATTATAATATTATTTACAACGACAATAGCAACAGTTGTAATACAATAACCGCGACAGAAGGCAGTACGCACAGTTCATACTTCTTGCCCACCCCGCAGGTTGCCATAAGGCAGTTCAAAAACACACAGTGACAAGGCAATACTCACAGTTCATATTTCTTGCCCACCCCGCAGGTCGCCCTGTGGCGGCTGTAGAAGCGGTTCTCCAGGTCGATGTGAGTCTCTCCGATCAGGTCATCAGTGCCCACCAAGTCCCAGTCGTAGATCTGCACCGTCAACAGTGAGTCCATCGGGAAGGTGGCTTCCACCTCGAAACACCTGTAACCACAAACCAGTCACTGTTAATATCACACCAAGAAACTTCAACTCACACTGCTTTCGTTCATTTAATCACCGAAATTTCCATCCCGGGTGACTTTTTTTTGAATAATTTTAAAGTAATTATCTTATGATATATTTGTTAACCCTATTATTCTTTCATTCAATCATTAATTACAATTAGTGAAGAAAAAATATCTTTTATTCTTTAGCATATTGAGGTATCGTTTTGGCTTGTTCAATTTCCTAATATATTTTATACCATCGCTGCAAAGACGATAATATAGTGGCAAAAACAGAAAATTCAGAAAATTAAATGAAAGAAATATATAAATAACGGTTCGCCTTTATTTGAAAAAAAAGTCTAAATGAACTTACTTTCCAAATACCGGGTTAAGTTGCTTTGATATGTAATTATCCTTGTCGTTAATGGTCGTCTTCCCGAGCCTCAGGACGATGTAGGGGTCAGCCTTGCCGTTTATGTCAGCAGGGTGAAGGTCATTTGCCTGGAGCGAAGCAGAATGTCAGATTGCACTACACGTGTACATGCGTATGCAGAAGTAATAGTGCTAAAGTCATTAACGCCAAGCCCACCAAAGAAAAATAACTTCTCGTATCTGAGGGTATTCCCATGAATAAAATTATCCTCAAGGATATTTACGTGACGAATTTAGAAATAAAAGAAAAAAATTTTTTTTGCCACAATTGTCCACACATACATAATTCATTGTACATGAACATAAACATTAACTGACGTCAAGTGGACCACATATTAAACAGTTGGC
The DNA here is from genome assembly GCA_964019135.1 of Arenicola marina. Taxonomy (NCBI): domain Eukaryota; kingdom Metazoa; phylum Annelida; class Polychaeta; family Arenicolidae; genus Arenicola; species Arenicola marina. The sequence continues at coordinate 43,575,333 of OZ025249.1, forward strand.
TATCTGACCTTGACAACGTAGACGCGAACAAGGACGTGGAGCGGGTCGTTGCCTGGCAACCCTTGGAAGAGCCCGTATTGAGGGTCGGCGCCGGCGATGGTCGTGTCCTCAATGTCGGGCGGAAGTGGAATCTTGTAGATTTTCAGCGACCCCTACAGAGAGAATAGCGGTGAGTCAGTGGCAGCGCAGATGTGATAAGATAATTAACCTCATGTATTGATAAGATAATTATACACGGCGAGTAAGTGGCAGCGCAGATGTGATAAGATAATTAACCTCATGTATTGATAAGATAATTATACACGGCGAGTAAGTGGCAGCGCAGATGTGATAAGATAATTAACCTCATGTATTGATAAGATAATTATACAGGGCGAGTAAGTGGCAGCGCAGATGTGATAAGATAATTAATCTTATGTATTGATAAGATAATTATACACGGCGAGTAAGTGGCAGCGCAGATGTGATAAGATAATTAACCTCATGTATTGATAAGATAATTATACACGGCGAGTAAGTGGCAGCGCAGATGTGATAAGATAATTAACCTTATGTATTGATAAGATAATTATACACGGCGAGTAAGTGGCAGCGCAGATGTGATAAGATAATTAACCTCATGTATTGATAAGATAATTATACACGGAGTAAGTGGCAGCGCAGATGTGATAAGATAATTAACCTCATGTATTGATAAGATAATTATACACGGCGAGTAAGTGGCAGCGCAGATGTGATAAGATAATTAACCTCATGTATTGTAACTCTAGATTTTGCTGTTCTCTGTCGCACAAAACTCTTGAAGAAAAGCCAAGACATGTTCATATAGGGCCTGAGCCTGTCAGTGCCATCACAGACAGCGTGCGCTCACTTACAGCGAATCCGGTTTTGGGTACAGAAAATCGGCGTCTTTCGATTTAAAACTAGTAGGATAATAAAGGTACACCCCAAAACATTTACTCCATATGGTTTTCAACTCTAACAGTGCATTCATATCATATCATATATTCATATCATTCAAAAACATCCCTGAGTCTAGTTTAAGACCCATAGTAAAGTATAGGGACCCGCGGACGCGTTGTACCCAGAATGGTTGTTTCTAGAGGTGTGCCGTCACTTACAGATCCTATTGTTTAATTCCAGCACAGTATATCACGATCTTTACCCGTATTGAACTATTTCCACTTAAACTCTTCACAAATCACACGATATTAATTGTTAATTTGTACTGACAACTTTTTACCATTTAAACCTATATAATATGCATTGTATATCTGGTTCTGACCTTGAACTTGCCCACGACTCGACTCTCATCGTCCTCGGCGTCTCCAGTTTTCTTGCCTCGGTGTAATTCGAACGTGTGCAGCCATTCCTTGAAGCCGTTAAACTCTGGCTGGTTCTCCAGCTCGCTGGGATACACCTAGACAGGAAGAGGTGACAGGATATGGGTTATGCGAAGGCCAAGCAACTGAAGCCATTTATACTCTGGCTGGTTCTCCAGCTCGCTGGGATACACCTAGACAGGAAGAGGTGACAGGATATGGGTTATGCGAAGGCCAAGCAACTGAAGCCATTTATACTCTGGCTGGTTCTCCAGGTCGCTGGGATACACCTAGACAGGCAGAGGTGACAGGATATGGGTTATGCGAAGGCCAAACAACTGAAGCCATTTATTCTCTGGCTGGTTCTCCAGCTCGCTGGGATACACCTAGACAGGAAGAGGTGACAGGATATGGGTTATGCGAAGGCCAAGCAACTGAAGCCATTTATACTCTGGCTGGTTCTCCAGCTCGCTGGGATACACCTAGACAGGCAGAGGTGACAGGATATGGGTTGTGCGAAGGCCAAGCAACTGAAGCCATGATACTCTGGCTGGTTCTCCAGCTCGCTGGGATACACCTAGACAGGCAGAGGTGACAGGATATGGGTTATGCGAAGGCCAAACAACTGAAGCCATTTATACTCTGGCTGGTTCTCCAGCTCGCTGGGATACACCTAGACAGGCAGAGGTGACAGGATATGGGTTATGCGAAGGCCAAGCAACTGAAACCATTATACTCTGGCTGGTTCTCCAGCTCGCTGGGATACACCTAGACAGGCAGAGGTGACAGGATATGGGTTATGCGAAGGCCAAACAACTGAAGCCATTTATACTCTGGCTGGTTCTCCAGCTCGCTGGGATACACCTAGACAGGCAGAGGTGACAGGATATGGGTCATGCGAAGGCCAAACAACTGAAACCATTATACTCTGGCTGGTTCTCCAGCTCGCTGGGATACACCTAGACAGGCAGAGGTGACAGGATATGGGTTATGCGAAGGCCAAACAACTGAAGCCATTTATACTCTGGCTGGTTCTCCAGCTCGCTGGGATACACCTAGACAGGCAGAGGTGACAGGATATGGGTTATGCGAAGGCCAAACAACTGAAGCCATTTATACTCTGGCTGGTTCTCCAGCTCGCTGGGATACACCTAGACAGGAAGAGGTGACAGGATATGGGTCATGCGAAGGCCAAGCAACTGAAACCATTATACTCTGGCTGGTTCTCCAGCTCGCTGGGATACACCTAGACAGGCAGAGGTGACAGGATATGGGTTATGCGAAGGCCAAGCAACTGAAGCCATGATACTCTGGCTGATACACCTGGACAGGAAGAGGTGACAGGATATGGGTTGTGCGAAGGCCAAGCAACTGAAGCTATTTATACTCTGGCTGGTTCTCCAGCTCGCTGGGATACACCTAGACAGGCAGAGGTGACAGGATATGGGTTATGCGAAGGCCAAACAACTGAAGCCATTTATACTCTGACTGGTTCTCCAGCTCGCTGGGATACACCTAGACAGGCAGAGGTGACAGGATATGGGTTATGCGAAGGCCAAACAACTGAAGCCATTTATACTCTGGCTGGTTCTCCAGCTCGCTGGGATACACCTAGACAGGCAGAGGTGACAGGATATGGGTTATGCGAAGGCCAAGCAACTGATGCCATGATACTCTGGCTGATACACCTGGACAGGCAGAGGTGACAGGATATGGGTTATGCGAAGGCCAAGCAACTGAAGCCATGATACTCTGGCTGATACACCTGGACAGGCAGAGGTGACAGGATATGGGTTATGCGAAGGCCAAGCAACTGAAACCATTATACTCTGGCTGGTTCTCCAGCTCGCTGGGATACACCTAGACAGGCAGAGGTGACAGGATATGGGTTATGCGAAGGCCAAGCAACTGAAGCCATGATACTCTGGCTGATACACCTGGACAGGCAGAGGTGACAGGATATGGGTTATGCGAAGGCCAAGCAACTGAAACCATTATACTCTGGCTGGTTCTCCAGCTCGCTGGGATACACCTAGACAGGCAGAGGTGACAGAATATGGGTTATGCGAAGGCCAAGCAACTGAAGCCATGATACTCTGGCTGATACACCTGGACAGGAAGAGGTGACAGGATATGGGTTATGCGAAGGCTAAGTAACTGAAGCCATGATACTCTGGCTGATACACCTAGACAGGCAGAGGTGACAGGATATGGGTTATGCGAAGGCCAAGCAACTGAAACCATTATACTTTGGCTGATACACCTGGACAGGCAGAGGTGACAGGATATGGGTTATGCGAAGGCCAAGCAACAGAAGCCATGATACTCTGGCTGATACACCTGGACAGGAAGAGGTGACAGGATATGGGTTATGCGAAGGCCAAGCAACTGAAGCCATGATACTCTGGCTGGTTCTCCAGCTCTCTGGGATACACCTAGACAGGCAGAGGTGACAGGATATGGGTTATGCGAAGGCCAAACAACTGAAGCCATGATACTCTGGCTGATACACCTGGACAGGAAGAGGTGACAGGATATGGGTTGTGCGAAGGCCAAGCAACTGAAGCCATTTATACTCTGGCTGGTTCTCCAGCTCGCTGGGATACACCTAGACAGGCAGAGGTGACAGGATATGGGTTGTGCGAAGGCCAAGCAACTGAAACCATTATACTCTGGCTGGTTCTCCAGCTCGCTGGGATACACCTAGACAGGCAGAGATGACAGGATATGGGTCATGCGAAGGCAAACAACTGCATCTGTTAAACTCGAACATGAACCTATATAATGAGGCGTGAAATGTTACGCGCCACCATGGCGCGCTACGATCGGTTGATCTCACCTTAAGCTGGGCCGTGTAGTTGTTAACCTTCTCCTTCTTGCGCTGAGACTTTGGCGAGAGTTTGGAGGCGAGGTGGACGGCCCTGGCGGCCCCTCTAAACGTGTGCTTCTTCTCGCCATCCTTCCGCGCCTCCATCTTCTTCAACTCCTTCTCCAGCTTCTTGGCTTGCTTCGGGTCGTACTCGGGATCTGGAGCGTTACATGGTGGTGTTAAGGTACGGCTGTGATATGACTGTAATCTACGAGCTCAAGTAAGGGTGTGTATAAACGTATTCGCCTAATTGATATGTCTATATCGTATATTGGCTTATTAAGTTCATAGCGACGTGAATACTCTTCAGTACATGAAGTACTTCTATTAATATGTTGTCTCATCAAGACGTTATCGATCGCCTTAATGTATACTTAGAACATTTTATGTGTAAACTCTTCATAAAGAAAACGCTTTAATGTTTCATTGCAAGGACAATACATCAATGTTTCATAGTGTTTCAAGTAAGGAAAACACTTCAATGTGTCATTGCGTTTCATGGGATCAATCTTGTTTTGTATACTAAACCTGATCATCCTTCATCAAACGCATGTGCCATATCACATTTACCTTGTTTCCTACCACGGTTTACGGGTTATTTTAATGAGCGGTAATTAAAACTCGCGTCTACAACACGTTTGATCGGGAAGGGTTCGTGAGTTTAAATGGAGACACATGGACATGCGACCGATCGCTATGAACCCTTTGCGGCTAGCTGGATCCCGGAGCTAATTTTGTTAAGGTTTACAGATGGCAACACATATTTTTTTCTAAAAACAAGATGATGCTCTCAATGTGCATCACACCGTGAAGAAAATTCCTCGATACTAATCTGTGGTTCTACAACTAATCGGAAAATTAGTTCAGGCGACTATAAATAGATATAAATATAGTCCATATATGTCTCTGCCTTTGCGCCCCGGGCACCCACCTTCTCCGGCGGCTGTTCCGTTGGGAATGGCGCCGTACGGGGTGCTAGGCTGCTGACCCACGTCCATCAAGTGCTCCGACATCTTCCGGTTGTCCACGTCCAGGGGGTCCATGGGCGCCGGCTCACCCTCCGTCTTCTCGTGGAGCTCCTGCGCGAGAAAAGTAGTCCCTTATTGTTGTAGAATCCGTATTGGGGGAGTACAGTGCTTATGTATGGCAGAAGAAGTGTCGGTGGATCACGTATCCCTGATATGTTTTTTTCTTGCGGAAAATGCCGTCCTGGTTACGTTCGCCTCAAAGACATAAGGAACATAACATAAAGTTGTGGTAACGAAAGTTGTTTCTTTGTGTGAATACGGCAGTGTCCTGCAACTGACTTGGAAAATGAAAAATGGAAATTAATGCCGATGAAATAGATGAGAAAGAGAGCATGCACGGTAAATTACTTATTTCATCGCCATTCGTTTTATCATTTTCAGCTAGTAAGGTTTCAATTTGGTAAACTACAGTCATTTTTTATTCTTAGTTAGGCATTTATTAGAAATTGTAATTTGATTTTAAATCTTGGTTCCAACTATCACACGCGTGTATAAATATATAATATATTACCCAACTGAACCGCTACGGCCTTATGTAACACAAATGGAAAGGAATATACATAACTTGAATATCTTGATTAAAAATACACACAGTTAGGTTCAAGCCATAGGTTAATGAAGATGCATAAATCAAGCGGACGCCGAAATAATATGGCACTCCTACCCAATACATGCCGCAATTAAGCGTAAATAATTAATATCCTCTCTGGTGGCATGCTAGGAAATCCATAATATACAAGAGTTCAAGATGGAAGCAAAACTCGCTGTGGATTAAGGATTTGCATATCTTAATATCTTTGCGCAACAATCAGCATATACATTGCATGAAACCTTAATGAGTTAGAGTCAGAATAAAATGAGAAGGGCCAAATGAAAGATTGTATGGTTGTAATGTATACAGTGGTGTAGTCAGTGTAGTTTGTGATAAGTTATCCGCAATATATACCCAAAATAGGTGCAATGCACCTCATATGTCATGCTCTCCACATTTCGGACGAGAGAGCTATAGAGTGCATGGGCGTGTCCAGTGGGCTGCACAGGGGGCACATGCCCCCTTTTCAGACCCTGAAGTATATCTGTGCTCTCCCTTTTTAAATTATATGCCCCCCCCCCGGTTGTCAAATTGTTTTCATTATGCCCCTCCCCCCTTTCAAGCATTTCTGCACATGCCCCTGGAGTGACACGGTTTGAGCTTGCATTAGCGGAATACCTTGTGTCGGTATTCCTGATATGTTGTTCGTATGATGATAATTATAACGAGAAAACAGTGTGACAAAAGGAGATGTAAATGGAGAACAAGTCCGCTATCATTTACCTTCAGTTTATCCTGAGATTCTGAGCCCTATGAGAAGTGTGAAAGCCGACATGAACGGGTGGGCAAATCATAGCCACCACGTGATCACAAGTGACAAAACAACAACACTAGCGACCTCTAGGGACAGACCATACAACCAAAGACTCTAGATGCATGTGGCATCGAAGCTACAGAAACGAAATATTACAATGGATACGCGCAATAGAAGTAGTGCCACAATGCGGTTAATTCAAAAATAAATATATAGATATGGAAGGTCTATGTCTTCGATGCGCAGCATGTGACACGATCAAGTCGGGAGATATATGAACGAATTATCGGTGCTTCAAAAAGCATATCTGACTGTTTAACTCATTGACAATGCACTTAAGTAACTGCCTTCAAACTACGGTGATAACTATGCCTAATGCCTTGAAATGAAGGATAATACGACGTGCAAACGGACAAAACTCATGTTCAAGTGCACTAACTGAATACAAAATAGTGAGCAAACAGCACAGATAAATAATCAACAAGTCGCGATCGTCGCTGAGTTTTCGGTGTTTATCTATAATATCTAAAACCATTCCTTTCCCGAGTGACATCAATGTGAATACATACATATATATTTCATTCCCAGTACGCCTACAAATAAACTCAACATTTAACCGCATATCTGTCCTGCCTCTTCACAACAGTTGAGTTAATTTTAATAACAAATTAGTGCAATAACTCAAATTGCAATTCGTAAGTTTCGAACAACCGGAGATTTATGCTGGTAACAGGAGAGGGAGGACGCCCAGGAGTGATCGACATGTTACATGTCACTGGGACAGGAACAGTGGAGGCACTCACCCTAATCATGGTCTCCATGGAGGCGTGGTATTTACTCCACCAGTCCATGTTGTCGATGTCTGGCTCCTCTTCCCCTTCGTCCAGGGCGTCTTTCTTCTTCTTTTTCTTTTTGTTCTCTGCCGTTTTCTGGTCCTTTCTTTTGTCCATCCCCTGTTGGAAAGACATATGTTGGCCAATAGAGGCACCCTATTGAATATCGTTTGCGCCGTATTTAAAATCCATCGTTTGAGGACACATATATTTATATTAAACGCGAAAAGTAATTGAATTGTAAGCCAGACAGATGTCCTACAATTGCAACTTTCGTCGCTGAAATATAGAACTAGTGATAGATTAATCTTTGAGATAAACTCCAAAGTGCACTTCCCGAATAACTCAAAAAAAGACGCTGGATATTTCAACGTCACTTTGAACGACTTATTACAATTTTATCCGTTCTGTCGCCTCATATTTAGTTCCTATAACAAGAGAGTTTAACCCAATTAACCCAAGGATAAAATACCCATTCAATCCCTGCATCTAGGCGTCTCCTATTCAAGCTTGTTTAACGTTTGTCACCTTATAGAATGTTATTGTTCCTTTACTTAAGCTTCCTTCATAACCAGACCTAAATTGAATATTCATATGTATGATATAATAATAATGTTTTTGTCATGCTAAAAAATGATTTAAGCCCACAATCGAAGTCCCATAGTTAATTAATTAATATGTATATAGACATGCACGGTGCAGTAAATGTTGTTATGGTTACGATTATCGTTTCTATGGTGATGATCTGTTGGTCGCAGCAGTGAGTTATGAGCGGCTGCCGCTCGTCAATAAAAGTTTCTATGGTTGCAATTACTGTTTCCATGGTGACGATATGTTGGTCGAAGCGGTGAGTTATGAGTGGCTGCCGCTCGTCAATAAAAGTTTCTATGGTTACAATTAGTTTCTATGGTGATGATCTGTTGGTCGGCGCGGTGAGTGATGATCGGCTGTCGCTCGTCAACAAATGTTGCTATGGTTACCATTACCGTTTCTATGGTGATGATCTGTTGGTCGGCGCGGTGAGAGATGAGCGGTTGTCGCTCGTCCACAGTGATGGCCACGTCCTCGGCTCGGGTGGAGAAGGAAGACTGGGGACTCTGCTGTCCAGATGGTTGCTGGATCGTCGGGATGAGCAACTGATTACTGGACGCCTTTCTCTCTGGCTCAGTCTTTTTGTCTGGATCATGGCGACACAAATTAAATCTGTTTAGATGGTGTATGAGTCGGGGTGGGCAAAGTCACGGGGATTAACACAGTTAGGAATGAAGAGGGTTATCTATCTTCTATGTTAAAACCCACGAATGCATTCTTATACTAAATAGTACTATGCTGCAACAACTGCTGGACAGCCATTGTCCGAGAAGGTTGTATGTACAATGTGGAAATATGACTTGGTTTTTAGGGGTTTACATATAAATCGAATGTACGGTTAACACAGGAACGCAAAGTGAATAATTAAAATTGGTGTGAATATAGTGAAGATTTCATTTACCTCCCAGAAACTTCTTGAATGCCTCCTTGGCTGTCTTCGTGGTCGGTACGTACATGAACCTGTGGATGTGGTTGATGACGTGTGTGCCCACGAGGACGAAGCGACCGAAGTTTCGGCAGTCGACACAACGAATTGTGATAGGAGGGCAGTAGAGTTCGTTCTCAGGCAGTTCCTGAAATTCACATAACAATGAAGCAACGATGTATACTGTCATATGGCATAGGTAAAACATAGTGACTAAAGTACGTTTTAATACACTTCATGGGATGTTGCCAGTTTGGGTTTATTTACTTCACTCGCGTTTGTTGCTTTCCTAGTAAGCCACGTGCGAACAACATTTGTTCCGTTCAAATGAGTTACTGGTAATGCATGTTTACATATATGTCTTGCTTGCCATTTTGGTAATAAACTTCCCCACGCTAACCGAAACCGGTTATCAGAACAAAATGGCGCCGACCAGCGAGCGCTCACTGTTATAGCGTCAAAGACACCGAAAGTGTCCGTATTGCGAGTAATAAATACCACTGTTTTTATCGCCGATGTATGGTTTCTAAAGTGTGATAAACAAATAAATATACGAACTAAATTCCTGAGACTACTCACCACATCGAAGTACTTGACAGGAATGGTAAAATTCGGGTTTTTCTTGGAGTTGGTGATGACGGAGGATGACAACACGTGACCAGCACATTCGATGTCAATACGAGGCTTGTCCACTGAGATGAATTGGATGCGTTTCAGCTCCCGCATGCCCCAGAACAAAACCTGAGTGTGGAGAGGAAGAGAGAAAACGAGCAATGATAAATGACCTGGCAATCATTTCACATGCTAATTAACACCACTGATCTCACGTTTAATAGCTGAAAATGGCTCTAGGCCTCGACACGTGGCTTAATGATTTCTTTGGCGTAATTTGCTTCTTATCTCTATTTGTGAAGATGGCTTCGGTAATGATTTCAACTATGAGTAATATTGTAACACGAATGGGTGTGATCGGTTTGAATAATTTGAGTTAATAAAGCGGCCCTTCTAAGACTTGAAGACTTTGATTGTACGCACTAATGGCACGCACGTAACCAATGAGATTATACCGACAGTGATAAATAAATAGCATCTATATATATAAATAGCAATCTATAAACATTCCAAAATATACAGGTGGTGCAATGCAACTTGGATGCAGCGACGGTATAAATACCAGTATAAACCGACCAGACATGTTTATCTTAGCTCCTACCTCGATCCTGTGTTTGCTGAGGGTCGGCCTTATTCCTTTGGGGACGGGCATGATAGGGCCTCTGTCTGCTTCGGGCATGGCTGGAGGCAGCTCGAGGGGCGGGAGGTCGTGTTGACCGCCTTGGTTGCCAGGCGCCGCCAGCTATACACAAGAAAAACATGTACGCCATCTTCAGGGTCAAGGTCAAGGTCAAGGTCATTTGTGCGGTGAGAGGCGAGGAGGATCACCGGGGAGGGGGTTCTATTGCGGAGCTGTTGGTTGTAGGATTCATGCAAGAGATACACTGAGTTCCTAGACGAATACATAAACACTGATTTGAGACATGTATTATGGCGTGATTAAACATCGATCGACTTATTGTAGATATGTTATTAACGGAGATGCTAATTACACAGCTGTATCTTATTGTGCTTAATGGCGACACATTTTGCTTCTTACGGTGCAAACACAAGGAACAAATGGACATGAACATTTATAACTAGATACTTGCAGTCATCACACATTAAGCAATTTTGCCAGGAAGAAGTGGGTACATAAAAAGTAACCCCGATGACAACTGAAGTAATAGAACTGTGTGATTCACACAATATGCCACGCATTTGTTGCAATCAAAATCATATGATTCAACCAAAGGGTTGATAAAACTTGCAAAGGGGATTGCTCGGGTGATGATATTTCAAAATCACATCAACAGTGAAAAACGCATGTGTAAAAGTGCTAGATTCGGCATAAAACATCTTGGCATTGCCAGGATGAGATGTTGAAAACAGTCAAAAACCATCGATTCTTCAAAATAGCTTCTGCAGGAAAAAACACGAGGCAGAAGGTGCAGGCGGGATCAGCTCCTATACAGAAAGGAACGGTTGATTATAAACTGTAAAACATATCAGGTACAAAACCAGAAGTGAAGATTGAATAAAAGAGGCTGCTAGAAAAACACTGATAACACACTCGATATCTTGATATTACATAAGATATGTTTGGATGATTTATGCATAATAGCCTCTTTCAATCTTGAAAAATCTGCATGCAGGGGAGGAACAGCAATAAAACTTGTCAGAAAGGAACTAGTGTGCTAGTGAGTGGCGGCTGACAGACGTAAGCTTTGATCACTTCTAATGCATTTGATTTTAGGATAATCCTAGAATTAGAGGTGCCTTCTGAAGAGTGCAGGGATTGTGCGAGTTACCAACTCCATATTTGCCTAAAATAGTTTTCTTCAAATAGCGAGAAATACATTAAGGATAGTTGTTTATGGGCATGCCAATGCCCAGAGGTGGCTTTGAGCTTTCCCAAAATGCAAAACAAAATAAGAGTTTGCACATCCGAATGATTTTTCGAAAATGATAAAATAATTCCATCAGCCGATGCCCGGTTGTGCTCATGGCGTGAAGTATCAGCCTCGTCGGAGCAGCGCCGCGGGCGGACAACACAATGGAGTACAGAGAGGTAGATACATAAACAGAGACAGAGCGAGAGAGAGTGAGAGAGAGAGAGAGAGAGAGACGGAGAGAGAGTGTAAAATAGAGTGTCAAGCAGAAGTAACAAAGGAGACTCTGACAGCGGCAGCTACCACGTCGGCCAAGCGAAGTCTCTTCCGGGCATACGGCGGCGTCCTCAGCGCCTTCTTTAGTTCATTTTCATCAAATGGATACTGGGGAACAACGCACGGAGCAAGCAAGAACGAGATATAAGTTCTTGGGTGGAGACACGTAACTATGGAGACTTGTAACGGGTGTATAATGGGATGGGGGAGGGGGAGGGGGCGGGGGCGGGGGCGGGCGGGGGTAGGGGGGGGGGAGCGTAGGGGTAGGGAAGGCTATAGGATTAATGGAATTGATGATATGGAAGGAATGGAAATTGTACAAGGGTGTGGGGCTTGGAATAAGTTGGGAATAACGGGGTCACGATTTGTATCTACCCTGGGGGGATGGGTTAAGTGTATGTGCAAGGACAATCTTACATAGTGGAACATCAATGAAAGTTTTACACATCACGAAGGAATACAAATACTTGGAGGGATTAAATAGGCTTGCATGTCTAATACTGGGATAAACGTGTAACAAGATGTTCATTTGATCAATACATTCGGTTAATTCGGGAGAAGAGAAAAGGTGGGGGAGAATCGAGAATTGTTGACATCCCACAAATACAAACAACAGCACCACCAATTAGCGTATCACCCTCAAAGATTCTCACCATAAAATCATTTCCCCGGGTAATTTTCCGTAAACTAAATCCAGGCGTTATCATACATTAGACACATAAGTTAACCAATTCATTCATTCATGTTACATGAGGGTGACACGTTATGTTGTTACATGCGCATATCATTTCTTAACCGTAACCTTACCTCCAGGAGTTCGAAGGCAGCCAGCAGTTCTCCAGCCCGATCCGGGCCTCGGCACACGTCTGCCCACTCCAGTAGTGGCGGGAAATGCGGACGCTCGTATTTCTCCCCGCTCTTCTTGACGACAGGCTTGGCCAGGGCTCTCCCAATGAACTCAGCTTTGCCCTGCGACACGAACAACATGGAAACCACTTACAGTGTGAATGCGATCATCACATTGCGTCAGCTTGGCTTCGTGCAAGAAAAGACTTGTCGAGTAGATCGTCGACGAGTAAGAGTCACAACAAAGACAACAAGACGACAACTGGGTCCGTTTCACAAGTAACTTAATGTTGTTATATATTTATATATAACGACATTATTTGAAACGAAGCAGGAAAAGCTCCAAAATGGTTCATTACGCGACAAAACGGGATGGGGAGCTCAAAAACGTCCACGTGGCTCGCAAGGTAGTTGTAATTCTAGCAAAGCTTCGGGGATATATATATGACATATCCACACAATCTTATGTAAATATAGATATGTAGACAGATAGATAGATAGATAGATAGATATACACATACGAGAAATAACAATATGCTAGTGTTTTATGGCCTTATTTTTTATTTATGACGTATCAGCATATGTTACAGTCCCGTATTTCTGTACTTACCCCATGGTGAGGCACGCTTCCTTAGACATTGAAAATTCGTGCTACTAACAACGCTATTCTATTCTAAATACCTGTTCATACAACACTACTTCTGTATACAAAAACATTTAGGAACTCTATCAGCATCTCATGATTGTGTGCAATTGTTCATTAATTATTAATAAATTGCAGCTTAGACAGGCAATATATAAATAATTTCGTTATAATCATAATTGTTACAATGATATACTATCGGTATGGCCATGCTCTTCAAAGCTTTAAATAAGCAAAGCAAAGCGTCTTGCAAACGTATCAGGTCCCAAAGTCCGATAAGGGTAACATTACAGAGGTGGGGTTTTGTGGTTGGGGATGGGGTAGGGCGTGGGTATAACAGGGCGTTATTGTTGGTGGGTGGGGTCCACATCAGGTACCTGGGTAATCTCAGCACTCCGTTGGAAGGCCTTTAGAGGCAAACAATCAGGCGTGAACATGAAAACAGTTAGCTACAGTGAGGGTTTCTTTATTTGAGCCCTTGCATTGCATTGAACATTGTATATATGTTTTGTACCATGGGCCTGAGGCCTTTTACTGCAATAAACTTATTCTTATTCTTAATATTCCTTTAATTGAACCGGTCCATTATTTAAAATACCCCCGGGGTTATTGTTTTAGTGCATGAGGCGTCGAAATCTTCCCTAATTATCACATATTTATAAAGTTGGAAATTAGAATGTAGTTTGTTCGTTCTGTTCCGATCCCAAATAACATTGACGGCTTATACAATATGCACCAGCCGAAAAAAAAATCTTACACGGTCTTTAAATGTTCTTTTGTCCTTTATTATATTATTTTGTTCTCTTAAGGTGAATCACTATGTCCATGGCCCATAACTACCAGGAGTAGTACCAATGACGCAAGCCATCTTAAAACTGATCCAGTCTAGCCACATCCATCGCAACCCATTGGACAACAATACATGGTAAATCACGTGACAACAAAGTTCTGACCTATCAAAAGTGTTCTACGGCTACTACGTACAACGACACATTAAGTACAATGTTACACATGTTACCATGACTACACATCCACTCAAAAGTTGTAATTATCTACAGTTCGATAAGAGAAGAAATCTAAGACGCTAATATATATACACATCTAAACGATGCCTTCTCAAAAGAGGATACCTGCGTATAATGTCCATAACCCTACAATAGAAATGGCGTGGCTATCAGGTTGCGTTTAACATGCGTTTTTGGAAATGGTGTATTGAGGTTGGCCCACCTTTGATAAACCGCTTATGTAACAGGTTGGTGCGGAAGGACACATGTTGCAGTAAATTTTGTAGAAAAAAGTTTTGCGACATAGAAGAGTAATAAACCGTAACGAATATGCAATACCGGAAATGGTGCTTTGCGGCTATATTAAAAGGACCAATAAGGTACAGTGCGCGGATGTCATGAATATTCAGAAGATGAAGAGATTGAAAGCTGTGCCGTCTGTGGCTTAAAGTAGAGGCAGTACCATACGGATTGTAGAACACCAAATATTTACATCAATATATCCTACACCGTCCTCCACTAATAATCCATAGTAGGGGTCTGGAAGGAGGGTGGGGGTGCAGGGTCCAATGCTGATTTTTTCAAAATTCTCAGTGTCGAATGTCGATGTTTCCCGACGTTCAGTATCGTTTTTTCAAAAATCTGTGTCGATGTCGCTTTGTCAGATGCTCAGTATCGAAATTTGGGGGGTCAATGTCGAATGTCAATTTTGCAAATATGACTGTATCGCGTGTCGCTATTAACCCTTCCAGACCCCTTATAGTCGCACGAATTGTAAAAACACTTTCGTTTCCACAATTTCCTTCATATCACCTTCACGTCAGCTTCAAAGCAATGACAACAATATAATAGCGGTGTTCCATTAATGAATGAAGAAGACAATGTACCACCGAAGGGTATACTTACTACCCTGTCCTGGTCGAAGACTTCAACCACGATGGTCGGCGGGTTTTCCTTTATCTCGTCAATCGTTCCATAGATGGTGACCTCGTTGAAGATGAGCATTTCGTCCCAGGTGGGGCTGAGTGTCTCGTCGATGACCTGGGTGGTGGTGCTCTGGTCTGCAAACACCACACGGGCGAAGGGGTCCGAGAGACCCGAGGCATCCGAGCCGATCAGACTGCGCGCCTGGTACATATGGGCTCTCAGCTGGAACGACAGCTTTTCTGCAAAGGAAATCGGGGCGTTTTGTAGGTCACTTTTGTTGCGGAATCGGGACAAAGAAACATCCCGGTGGGGTAAGATATCAGTGGCATGCATATGAAGGCTCATTTGGGCCGAGAAACCTCCCAGGGCAATAACATTGGATGGGAGAAACAGCATGTCCCAAATGAAGGTACCAAGGCACAAACCCACGACATTTTGGTCTGCGGATCAACCTGCTTGTCAGGGAGCTATCCGCTGAGGTATGGAAGCTCCATCGCACACTATACTTCTATGGAAGGCCGTAATGTATATTTATTGATCCTTTCGTTTTTTAGATTTTGATAAAAATAAATAAATCCACGTATACTTGTAATTGTTAATTAGACCAATGTTGCAGAGAATGCCAAAATAAATATAAAAAAATACCATAAGAAACTAAAACAATACAGCTAAAAATTAAAATCCTTCATTCCTTTAAATTGCGCCGCCATATGCACCACCCTGCAATGACAATAACAAAAACTAACAGTAACCCATATACAAGTCGATATCCCTTTCAAGGTGTGTTTGATCATGCACATTGGTTCACCCTTACCAGTGTATCTGATGAAGGGTGGCGGGGAGCCCACGATGCGGCAGGCCCTCCGCAGCTGTGGGGTGTCATCGTAGCCCGCAGGCAGACCTTTCAACAGTTCCTTCCGGTGTTTAGACAGCCCCAGCCACAGGTACATCTGCAGCTTGGCCTGGATGGCCCAGCCCGTGGGACCCTGACCTCTCTTCCCCGGAAGCTATCAACAAGATGGTTGATGGGTTGGTTTATGGGTGACGCTTTAACCTCTATATATAGGAGTCTGGAATGAGGGTGGGCCCAGTGTCATTTTTTCAACATTATCAGCGTCTCATGTCGATCTTCCAGGACCTGCCGGGTCGCTTTTTTGGCTAAGTTTAGTGTAGTCTTTTTCAAAAATCGGTGTCGATGTCGCTTTTTCGGATCCTCATTGTCGGAATTTTGGGGTCAATGTCGAATGTCGATTTTTCAAATATGGCTCTATGGCGTATCGCGATTTACCCCTTCCAGACCCCTATATATGTCATAACGCGGCAATGGGAAAGGTCAACGCAGAGAAATGATATTTTGTCTGGAAGTGACCCCCTCTTCACGAAAACAGATTTATGGGGTCTGTATGCTAAACGAGCATGGACATGTGCGCTGGTGGGGCTCGAATCAGGTACCAGCGGACCCAGCAGAGCACTTTCGACAGTAGCCGAACTCGCTACATACTAGGCCACGTGGTGACCCTCCTGGCAAGAAGAGGGGGATGTACTAACAAAATGCTGAGAGGAATATAATAATGCGATATCATACATTTATAATTATAACATAATTCTAATTTAATCGTATTGTAAGATGCGCAACATTGATCAAATTGCATACATTTCTATATTCAGGTCTCATGCATGGTGAGGACTGATTAAAGGTGAACTATTAAAGTCCCCTATACAGCATACCACTACTCTAAGTAACCTGTCGATCCCCCACATCGGTAAATGCACGTATTGTCCTTACCTTGAGGAAGAGGGTCTGCACTTTGCCGCAGTCCTTGCCCCTCTCCTCATCCACGATGGAGAAGGCGATTACCTTACCTTGAGGAAGAGGGTCTGCACTTTGCCGCAGTCCTTGCCCCTCTCCTCATCCACGATGGAGAAGGCGATTACCTTACCTTGAGGAAGAGGGTCTGCACTTTGCCGCAGTCCTTGCCCCTCTCCTCATCCACGACGGAGAAGGCGATTGCCTTACCTTGAGGAAGAGGGTCTGCACTTTGCCGCAGTCCTTGCCCCTCTCCTCATCCACGATGGAGAAGGCGATTACCTTACCTTGAGGAAGAGGGTCTGCACTTTGCCGCAGTCCTTGCCCCTCTCCTCATCCACGACGGAGAAGGCGATTGCCTTACCTTGAGGAAGAGGGTCTGCACTTTGCCGCAGTCCTTGCCCCTCTCCTCATCCACGACGGAGAAGGCGATTGCCTTACCTTGAGGAAGAGGGTCTGCACTTTGCCGCAGTCCTTGCCCCTCTCCTCATCCACGATAGAGAAGGCGATTACCTTACCTTGAGGAAGAGGGTCTGCACTTTGCCGCAGTCCTTGCCTCTCTCCTCATCCACGACGGAGAAGGCGATTACCTTACCTTGAGGAAGAGGGTCTGCACTTTGCCGCAGTCCTTGCCCCTCTCATCATCCACGATGGAGAAGGCGATTACCTTACCTTGAGGAAGAGGGTCTGCACTTTGCCGCAGTCCTTGCCCCTCTCCTCATCCACGACGGAGAAGGCGATTACCTTACCTTGAGGAAGAGGGTCTGCACTTTGCCGCAGTCCTTGCCCCTCTCCTCATCCACGATGGAGAAGGCGATTACCTTACCTTGAGGAAGAGGGTCTGCACTTTGCCGCAGTCCTTGCCCCTCTCCTCATCCACGATGGAGAAGGCGATTACCTTACCTTGAGGAAGAGGGTCTGCACTTTGCCGCAGTCCTTGCCCCTCTCCTCATCCTCGATAGAGAAGGCGATTACCTTACCTTGAGGAAGAGGGTCTGCACTTTGCCGCAGTCCTTGCCCCTCTCTTCATCCACGATGGAGAAGGCGATTACCTTACCTTGAGGAAGAGGGTCTGCACTTTGCCGCAGTCCTTGCCTCTCTCCTCATCCACGATAGAGAAGGCGATTACCTTACCTTGAGGAAGAGGGTCTGCATTTTGCCGCAGTCCTTGCCTCTCTCCTCATCCACGACGGAGAAGGCGATTACCTTACCTTGAGGAAGAGGGTCTGCATTTTGCCGCAGTCCTTGCCCCTCTCCTCATCCACGATGGAGAAGGCGATTACCTTACCTTGAGGAAGAGGGTCTGCACTTTGCCGCAGTCCTTGCCTCTCTCCTCATCCACGACGGAGAAGGCGATTACCTTACCTTGAGGAAGAGGGTCTGCATTTTGCCGCAGTCCTTGCCCCTCTCCTCATCCACGATGGAGAAGGCGATTACCTTACCTTGAGGAAGAGGGTCTGCACTTTGCCGCAGTCCTTGCCCCTCTCCTCATCCACGACGGAGAAGGCGATTACCTTACCTTGAGGAAGAGGGTCTGCACTTTGCCGCAGTCCTTGCCCCTCTCCTCATCGACTATGGAGAAGGCGATGTCTTTGGCCTGTATCCGGTGGTATGCCACTCGCTTGTTGTTGCTGATCAGCCACACGAAGATGTCCGGCAGGGCGTGCTGGGGCTCCTGGGAGATGTGACGTATCTTGGACAACTGAGTGCTCGTCGATTTCAGCTTCTCCTTCAGGTTGCCCTTGGTTACCGTGGCCTTCAACGTGCGAGCCATGGTGCCGAGCTGGTCCTGCGGGAGATATATTATAGTGTAAGCTAAGGGGTATGGGATATATGTTAAGATATGTCGTGACCAATGTTAAGCTATGCCGTGATCTATGTAAGATATATCGTGATCCGTGTTAAGATATGTCGTTGTCCATGTTAAGATAGGTCGTTATCCATGTTAAGATATGTCGTGATCCATGTTAAGATATGTCGTTATCCATGTTAAGATATGTCGTGATCCATGTTAAGATATGTCGTTGTCCGTGTTAAGATATGTCGTTGTCCATGTTAAGATATGTCCTGATCTATGTAAGATATGTCGTGATCCATGTTAAGGTAGGTCGTGCTTAAAGATCTCGAGTGCCGAGGTGTACATCATGTTCGTTACGGTAAACTTTAGATCAACGGTGCATCCTCTTACGACTAATAAAAGTACTTTTCTAAAACAGTCGTATCGTTTTAGATCATTTTAAGGCTCATTATTAGTTAATCCTGATGGTTTGAGATCACATTTACAATTTCCCTCTGACACAGCCGGACTCGCTCCTTGTCCAGCTTGGTCCGTCCGCTGGCCGATCCGGACGCCTTGCCCTGGAGCAGCGTGACGTAGCGGCTGCAACCAGTCGCCAACTCCTCCAGGACACCGCGGAGACGTCGCTCCGGAAAGGGTCGCTCCTGGTGGATCATCTCGTTCACGTCCGTCAGGCCATCCTCCTGTGAGAAGTCGGCAAAAACAGCGAGAAATGAAGACGGGAAGTCGTTGACGTCGCATACCACGTGGTTGAGATTGAGACATAGTTTCAGTAGGTAGAGGTTATATGTGACAAGGCCAGTGTAGTAATGACTTGTTAGTAGTGGACGCTTACCACTTAATGGGTTACAATATAGCTAATAATAATAAAATGAAATTAATAAAGTAAAATAATGAATATGCTGAACATTAAATTATATTAATTCTTAAATTATATTAAATACTTTTCATTAATTAATTAAATTCCAGTCTACCGAGTTAATAGTTTGTCTAGCGTTAGGTTATTAAATTATTCAGTTCATGAATTAAAAAACACATTATTATTATTAATAATAATAAAAATAATAGTAAAGCGATTATGGTCTTATAGGTTTAATATCAAACAAATGATCGTTATAATAATAATAATTATTATTATTATTAATAATAATTATCATTGTTATAAATCGATTAGTTGTGTTGATGTCACACATGTATAACATTTTTGGACTACTTTCCACTTCTCGCCCAGTTTTCTGAATGATCCAGAAATACCCAATATAGTTTATCGCGGTGGCTCACCAGTTTCTCGGCGATTTTGTTCAGCATGTTGGCGTTGTACATCCGTCGTCTGTGGTCCTCAAACATGGCTTTGACCCACACACAAGGCTTCTCCTCATAGTATGGCAAGAAGTAGTAGAATCTGGGAGTAGAAAAGTCAAAATCAGAAAAAATTAAATGTTATTATATTGGGTTGTGATAAAAAAAACGCCAAAGCATATATATTTGTTTTATGACAGAATATATGACGCATAAATATGAATTAAACACTGCTTTAGGCGCACTTAACCTATCAGCCTCTAATTTTAAATATCGCCAATGAATAGACAAAAAATTATACCAGTTGTTGCACGTCATGCGTAAAACAATCTTAAATATAACCTACCTAGATTGCCAAAATAGTGCTTAATTGAGTTTTGCATTGAATTGAACTAATATCCTAAATATATCTACCTGTCCGTGGTGTGTGGCTTCGTGGGCGGCGTGGTGCTGTGCCACTCGGGCTCTGAGCTGTGGCCGCCATGGGCCCCCTCCTCCCCACCGTCCTCCTCCTCCTCGTCCTCCTCCTCGTCCTCGCTCTCCATCTGGCGTTTAACCGACTGGTTCCGACCATCCATCGTGTTTCCGAAGTTACCTGGGATCAACAACATGTTGGCCATCTCGATATAGAAGCGTTCTAGGATCAACTATGTTAGCGTGATAATTGGTGATGATATAATATTAAATAAGATTATCGATAATAAATAGTGTGTCAATATAAGTTATTGGCCACGATATAAGTTATTGGTCACAATATAACTTATTGGTAATAATATAAGTTATCTATATCAGATTAAGTTACTTAAGTCCATATAATTATACTTATATCACAGTCATGTTATTTTGGACGCCATTCATGTGAGCATACGTTTAATAATAAATAAATAAATGCCACAGTTGGCCTCTTGAGATAATTACGATTTTCGCCAAGCTGTCTAGATGTCTGATTGAATAATTTAGTCACTTTATGAACATGTCAGATTAGCGTCCTATCCGGAAGCGATAATTTTAGTCCGAATGGTACGCTTACCGATGCTGATTTCGAATTTGATGGGCTTCTCTGATATTTTCTTGTCGATCATGTTAGCTTCAAGTACACTTCCAAAAAGAAAGTAATCTTCTTGTCTCCCAGGCGTGGTCTAAAATATATAGAGACTTTTGTTATATTATGTCAATAAATGTTGCTGGTAAATGTTTCACTACGTGACTGCTAGATGTCTCTATGCCCTGGACTTCGGTAGCGTTAATTATTATGTGCAATGCGGTTTATAATAAAGTAGGACAACTTGTATGAGGCGGACACCCGATTCAGCAACTTGCACATTGACCTGATGAATGAAAGCATGTGCAGTGTTGTATCTTACGCGCACATGCGATCATGGCCTGCACCACAATACACGTCCCAGGTGCAAAAATCAAGCCCACTTTATATGGTTCCTGTTTATTTATATGACATGGCTGTCGAATTTTGCCCATGATCCATGCAACTGGCATATAATTTGATAGCCAACGTGCAACAAAATTGATAGCCAATATGCAACTAAATTAGTAGCAAATGTACAACAAAATTTTGAGCCAATGTACAACAAAATTATTAGCCAATGTTCAACAAAATTGATAGCCAATGTACAATAAACTTGATAGCCAATGTTCAACAAAATTGATAGCCAATGTACAACAAAATTAATAGCCAATGTTCAACAAAATATACCAACATTTAGAGCCAATGTACAATAAACTTGGTAGCCAATGTGCCACAAAATTGATAGCCAATGTACAACAAAATTTAGAGCCAATGTACAACAAAATTGATAGCCAATGTTCAACAAATTTGATAACCAATGTACAATAAAATTGATAGCCAATATACAACAAAATGAATAGCCAATGTAGATACAGCCTCAGAGCTGGACGGACTCACGTCAGAGACAGGTAACGTGGCCTCCACGTCCACCATGGTGGGTCCGGAGTCGCTGCTGTCCAGAAGCTCCGTCTTGAGGCCGACCAGGAGACGGCCCCGGAAGGATACGCCCTCCCCGAGACCCTCGTTGAGATGCGAGTGTTCCTCTATGATGGAGAAGTTCCTGGTCGACCCGTAGAGGTTGAGCCAGCTCGGGCCGAATGTCGGCAGGAAACCTGCATGGAGTGATCATTCATAATATGCATCGACAGCCTCTTATATTAATAATATTAATACGGATCGTGTTTATAATATGAATCATGCGCACCTGGACGCATATGGGAGAAATTGCAACGCTTCGCGATCATGACCTGCATCACACATTTTGTGTATTGATAACATTGTTTATTGATAACATTGTTTATTGATACCATTGTTTATTGATAACAGTTTATTGATACCATTGTTTATTGATAACATTGTTTATTGATAACCTTGTGCATTGAAATTATGGTTAGTGATAACATGGTTTATTGATAACAGTGTGCATTGATAGCAGTGTATATTGACAACAGTGTGCATTGGTAAGAGTGTGTATTGATAACATTGTTTATTGATAACAGTGTATATTGATAACATTGGGCATTGATAATATTGATAAGAACTAGAATTGACGCATACAGCGTGATGAGAGTTAAATTAATATATTAAAGTAATGAAATTACGATGCGGTAATCATAAAAGATTCTGATAATGATAAGGCACGACAAACTCGCTATTAGTACACATTTTGGAGGTAATAATTTAAAGATGAAAGGAGTAGCAGAAAGTGGCGGTTACAGATCGGTAACTCCGGGCAGGATTTTAGCCCCACAGATATAAAAGCATCTTATAATATTAAATGTTATATCGTAGAATTTACCACCTGATTCTGATCATGATTTATCGTGAAGCTTCGACAACCATATTGCGGTATACCGAACGTTAGGGGCATTGCTTCTAAATGGCCCCGGGTCACGTGACGGCACACAGGTCCTATTGATATCATCTTTCTGACAGATCAGCCAAAAAAGCTTGCAGATTACTATGATAAAATATGTCATCAAAGGTCGCCATTTCACCTTTCTCCCCTTCGTTGGATATCTTGGCGAGGTCTATGAAGTGCGTTCCGATGACGTCCTCTTGGACGCTATCGTGGTCTCTGAGCTGTATCTTGAGCCGTCTACAGAGCGGTGGAAACATCTCCGTGAAGACTATCTGCTCGTTCCACACCGGCTCATAGGAGCCCCGCCTTATGGACGTCTTGCCCTAATGGTGGCGAAGTTATGACATTATTATTCCACATGTAGTAGATAATAGCATCTGAATGCTAATACTTAAGGGCTTGATCCGAGAGTGGTGTACGTTGTGATATGAAACTGTGTCATCTAATCTAATACGCTTGACAATGATCGCGCTAACGATAATAAATATTTCGATATAAGACAATTATTGAATTAACAATTTTAACAACATTATATACCTTCCAAGTATCATTGACATTTGCACCATACAGTTAAGGCGTAATGTTAATAATAACAAATAAATTCATCATTATCCCCATATAAATATCCCGATTAACTTCGAACGCTTTACTAAGATCAATTGAGTGTATGATACCTTGTGTCCAGCAAATGATACGACCACGTAAGGATCGACGAGGTCTTTGGCCTCCCCGGTGAAGGCCTTCTTGACGTTGGCCATCAGCCCTGTGTTCATCTTTGGCAGCCCCTCGGCCCGGTAGATCTTCACCACGAAGCGGGCTCTCTGGCGCTCGGCAGGTACCCCTTGAGGCAGCAGCAGGTTACTGCAAGGGGCAGGAGAGGGGGAGGGGTGTGGAAGGGTGGGCAAAGGGAGGGGAAGTGGAGGGGAAGGGGAGGGGAATGGGTGGGGTGGGGCAAGAAACGGTATCGGTTAGCGATGTGACGAGCTTTATATGTGTTGGTCATACGGCATCTGTAGCATTTGTTTGTAAATTTCCTCTCAAGGCAGTGTCATCAGTGTCAAAGATATGTACATCTGTACATGTTATCTGTAGCATGTATTAGATAGGAAATAGTCATGTATTGGTAACAGGGTAGAATCCCACTATTGGCCTTACGCATGCCAGCTCCTAGCTACAACTGAATCAAACGCCTTCGCCATGTCCCACAAACAAGCAGACCAGCTCCTGGCAACAATTGAATCAAACGCCTTCGTGAAATCCCACAAGTTAAAATGGAGACTCTTACGCTTCGATGTCATCCTCGTCTTTGTCTGTCTTTGGGGGTGCCTTGATGGAGTCCCCCTTGCCCACCACCGCGATGTCACACTTCACGTAGCCCTTGGGCCCGCTGTTCATGTCGTCAGGGTCTGTTAACATCGCCCACTTGTGGTAGAACTGGTGGTCTATCGGAGAGATTGGAACCGCTATTGCAATCTTGGCAGATGAAGACCAAATATTTTTAAAAAACATGCGATTATTATAAAAAAAAAAAAATATTATCAACGGTGGGAATATATAGACACAATTGGGCAATATATTGTACATTATATCTAAATGTGTTTCTTGTTATCATTTGCTAATAATGTTATGGGTTGAAATAAAAATGTCGGATTCATTATATTTTAAATAACATGTATAGTCGTGCCGGCAAGCTAACAGTGTGAAAATGACTAATTCACTACATTATTCCTAATTATTTCCATGGTCTTCTGTTAAAATAACAACAACAACTTTGTTCACATTCCTGTGCTATTGGTTCTAAATTCTTCTATTTTTTCTCGTCGAGACCACATATGATATTAATATAATTAATATAATATAATATAAATAGCAGTAGAAGGAAGACACAGTCGACTGCCTTTTTGGTATAAAAAAGAAAAAAGAAAAAGAAAATCATCAATGAATACAAATCTCTTCGGGAAGTGCGCTAATATTCCAATGTGGAAAAAAATAATTGGTGCAACGTACTGCAACATGTAGATACTCAGATATGTACATATAAAATGCATGAAAGACGGATGAAAAGATTGATCCATAGTAAAATGTGTACATGCCTTCTGCGTGATCCAGGATAAGAAAGACAAACAAACAGAGTGTCACATTCTAACCACGAACAGTTATCAGGTGAATGTCCTCAACTAACAGGTGATTAATGTCCTGGTGTTGGCTTCGTGTAAGTGATTTCAACGCAAGGGAGTTAACAACACCGTGAATTGTTTCCGTTTTCTGTTCAACCAGATCTATATGCTATATTTCTAAGGTGATCACAATAGTGACTATTTTCCGTGCGAACGTACTCGTAACCGTAGAATATTATACATTGACAAGAATGTGTAGATGTGGCTTTGTCGTTAATTGAGACATATTTAATAAGTACGACCAACAGATTATGGAGACATATGTCTAAGACAATATCCTCTGTAAATAGATAAGAGGAAGGGATATATTTATTTTACCTGATTTAGAGTACACAGTTCCAACATCTAACTTAAAGCTCCCCATAAGTTTGTTAGAGCGGATAAAGGCACGGGACTGAAGGACCTATATGATTAAAAAAAAACAAGAGGTATGGGAAATAAGAGTGACATTTCAGAATCTTATCCATGTATGAAAGGCAAGGGAAGCGTATCGGAATTTAAAAAAAAACGAACAAAAGAAACCAAAATTAAAGTACACCTATGGTGCAAGACGTCTGTCTCAGCAGCTGTAACCTGTCAGAGATCGCCGACCTATTTTCTTGCGCGGCATGTCAAGAAAACGAGCCGCGTCACAACCACACATGTGTACGGGTGTGGCACGGTCCGCGTAGAGATACAGACGCTCAGCGCTCTTACATATCTACCATTCCGACAATATTAGGTCATTAGGGAAACCAGTAGAGGACGGCAAGGAAATCGAGCGCAAGAATCGGCGCACATAGCTTAACAAATTCACGCCCTTTTTGTAAGATGGATCATTGGTTATTTTTCATTTGCGGCTCATGTTTCGGAAGAAATTGGTGTGATATTTGTGTAGATTTCGGGAATCCACTGATCAAATATTTGCAGCTAGTAAGACCAGCATAGAAGTATTCAAATAAATAAAAAGATGTCGGACTCTAAGCAAGTCCATATAGACATCCATAATTGGTATTGAGAAAAAAAACGAGCAGGAAAGAAGTCCACGTTTTATCAATTTACGATTTCAGAAATCCGACATCCAGGTCCCACCAGATTGAATGGGGATAGATGGGAACCAGGGTGGTGTGACAGACAGGTCTCAAGGGGCACGGTAGACATGCAATAGCGCCTGGATACAGTGGACACACAATCACGAGGAAGACATAAAGACAAGGATGAACCATCATCACCATGGAAACAAGCTGAAATGCGAGACGTGTGCAAGACATTTGACTGGAGGGAGATGTGACACCTATTTTATTATCGGCAATATTAAAATTTTAAAGCAGTGAAAAGGGCATTTTTTAGCGCAATTTTCAAACGATTTTCATCAAACGATTGCGAAGTCTACATCATGAATTTTGTTTAATGTCTTACACAATTTTAGTCTGATAGCCTTATATTACGTTTTTTTCTCCCCCCAACGCAAACTGTCTAAATGCGTAATACAACAATTATAATAAAATAAATAAAAAAGACAAAGGACTTTGGAGATAATGTCTCACTGGAAGAGAAGAATGTGGCGGGGTTAACCAGTGGCAAAGAATGGCGCGAGGGGGGGGGGGGGGAGTTAAACTGGCTAGGAATGTCTTGACAAACGAAAGATGGATGTAGAAGTGACTGTTAGAAATGTTACCAGCTGCAGCATAGACCGTGCCCACGTCAAACTTGAATGTGCCAACAACTGTCCCTGATCGCAAAATATTGCGCGAATGCAACACCTAGAAACGCGTCCAAAAATAGAATATATCTACCGATCGTTATCAGTGTAACAGTGGTACGAACATTATATATGTATACAATGACATTATTTCAAATCGTTAGTAGTCGTTAGTCACACAGCATGAACTTTACCCAATCCAGCCAATACATAGACACACTGCGAGACATAAACTGGCAATTATAATATAGTAGGAACAGCGATATTATAATGTCCATCGCAAAAATCAGTTCCAGCATGAGGCAACAGTGTTAGTAATTAGCTGGGGAACTACAAAATCTGGTTATTGGGGGGTATTTAAGCTCCGAGCAACGGCATTGTGTAAACGATGTTACATTTTGTTACTCATCTTATTATGAAAATATACTGTGAACATTCTCCTCTGATATTAGCTCCTCAGGGGCGGATCCAGGAATTTGAAATGGGGGGAGGGGTCTCTGGACAAACTCAAGACCGAGGGATACGCCGATTTGTTGATGACCAGGAAGAGGGTGGGGGGGGGGGGGGTCCACGCCGCAGATGGCCTAAATTTTGCATTGAAAAACGGCATTCTTCCCCAAAAGGGGGAGGGGGGTCAAGGGGGTCTGGACCCGGGATCCGCCCTTGTTTGCTTATTAAGGGTGCATGCATATTATGGTGATATGCATGGTTAGTCTCCATATTAGGCAGTGGCGACGCCAGACGGCGGATGAGCGAACTTGCCGCCCTATGATACTCACGTTAATCGTGATAATCTTGTCAAACAACATAGAGGGCGCCATGTGGAAATCAAAGACGAAGTACTGAAAGACAAGAAAATAAACAAGATCAATAATCTTAATCGATAAAAGGAAGTGATTTTGCATTCATTTGCTTGATCTATCATGTTATAAGTACCACTAGATTTTAGCATTTTACCCCGCTGCAAGATGTATCAATACCGTTACTAAAAGAATAATTATACTCCTCACTGAGAATTTATTGCTACGGTTGCTGAAAGATTAATTATTCACGTCACTGACAATTTATCGTTACCGTTACAGAAAGATTACTTATTCTCCTCACGGACACTCTGCTTGTACCATTACTTAAATATTAAGTGTTCTAATGAAATTATTATTGTTACCAATACTCATCGATTAATGATTCTCCTCACTGACAAATTTATTGTTACCGCTACTGAAAAATTAACTCTACTCATCTTTCAAAAATATACTATGATCGCGTCACCAGGGCTACCTCAGTGAGATATAAGGCGCAAGGATACTCAATATAGTTATGAATCATAACGGCCTCACTGTCAACCGTAACGAAACCATGGCAGGTTACGTTATGACGGCGCCACTCACTTCGTTGTAGTAGGGACAGTTGGTTGACTCCTTGACGCTGGTATATTTCTTCTGGTCGCCCACCACGACACACACCACGGGGTCCATGTTAAGTCCGGCCAGCTGCCTAGCCTCTATGATGGTGACGCACACCTAGACACAGTGTACACACATACAATAAGGTCCATTCTACAGGTGTAACATTAAATACACTTCATGATGTACATATCGGGTGCTAATTAATTAAAATGTAATTTTTAATACCAGCAACGCGCGATAAAAAAAAAAATTTAAACTGTTATTTATTGATGCATTATTATTTATCAGAGGGCAACGTCTTCATCATTTAATGTTCCAATCTGTCTTATCAACACCAAATGTCAAGGATTCTTCTTGCGTTGAACTCTACATAACAATAATTGAGCTAATCCACTCTACCTGAAAGTCCTGCGCCTTGAGCGACCCCTGTTCGATCTTGTGCTTAGGCTTTGCTCTGTAAAAACAAAGAATGATAGGATTACGTCCAGATTATCGTTGTGCGCTTTGTATCATTGAACTGAAGGATACATACAACATTAATCCCCAATATTGGAGACACCAGGCGCGACCACTCACCTTTTGTGGATCACCGGTCCAGTGATGGTGGTCCCAGAGGCCTGGCTGTCGCTGTAATTATCATCCTCTCGGTTGTCAGGGACGACCAGGAAGCGTTCGTCCGCCTGCCCGAGTGCCTCTAGAAGTGGAATGACATGAATTGGTGTTATAGGCCACTTTTGTACACTCATGGGATAAACTGGAATGATGAATGACTAGATGAAGCCTGATGCCCCGCATTGGGTGCCCGTGGCTGGATTTGTACCCAGGACGTGCGGCCCAATAGGCGCATTGCACAACAGAGCCCCTGGCTGCATCTAAAGGGGAGTAAGGGGGGGGGGGGGGATCTCCAAGATTAGGACATTTTAAAGCTGGCGCTATTAAAATCGTCTTAGTGGCGATATCGCGAATATCGCGAATATCGAGGAATTCGCATTCTGCTATAACGGATCGCCGTAAATAGAGGTCTTCACAGTAAACCATAAATTGTACGGATAACATAATCCCCAAAAATTGGCAACAGCGGATCGCGAATCTCCAAGAATCCCTGGAAGCCAATCGCGGAGATCACAAATTAGTACCCCCCCCCCCCTCTCTAAAGGTCTGACATCCCGGGGGGGTGGGGTACTACATCTAGTTAGGTACACACATATGTGCCGCCCAAATGACCCCTTTTTCCTCTCAATCCTCGGAGCAGAAACTTACCATTTATCTCGAGTTCCAATCTGAGAGTGAAGTTTTATCAACATTGCAGCTCTTAACCATATATTCCAGTTTACATCGAAAGTGTTCAAATAACATTTCAGCTCTTGACCATATATTCCAGTTGACATCGAAAGTGTTCAAATAACATTTCAGCTCTTGACTATATATTCCGGTTGATATCGAAAGTGTTCAAATCTATCCATATACATTGCCATGACTGTCGGTGTCTATTTTGGATGCCTCTTTTAACCCCAAGAAACACGCATATATCTCCAGAATATGGCAGACGTTCTCGGTACATATTGTAGCCCATTGAGAAAACATTGGCACGTATTCAGTTTGACATAAAAAAGTAGGTACTGAAAGTAAAAAAACATGAAGTTTTACGGCACTTCATGTTGCTTTCTTTGCCCAAAACTATTCTGCTCTTTCTCTGGAGGTAACTTGAGATTCACCAAAATCTCCTTTTCCCTTTGGCCTTTGCCAGAAGATCAGTCTACCTGTGATCATCCTGTCCAAGTTAGAGGCTCCTACCATCCATCACACTGGACCTGGTAATCCCATTGGAAGGAGCCCCTTTGTTGTGTCTGTCTAGTGCCGGAATCTCATGGGATCCCTGCCATGGGCTTTAATTCATCATATCCAGGCGACTGAGCTCTTAACTTATCTTTTTTTTCTGCCTTGCGCTCTGTCGGACTCTCTCACATCTGTCATATCCGGACAGACATTGTTGCCCCATGGATTTATTTCCATAAGAAGTACCCTCCACGTGACTGCAAGATCCAGACACCAAGATCCAGACACCAAGATCCGGACACCAAGGTCCAGACGCTCAAGATTCAGACACCAAGATCCAGATTCCAAGATCCAGACTCCAAGATCCAGACACCAAGATCCAGACTCCAAGATCCAGACTCCAAGATCCAGACTATCAAGATTTAAGTTACCTCCATCTCTGCCCTCCATCAGACTCTCTTTGGACTCTGACAGCAGACCTTCCTCTTCGGGATGTGGTCTCGTCTTGCCCAGCTTCATCATCTTGGCCATGGAGCGGATTGACCTGATCCTGAAAGTCACAAGAGACCAGGTTTACAGGGTATTCTGTGTTACAGGAGTCCCGGTGTTAATAGAACCCCAGTGTTAATGAAATTCGTGTGTTATAGGAGTCCCTGTGTTAATGGAATTCCCGTGTTAATGAAATTTCATGTGTTATAGAAGTCCATGTGTTCATGAAATTCCTCTGTTAATCTAATTCATGTGTTATGGGAGTCCCTGTGTTAAGGGAATTCCTTTGTTAATAGAATCCCCGTG
Source organism: Arenicola marina (assembly GCA_964019135.1). Classification (NCBI taxonomy): domain Eukaryota; kingdom Metazoa; phylum Annelida; class Polychaeta; family Arenicolidae; genus Arenicola; species Arenicola marina. The sequence continues at coordinate 43,606,050 of OZ025249.1, forward strand.
TTAATGAAATTCCTGTTATTGGAGTCCATGTGTTAATGAAATTCCTGTGTTAATCTAATTCCTGTGTTATGGGAGTCCTTGTGTTAAGGGAATTCCTGTGTTAATAGAATCCCCGTGTTAATAACATTTCTGTGTTATAGGAGTCCCTGCGTTAATGGAATTCCTGTGTTAATCTAATTCCTGTGTTATGGGAGTCCCTGTGTTAATGGAATTCCTGTGTTATAGTCTCTGTGTTAAAGACGCCCGTGAATGGAAGGAGTCCCAATAAGGCGGGAGTCCGTGTATTAAGAAAACGTAGAACATGCTCTGACTGACTAGTATTAAATAAATGAAGAACATTTCTTGTGGTTCGCCATCTATCATTAATCTAACCATTCGTCGTCATTCGACACTTTCGTTACTAATCACATTATATGTCACTTCACCCAGGGCACTATTCGAGGACCACTGCGCCCCGAATAACAATAATTACTGGCCCGTGCAATAATACCAGCCTCAAATATTACCACGCCATCTCCTTCTGAAAGCGCTGGCGTAATCATGTCTATATTTAGCGGAGAACCGAAATACTCAATGCTTAGATTGCCTCGCTGATTGCCTCGCTCGTGACTCTATAATAACCCCCCAAAAAAGAATCACCAAGAACTTTACCCAGAAAATAAAAATAAAAAGAACAATGAGGAACAAATGAAGCCTCCATGACGCCATATTTGGTCGTGATGCGATTTGTCCCAGCAGCAGCAGTGGTGGAAAATAACAACACGTGACAACTTACGCATTGGTCGGTGACTTCAGGACCTGGGACCCCCTGGAGGCGATGCTGAGGCGGGATCCCCGACAGGACTTGGAGGGACTAGAGGACACTGAGTCCGACTCGCTCCCCCTCTCGGGCCTCCCCAGTAGATGGCGCTCGTCATCGGCCTCACCCCCTCCGCCCCCGCCATCCCCATCCTCCTCGCCACCCTGGCTGTACTCGAACCCTTCCTTCTGCCACTCCCCCACGGAGCCGTCTGGGGCGTTATAGGTCAGTTCAAAGGTCACGCACGTCTGAAAGGATTATATCTTATATATATTATATGTATATTGGTGCATAAGGTATTAGAAGGTATTTCATATATTTATATATCAAATGTATGAATACCATATCCATGTATATATATATATAAAGCGTCTAAGTATGATATATTATAGATATATGAAAGTTATTAAAACTTTAAGTATTATAAGTATTAAGTATTATACAACATAGATATATGAGGGTTATTAAAACGCGCCCGTTCCTCAAATCTTATTACGTGGATGAAGCTTATGGAACAAACCCTAGTACATGACATAAACATGGCCAAGACATGATATGACAGGATAAAAGGGCTAGAATGGTGGGTGATCATTCTCGATCAGGGCGTTTCCTCTTTAATTTCTGGAGGTGTTTGACCTGGTGGAAGATTCATACTGCCTGATTGAAAATCAACCAATAAAACCAACGCTGTCAACGATTAAAAGCTATAATGAATAAAACCAATGACACATTAGTCTGACATACCATCTAAGAAAAAAAGTATATAAAACCTGACGCGCCTTAAAAATACTCCACATGGACAAGGATATGAGCGATATTAGGGAAGTAAAAAAAAGGAAGATTAGTCTAAGCCAGGGGAGCTATAGCCAGACAACCAGACGCCGGTCGGGGCTGAACGAATAGATTTTAATGACACTCCACGGACGTGAAAAACCGTGCCATTCATTGTCAACGGGATGGTTTTGGGCTGTCTATGATTATGGAGACTGATGGCTAGTGAATAGCTGAACGGGCCATCGTCCTGTCTCCCCGCAGAGCCAAACCTAGCACCGGAACCTCCCTGGATGGTGCTACAGGATTTCAGCGTAATGGTGAGGCATCGATTAATGCGGCAAGGATGGCTGGGTGTAACAGACTATATTGTTACAGAGGCTCTCCACTGGCAATGGCATCAATGTGCGATACTTCGCGCCCAGTCATCACCTGGCTTCCTCGATTGACAACATTGCCCGTGTCAATAATAATAAACAAGGGCGTTGTTTTTGCCGTTGTTTTGATAGTTACGGGTGGCAATGGGAGAGACAGGGGCGGGGGGGGGGGGGGGGTGGCTGGGGGAGTGGGTGTTATGCGCGAGATGATAGCCCACATTTTTAGTTATTAACCTCATCTTACTGTACAAAATGCACAGGGGTAAGTCTAGCAATGGTTCTCGTGTTACCCATTTCGGACGCCCAGTCCACACCCCCCCCCACCCCCACCACGCCCCCACCGCCCCCTCTTGGTGCGAGCGGTTCGCGCCCCACTCTGCGAAATGTGTTCTTCGCCCAGGATAGCGATGTCCTACTTGGCATATGGCCAGGGGTCATCCCCCTAGGACACGGCTCATCTTTACCCCTGATCCGCCATATTGAGGTCATATAAGCTCTATTGGCGGTAAAGAGGTCATGCCCAGTACAATAAACCAACCCATCAACCCCCAAAAAAAATCGCGGGGAATCTCCGTTAGTGATTTGCTACCTGATACCGTATTCGGGAAGACCAACCCAGCTACGGGGAGGTAAAAGGGGTTATAAAAAAAATGGGGAAGGAGATTTCCTTGGGGTATCGTCGTGTCAAATCAGCGCGTGATAGGTCGTGGGGTCCCCGCGGGAGGGGGTGGAAGGGGGTGGGGGGTGGGGGGCGGGCAGAGGCGAGGGGATATGGGTGTTTGTGGGGGGATGGCGTGGGGTGGCGAGGGGGCGGGGGATGGTGAGATGAGGGGGGGGGTATGTGAGGTTGGTGGTGGGGTAGGGTGGGGTGGGGGTGGGGAGGGAATGGTCGTGAAGACCCAGGACTGGCTGGGCATGGGGGTTGAGGGGATATGGGTGCTGGCGGGGGGGTGGCGAGGGATGGGTGATGGTGGGATGTGGGGGTAGGATATGTGTGACCCAGGACTTGCTGGGCAGGGGGGAGGGGTGGTGAGGGGTGGGGAGTGGTGGGGGTAGAGGAAAGGATCGTCCAGTGCCCTGGTGATTGCCGTCCCGGTGCGCAGTGGATACGGCCACTCACTCTACCATCGCCCCGTTAGGGACAGAGTTCCGCCATTATCTCCCCACCCTCGACTTCCGCTCAGAGACATGACCTCCGATGGTTGGCTGCGTTTCTGACACATTTAATGACACACCTATCCCTATAAGTCCCACACTCGCACCCCCCACCCCCGCCAACCAGACCCCCCTGGGTGGGGTTAAGTAGAGAAGCAGTCCCGCTGTCTCGCTTTAGCGGCACGACGCTGAACATTCGGGAACCTCACAGTTTGTCAAGTACGACTGTTTTTTGTTTTATCGAAGCTATATTTAGAAAGAATGAATTAATGTCGTACCAGGCCATAACGGAGCCAAAAAGCATTTATTTATGACAGGTGAGTATGTGACGGAAACTTGATGATTGTATAAAGTCATGCGAGGCGGATCCTCCTCCCCTTCCTGTTTGAGGAAGAATACTGTTTTCTGACGCCATCTGAGGCGTGGACCCCCATTTTTGAGGAAAAATGCTCACAGCATTGGGGGACCCCCCCGTCGCAAGTTTTTAGTGGAGCCCCCTTTTCAAATTCCTGCAACCGCCCCTGTCATAGAAAATCAGTTGTAGAGCTTAAGTCTTACATCTGCCGCATCAATGGCGCGACAGGATTCTGGGGTTGTGAGAAGAGACACACAGGACACAGTGAGAGCCTCATTTAACACTCCGTTTCCAAAGAACCTCACTGCCCCGTGACCCCCTTCGTGATTTACGGCTGTAGCTTCTGTTCTGTGTCCGCTTTCACAGTTTACAAGGGACTCCCCAATGAACCCTTTGCAGAATCCGCTAGTGATCCCTAGCAACCAGGCTGCTTTGAAGTCAGTTGAGAACAATGTCGTTTCGTTTTACGATCAAGGGAAGCCATTGCTGCCAGATATAAGTCGATAACGACGTTGCCGTGAATGCGTAGAGGGCGAGTGTACTTCGAAATCAGTAGAGAACCATGTCGTTTTGAGATCAGTAGCGAACCATGTCGTTTAGAGATCAGTAGAGAACCATGTCGTTTAGAGATCAGTAGATAACCATGTCGTTTTGAGATCAGTAGAGAATCATGTCGTTTAGAGATCAGTAGATAACCATGTCGTTTTGAGATCAGTAGAGAATCATGTCGTTTTGAGATCAGTAGCGAACCATGTCGTTTTAAGATCAGCCGAGAACCATGTCGTTTAAGATCAGTAGAGAACCATGCCGATTTGAGATCAGTAGAGAACCATGTCGTTTTGAGATCAGTAGCAAATAATGTTGCTTTGCGATTAATAAAGAACAATGTAGTGTTAAGATCAGTAGAGAAGTAAAGCACGTCGCGTTGAGATCAGTCGAGAGAAGTGAAAAAATCATATCATTGAATAATGGGGCGAAACTCGTGCCGTAATGGTCATCTCATGTGATTCGGTTGTTATTGACTGTATACCAACCCAGGTCCACGCCAATGTTGTTATAACATAATACGATTACTGCGTACGACCAATAGCGAAAAACAATACCACCCACACAATGGCAGATGTAACCCCACACATACACCCCCACACCACACTACCCCACCCCCAACCCCTCACTACCCCACCCGATCCCGCCCTGGGCCACACTACCCAACCCCGCCATGGCTACGTAAGTAAGCAGTCCTGATTATGAAACATGCCGCCGGCTCCCATTCCCAAGCGCCCCCCACCCCCACACTCCCCAGCCGCCGGCAACAGACAACAGCGATCAGGCCGCAGGTGGATGAATAATTAAGGCGTAATAATCGATCCGTCCGTTCCGGACGCCACGGTGGGGGGGGGGGGCGGCTCTGGGGTGGTTACGCAGCTCATTCCATCCAAGGTCACGTTGTATCCTTAGGGGGACGGGGCGGAGTAGTTCACTTAATAGACGGATCTCAACCCGGACTTCCGTCCCTGCGGGGGTGGGGTGGCCACCCATCAGGATCACCGCAGTGGCCCATCCAGTTATAGGGGCCCAGGACACCCCACTACAGCGGCCCGCCCTGTTACAGTGGCCCACCCTGTCGCAGTCGGGGTGGCGGGCTGGGGGGCTGGAGAGATATATTATTCCCACGGCGGAGAAACAAATAGCGATCGATCAAATGTTAGATGGGAAACAGTAATTATGTTGCTGTAAAACGCTTGGTTATTATATAAAAGGGGAGGGGGGGGGGTGTAAGGGTGTGTGGGTGTGTGGGTGGGTTGGGGGGAGGGCTAATTGCTACGACCCCGCTGTGTATATTTCATGCCACAACATCACTCATTATAATCAAGTATAATGAGGCCTAATTCAAAATCTACCAGAGTTCAATTACCAGTACACTGACATTTTCCCAAATATACCGAGAGTTTGCACACAATCGAAAATATCGGAAAGCGTGTAGTCCGGCTAACGTGTGACTGGTTTACATTATAACAAACGCTTCTTACAAAGACATGCATGTATCGAAAAACAGGGTCAGGTGCTTACCTTCATGACGACATTGTTGTCATCGATGAGACAGTCGGTCACTTCGAGATGACCGACCTCCACCAACTGCTGCAGAACCATTCGGAAGGTCCCCATTAACCTGGAAAAGACATGGATATATAGGTCAGGTCAAGTCTACCATTTAGAACGTCCCATCACCCTGAAAGAAACATGGATAAATAGGTCAGGTCAAGTCTACAATTGGGAACGTCCCCAACAACCTGGACGAAACACGGATAAATAGGTCAGGTCAAGTCTACAATTGGGAACGTCCTCACCAACCTAAAGGAAACATGGAGAAATAGGTCAGGTCAAATCTGCAATTGGAACGTCCCTATCAACCTGGAAGAAACACGGATAAATAGGTCAGGTCAAGTCTACAATTGGGAACGTCCCATTAACCTGGAAAAGACATGGATAAATAGGTCAGGTCAAGTCTACAATTGGGAACGTCCTCACCAACCTAAAGAAAACATGGAGAAATAGGTCAGGTCAAATCTGCAATTGGCAACGTCCCCATCGACCTGGAAGAAACATGGATAAATAGGTCAGGTCAAGTCTACAATTGGGAACGTCCTCACCAACCTAAAGGAACATGGAGAAATAGGTCAGGTCAAATCTGCAATTGGGAACGTCCCCATCAACCTGGATGAAACACGGATAAATAGTCAGGCCAACTCTACAATTGGGAACGTCCTCATCAACGTGGAAGAAACATGGATATATAGGTCAGGTCAAGTCTACCATTGGGAACGTCGCCATCGACCTGGAAGAAACATGGATAAATAGGTCAGGTCAAGTCTACAATTGGGGACGTCCCCATCAATCTGGACGAAACGCGGATAAATAGGTCAGGTCAAGTCTACTATTGGGAAAGTCCCCATCAACCTGGAAGAAACATGGATAAATAGGTCAGGTCAAATCTACAATTGGGAACGTCCCCATCAGCAGGCGTACCACATGGATAAATAGGTCAGGTCAAGCCTTCTATTTTTCTCATCAGCCTGAGAGGATCATTGATAAAATGGGTCAGATCAATAGTAGGCTCTATCATTTGGAACGTCCTCATATAAACCTGCAGAAAAATATGAAAGATGTTCAGGTTCACCCTAACATGATAATTAATATTAACATATATTAATTCGCTTGTTTTTTTGGGTTCAGAATGAACATCGCTGACATCAAATATTACAAGAAAGTGAACTAGTTCATAAAATTTATAAATAATGTAAACTTGTTAATATACAATAAAACATATAAATTTCGTGGTCTCAGCTATCAAGCCATAACAGGACATTACAAAGACCGGGAATTTGTTAGGACGGAAGCAGACACCAGTTCCTGAGGCCGACAGACACGGGTCGACCAGCCCCAAGGTCAAAAAGGTCAGGCCTGTTCTCGTGTTTTTGACGGCGATCTGGCCATCGTCACGCACATCAACTATTACTGCGCAATCCTCAAAGCAACGAAAGCGGGTGGGGGAGGGAGGGGGCGGGGGCGGACACTGGCGGGTACGGGAGTGGGGGCGGTTAGGGATGAATGGGCGAGGGGGTGAGACTGTGGAGAGCGAGGGTTATATCTAACCTCGGGGGAAATATCTAACCTCGCAGGCCACGCTGTTTCTTTCGCTGAAACCCACCGATGAGGACCCCTCCCCCCCTAGCCCCCTCTGTCCGATTTTGTTTGCCGTTACTACTATTAATGGTACAGTACTACAGACTTTATATAAACGGCACACAAGTGGGCAGCAACAAACGTGTCGTATTTAGTGAAGATATGTTATATATAAGTATTCTAAAGGCGTTCTTTTTAGTTGACGTTGGGCTGATGTGGTGATCAGTGGCCATGCATACCAGGGCCTGGGTCCAATGAGCTGGGGCTAAGCCTAGAGTGGTAAGGGCAATATCTGGATTATCTTGTGACTGGGAGGATATATTACCAAGGAACGGACCTCAGGGACATGAGCGGGGGGGGGGGGGAGGCGGGGGGGGGCGGGGGCCAATTCGTTGACAAGAAAACATCACACTTATCAATCATTCATTAGTTTTGCTCATTAATGCACCTTTTGTGAAAGAATACTAGTTTTAGTGATCGTATTTTTTACAATTACAAGAAATGACGTAATACAAAATTCTGCGGAAGCCACGTTTTTTTGCGCGGCAGCAATTAAGCAACTTGAACAAAGGATTGGATGTGGTAGATAGGGACGAGGAGGCCATTGGCAGACACAGCGATCCGCGGACAGGAAGAACGACACAAAAAAAACAGTTCAAAGAAAGATAGAGCGGTCTATAGAAGGGTAGAGCGGGTAGACAGGCAGACGGAACGGTCCACTGTTTACGCAAGAGCGGTCCAACGACAAACATAGAGGTCCACTGACCAACAAAGCGGTACACTGACAAACAAAGCAAAACAAAAAAAGAACATTCCTCAATAAGAGAAGTTCACCATTTTTCACACTGATAAAAAAAAAACGTTCTCTCTCAAGAACAGCGGTTCACTGATAAAAATAGCGGCTCGACATTAAAAAGAGCGTTCACTCTCAATAAGAGCGGTTCACTGATAAAAAGACCGCTTCACTGCCAAGAAGAGCGTTCACTCCCAAGAAGAGCGGTGCACTGATAAAACTGAACGAGTCAGAAATGTTATGACTATTCCGCCGCTTGCCTGTCCTCTACCCATTGGATCTGATTGCTGAGTGGGAGTAGCAACGACCCTTGTGGGTCACCTGGTGGTTAAGGAAAAATGCCGTTGCCAGGGGCAACCCCGGGCGCGATAAACGAGACGTTGTGGCGACATAAAGAAAGGTTGCCGAGTCTTAGATGTTAGCTTCCAATAAATTGACAAGAGCGCACATGGGAGATTGGAAAATGGCGTCGGCGCGCAGAATTATTTTTGTTCGCTCAACATAAGCAACCATCTTTAGTGTATTGCGCGATACTTTAAAAATGATACTGGGATGTATTCCGGAAGAATCACGCCTTTGAGCTTATCTATAGAACGATATGTCAACGATTTCCTAAAGAAGATCCCAAAGCAATTTTGCAACTATACTTTCCACCAATTTTCCACCAAATTTTCTACCAACAGCGGGGTATCGGCGCATGCCGAATGGGGGAGGGGGTGGGGTGGGTACGGGTGAGTCACGCTTCACTCGGATTCAACCTAATTGTAAACATGGATTGGCTTAATTTCTTTTCATTTCCCCTGTCTCTCTCAACCCCGATTAATTTCCGAATGGTACTAAGGACATAATCCAGGTGCGTGTAACTGCCGTTCTATGCATACTTGGATGTAAATGAAAGCGATCACGCGAGAGAATCAATTTGGGCCGCGAGGAAAAAATAAAAAATCTCCCAAAAAACCACCCGGCTCTCCATGCCACTTGAAGCCTCTGGTATTGGCATGGTGACATGTGTTAAATCCTCTGGGGACAGGCCAAAAAACGACTCTGCCAGACACAGGGCGGGCGTAAAACGTCCCCCCCAATCAGAGTCAAGGGGTGTCTTAACCGGACGTGGATAATGGAACCATTTCCGGTTTCCTCTCCACGCCTTTGGAGCGATTTCCATGCAGAATCAGCTGAAGGAAAAGGAACGTTTCCTCTTTATGTGAAATGCTCATTATTTGATAATTATTCGAGCCTGTGTACGGGGTGTGCTGGAGCAATATACATGGTGGTGTAGAGGTTGTGGCGGGGTGGGGAGGGCCGCAGGGGAGACGGGGGGAGGAGATAAGGGGGGGGGGGAGGAGAGGGGGTAGTGGTGACACTTTTGATGAGAAGATAGGTGAGGAGGAGAGGCGGGGGGAGGTGAGGAGGATATGGCGGTGTGTTGTCTCCAATGTACCAGTCTCCACCCCCTCCGTCTCTCTACCCCCACACCCAGCCCTCCAGAGTGGGCAGTCTGACCTTCAAGGGGCCATAAATTATGCACCCCCTGGGTCTGATGTACTCTCCAGAGACTTCCCAACCTTATATCCTCATTCCAAGCTTCTGCACTCTTCACTCTAGCGACTTCTCCTGTTTTTCGTCTCCTCATTGACTTCATTGACCCTCAGCCACCCGTCATTCGCACCCCCCCCCCCCCCCACCAACCCCTCCATCCTGTCCACCTGTCTATTCGTACCTTCCGGCTGAGGGATTTGTCCTCACCGTTACCCTTTAACTAGTCTCGAATGTTCGATTCAGTCAAGTCGTCTATAATTACCTAATCAGCAGGAGTAGTACATGTGACCTTGAACTTATAAGCAGGGGTGTGGCGGGTGGGCGGAGGGGAAGGGGTGTGGTGCGGAGTTTTAACTGGAGAAATAGCCTGTGACGCATGCCAGAGTTTAAAGCAGTAATTGGTTTCACACAAAAAGGATACGGTAAAAACGTCTCCCATATAATACATGTCGTATTTAACCCAAATCTATCCAAAGCAGCTTTCCTCGACCAAGAAAACCTTCTCTGCACCCAGATGTCCATAGGTTGTTATCGTTATGAAATCGCTCCCTAGATGGAGATACACAGAAGCCATTATTCCCCATTCCGCCCACGGCGAGACAGATGAACAGCGCTGCCATCTAGCGGCGCCTTGAGACGGTAAAACGGCGTTAGACGGGTGGGCGTCGTCAATACAACACAAGCCGGTGAAAAGGTCAAACAGAATAATATAAGTATCCGACACCAGATTAACTCGCGAACATGACTCATGTTACGCGCATGCACCTCGCTATGGCATTGCGAACAGGTATATATATATATGTGTGTGCTTACCTGTTGCTCAGGTACTTGTTGTAGTTGAAGATTTGCATTTCAATTTGCTCCTCGCTCTCTATAGGGCGCGCCACTGGCCACTCAAATGTCTGCCGGGCCAGAGCAGAAATAGAAAACATGCATAGATGATAATGTAGCCGGTCGGGTTTCATACTGTATGCGGGCCGTATTACTATCATTGCAAATAGTAAAAATCGTTGGTGGAAAGCTTCATTCCTGTAATGTATTCAACATCTAAAGGGCGACCTTTTTCAACCTGTGAAATTAAATCTGATGATACACATTAATCAGATCACTATGTAATGACACGTCATCATAACTTAATTGTGCAGTGAAATTGCACTTTGATATAAGTACATGTATATACCTATATAAACATAGGCGGATCTAGGGGTGTTCGGACTCCCTTGACCCCCCCTCCCCTTTTCGAGGAAGAATTCCGTTTTTCAACGCAAAATTTAGGCCATCTGAGGCGTGGACCCCCCCTTTTTGAGAGAAAGCTCAAAGCATTGGTAGACCCCCGCCCCGGTCGTCCACAAAAAGGTCGCAATTATGTTCAGAGCCCTCCCCCGGTCGCAGGTTTTCCGGGGACTCCCCCCCCCCCCTATTTTGAAATTCCTGGATCCGCCCCTGCATAAAGTGATCTGGGATGGAGACAAAAGTTTCGCATTTCACAGCTTCATAATGCACATTGCGGAACGTACCTCCTCAAATATGGCGCAATCCTCCACATTCTCAATGGTTTTCGAGTAATGTGACACGCCTGAAAAGAGACAAGAAGATCACGTTAATATAATACTATTATAAAATGCTAAATCGTACTCACTGGGAGTAATATAGCACGCGCCCTGCATCAGCTTGAATCGGTCTGAGACAAACATTAATCCAACCACCATCGTTCGTTTTGCTTCAATCTGGGTCTCATATTTCAGCCGGTATAAATAAACATATGTAACTTCACAAACAAATGAAATAAAGAAAATTGAAATAAATAAATGTCTGATTTCTTCTTACGAGAAGAAATTTCTCCATTTGTCCATTGATCGAGATGAAAACATGCAAAATATCCACAAGACTCAGGCACGCATCCATTTAGTATTTGCCGCGGTCACGAAGTGCAGCGGCATCACTGGTGATAATGGTGCGTTATTATAACGATTTATGCTTAATATCAGTGTCGCTTCCCCCATTAACAGCAGTTTTTTTTTATTGCTGGCAATAAGATCGTGCGTGGTGAACGATACCCTCAGTAAATAATCCCTAAATGAGATGGGCGACACGCGATATCAAGGCATTCAGTTGCCAGATTCCGTAGCGGAACTTGACCGAGATGACGCCCGGGTTATTGCACGTTGGTATGGCACGCCGCGTGGCTATTAAATCGACAAAATCCCCCGCCTGGGTGTGATAGATACCCTATGCTACGTCAGACAGAGACCTGCCATTCTGTAAACGTTTGACGGACCGGGCGCTCGTGTTGATGTGCACGAGTCACGGCACGACACGAGACACTACGCGCTGTAAATATGAGGTTTACGGTCTGATTAAATGGCGGTCTCTGCCGCCACCACCCCCCCCCCCAGCCCACCCCCCACACCCCCTGTCCGCCCACAGATATCAGCATCTCCCAGGCCATTTGGTCCTCTGTCTTTTTATCCGACCGAGCAGACCTCAGCCGGTGTCATGACCCTGATTCTGTATCATTCGTATTGATCACGACTCGTCGGGGTGCCTCATGGATGTCGCTCTTATATATTGTCTTTATATAAGCCATTGCATATGGTCAGTATAAGGCTGATATAGTCAGTATAAGGCTGATATAGTCAGTATAAGGCTGATATATAATTGCTTACATATATAAACCACTGTAGGTTTATATATGATGACTTGTATATATAAGCCATTATAACGCTTATATATACTGGCTTATATATACTGGCTTGTATATATAATAGGAGTCTGGAAGGGGTGAATGGCGACACGCGACACAGGCATATTTGAAAAATCGACATTCGACATTGACCCCCAAATTCCGACACTGAGGATCTGAAAAAGCGACATCGACACAGATTTAAAAAAAACAAAAAAAAAACGATAATGAACTTAGCCAAAAAGCGACACAGAACGTCGTGAAAAATCAACATTCGACACTGAGAGTTTTAAAAAGGCGACACTGGACACTGCCCCCCCCCTCCCCCTCCAGACCTCTCATAATGGCTTATACATATATGAGCCATTATAAGGCTGATATATGATGACATATATATATAAACCATATATCGAGTCTGCATAGAATGGCGTGGGGCACTGCACACTATATGCATTCATAACTCCATCCACCTAGCCCGCCCCCTCCACACCGACACCACCCCCCACGACCTACCCCCAACCCCCACATTGTTATGCACCCCCCACCCCTCGCACCCCCACTTTGCCATCCACCCCCCACCACCCACCCTTCGTACTCCCACTTTGTCATCCATCCCCTCCCCACCCCTCGTACCCCCCACTTTGTCATCTACCCCCCCCCCCCTCCCCCACCGCCACACCATCGGGCACCCCGGGACAGACAACAAGAAGAGACCTTGGGATGCGGCGCAGGGAATGAATGGTGCGGCGGAACCATAGCGCCCCCTCTATATCATATTTATTCAGCGTTTAAACGGCTGTAAGCTGCCTTCCATCGCGTGACCCTCGCCGTACCATTTAATGGCTGAACCATGGGCTACAAGAACCCATTCAGACAGACGGGAGTGCCTCGCTCCCACCGGAATCACGGGGGCGGGAGCGGGGCGGCTGAGGGGTCCCGCCCGGAGAGAAATTGTAGCCGACTGCCATAGATCATGTTGTAGTTCAGCCCGAAAGTACCCTTGTGGGACGGGTTAGGTAAGGTACGTCTGCCAGCGTACGAACCGTCCCCGGCACGGCATCGTCTAATGAATCATTGAAAGTATTGGCCTTTATATATAAATATATATATATATATATATATATATATATATATATATAAATGTGATCCGGAACATATGATCCGGAACTAAACGTTTCCCAGCGGCAGTTTCACGGATTTTTGTCCAGCTGATGGACCGGTGGCGAAGGGGGAGTAACAGGAGGAGAGGAAACTGCGGTGTAAGGCGTAATATGCTGTTTACATATCATACGCAGTGCCAACGTTTTGATTCTATGTTATATTAAAATCAGATCTTTGACCTAAAGTTCTGATCGCATTCTGTCGGAATCCCGCGCAGACGCACGTTTGTCTTATCATATCGTACAAACCAACCACTAACTTCATTGTGGTTACGTTACATAATGCAATTTGTAACACCGGAGCCAGACATGGGGTAATCATAATCAGTAAACGAAGTTTTTCAAAATTTCAAAATTTCCTAATCGATTACATTGGTTTTAAGTGCAATGTAATCGTAATCGTAAGCGACAAGGTCACGACCCGGTCCCGACAAGGTCACGACCAGGTCACCTCATGACCGATGGTGCCAGACGGCGGCTGTTTGGGCGGCTGTTTGGGCGGCTGTTTGGGTGACTGTTTGGGCGGATGTTTGGGCGGCTGTTTGGGCTGCCGTTTGGGCGGCTGTTTGGGCGGCTGTTTGGGCTGCCGTTTGGGCGGCTGTTTGGGTGGCTGTTTGGGCGGCTGTTTGGGTGACTGTTTGGGCGGATGTTTGGGCGGCTGTTTGGGCTGCCGTTTGGGCGGCTGTTCGGGCGGCTGTTTGGGCTGCCGTTTGGGCGGCTGTTTGGGTGGCTGTTTGGGCGGCTGTTTGGGCGGCTGTTTGGGTGACTGTTTGGGCGGCTGTTTGGGCGGCTGTTTGGGCTGACGTTTGGGCGGCTGCTTGGGTGGCTGTTTGGGCGGCTGTTTGGGCTGCCGTTTGGGCGGCTGTTTGGGCGGCTGTTTGGGTGACTGCTTGGGCGGCTGTTTGGGCGGCTGTTTGGGCGGCTGTTTGGGTGACTGTTTGGGCGGCTGTTTGGGTGACTGTTTGGGCGGCTGTTCCGGCGGCTGTTTGGGCGGCTATTTGGGTGGCTGTTTGGGCGGCTGTTTGGGCGGCTGTTTGGGTGACTGTTTGGGTGACTGTGTTTGGGCGGCTGTTTGGGCGGCTGTTTGGGCTGCCGTTTGGGCGGCTGTTTGGGCGGCTGTTTGGGCGGCTGTTTGGGCGGCTGTTTGGGTGACTGTTTGGGTGGCTGTTTGGGCGGCTGTTTGGGCGGCTGTTTGGAAACTGGCGAACATTTTGCAACGAAGAAAGACGTCTCGGACGGACACTTTGCGACGAAACATCCGCGGGGAAATTTTGCAACTGTTGGACATTTATTTTGCAATGTAAGAAGCGCAATGCCGCTTTGTACGGGATTAGAATGCAGATTAAGTCATTTGTTTTTCAGTAAAGTGAATCGCAGATCGCCTCTGCAACCATGAAACCATTGGCAAGACTTACATTGATGCATTAAATCCATGAGAGAGAGAGACAACCACGCACTTGTTCAAGGCTGTAGACGTATATATGAAGCTCTAGTTTTAAAATCGCAAACTACATTGCCGACGTTTGTTTGCACGTTGTGTTGTCCAGTAGTATTCGGATGGTCGAACTATTTGCGTATTTCGCTGTTGGAAGTCTCAGCAAAATAAATATTCTTTTAAACAAAATAAAGACCTCCGTTTACTTGCATTTCCTGCAAAACCGCATGACACAACGTGGCGAACAAAATTGAGTTCATGAAAATACAAGCAACTAAAAAAAAGTCATCGTAAACTTATTCAACACTGTGATTAGAAGCACGATCAGGGTGAAAAATCGGTTGGACCACAACATGTAAATAAAGTCAGACCTGAGTCATCGTTGCACTAAGACTAGTCTCTGTCCCTGTTTCTTACCAATGCTATTTCATTTGAGGCACAATCCAACTTGCCAGAAAAAAGCGGTCATGTTCGGTCGTCACTTCTTTTTCGGCCAACCACGAGGAACATGCACGGACGTCTGTTTTTCCACTGACACTAAAATAGCCATTTATGCCCATTGAATACGAAATTTCCTACTTTTATTATGTCGCGGTGGACGCAAAAAGAACATGCAGATGCAAACTCGGTAGCCTTTTATGTTCCTGACCTTTCTTGAAACCATTTTTCAGTTCTTAAATCGCGATGAGTCTGCGCTTTTGTGACTTGGATTGGTCAACTGTACATAAATTGCCAGCGCGGATAAATTACACCCTTAATTCCAACAGCGCCCTCTGAGCTGGGAATCAATCCCCATTATACGTCGCGGACTTTTAGCGCCCACGCGGCGATGAGAGATATTACGGTCCACAATGCAGCGGTACGGCGTCCCCGAAGGGACAGTCTCGCTTGTTAGTTTTAATGGCGGGCGCGGCCAAGGAGATATTTAATAACAGGTTACAGGGGTCATTGAGTGCCATGAATTATACAGTGCAAACGTTGGTTACCGTCGATGGGGAAAAGTGATTATAACAGCAAGGATAAAAAAACGACACGAGATAGAACCATAATATGTTACGGAAGCTTGCACGGTAATTCAGTCACCGAGGCTATGTTATCGACTATGTTATGTCGCCAAACTCCGGTTTGGATGTTACGTCACCGAACTATGTTACGTCACCGAACTATGTCACGTCACCGAACTATGTTACGTCACCGAACTATGTTACGTCACCGAACTATGTCACGTCACCGAACTATGTTACGTCACCGAACTAGGTTACGTCACCGAGCTATGTCACGTCACCGAACTATGTCACGTCACCGAACTATTTCACGTCACCGAGCTATGTTACGTCACAGAACTATGTCACCTCACCGAACTATGTTACGGCCCGAACTATGTCACGTCACCTAAATATGTCACGTCAACGAACTATGTCACGTCACTGCACTACATCACGTCACCGAACTATGTCACGTCATCGCAGAATGTTGCGTCACCGCAGTATCTTACGTCACCGAACTATGTCGCGTCACCGCACTATGTCACGTCACCGAACTATGTCACGTCACCGCACTATGTCACGTCACTGCACTATGCTACATACGCCGGCAGTAATAAAAATAACCCACGGAAAGAGCGGCATATTAGGCTCATGTTCTAGTCATTGCGTCATTCGGGGCAAAAATGGAATCTGGCTTATTACGTCATCATATTGCCACAATTTCTACAAAACCACAGAGGTATAAATCAACAGTCAAAAGTCTAAGCAGTCACCGGTAAATACAATTGTTGGTCGAGTACAGGATGAAGAAGCTAAAGAAGCGCATGCTCCCATCCCAGGCACCCAAGAGGCACTACCCTCATTATCGTTGAACTAAGTCCCTAATTAGCCACTCTAAATGGGTCGAGAATACATCAAGCAGGCTGTCGTCATCGTCTCGTGTCGAGACGATACTATCGTGGATACAGCTGGCCCACAGCCGCCTATTTGTTTGAAGACAAGGATGTCTACTTCCGGCAGGCTAAATCGAAATGTCCAAGGTGTGAGCACGATGCATCAATGTCAAGGACGAAGCCAAGGTGCCACCCGCTGGAGCGATAAAACAAAAGGGTGAAGAAAAAAAAATCACGGGGTGGTTGTCTTGTGGTTGTGCATCGTCTGGTGAGGATGAGGGTGAGGATTCAATCACTTGAGATACGGACAAATTGGGTTGAGACCTTTTTCGACCCCTGGCGCCCCCCTATGGCGCAGGGTGCAAACTTTCTGCTGGTACACAACTCTAAGTGGGTCCCCGGGCGTCGTCATCTGTCTGACGTAAGTATAGAGAAAACCGGACCAGAGGCGTGGTCGGGAGGGGTGGAAACTGGGTGGTGGGGGTGGGGGAAGGGGGGGGGGGGGTTAGGTGGCTGTATGACTGATTGGGCTTGGGATGAGGGCATTGGGGGAAGTGGGAAGGGACGAAGAGGGGGGCTGTTGGAACTGTACCGCGGCCGCCTACTTATAGATTCGTGCGAATTATACCCTCCATTGGGAGGGGAGTTAGGTAAAGGGTGGCTTTACCGAGAGCTCAGTCCCCGTGTTAAACCGCAACGTCACTGATATGCGGTTTAAGTACCAACGCTGCCTTATATATTCATGACTTAATAATCCACCGACTAGCTCTGGATATGTGCTTCGCAATCACGATAACGACTAGCTCCAAATTACATGAATTGAACCCCTCCACATACACACACGCAACCCCCCAAAAAAAGCCCCAACGATAAATGCCATCCATGTAGATACTCATAAGGAGCTTTGAACCGTGACGGCGCCATTATTCCAACGTTGAGCGATCAGCCGCCAGAGGGACGCCGCTAGCGGGAATCTGCCGCGGCAAAAGGAATGCCATGGCGATAAAATAAGCGGTTAGATCAGCCAATTAAATCGTTGAGACCCCTGGATGAGACGCATCCTACAAAGCCGCTGCCGATATCGCGTTGATCGATTGGATGCCGAGGTACCGGATGTGACGCGTGGAGACCACGGGTGAAATGTGTCGATGGAGTCCATCCCTGTCAACGGCGGTCTGAGACAAATCCTCCCTCCTTCGGGCTGAAACCACCTTTAATCCCCACTCTCCACACGATGGGCCTTCTTCAATCACAACACCCGCCGGTCATACATAACACGCTAATGAGACAATGGCGCCTTTAAGGACGGCAACTGGTGTCAGTGGGTGAAGTACCCGGTTCTAGGAAGGGGGGGGGGGGGTTCCGCTGTCGTATTCCACCCGCATCCCCACACTCATCCCCCTCGCCTTACCCCACTTCACCCCCCACTCCCACCGCCTTAAGCCACCCCACCCCCACCCCCACCGCCTTAACCCAACCCGCCCCAAACCCCCACCGCCTCACTCCACCCCACCCCACCCCCTTACCCCAACCCACCCCACGTCCACCGCCTTACCCCACCCCAACCCACGCCCGCCGCCGCACCCCAAACCACCCCACTCCGATCGCCTTACCCCACCCTACCCCCACCCCCTTACCCAACGCCCACCGCCGAATCGGCTTTTGTTTTCACCTCAGCCGAGAATATAATGACACTTCCGGTTGTCCTGGCGCCGCCGAAAGGAAGCGATGGTTGTCGATGTGGCTATATCCGGCCAGACTTGATGGTGAAGTGGGCATCTCATCGTCTTAATGGCGGGTTTAAGTGCATCGAGTTTATCTGACTGCGCGTCTTTTGTGGCGAGTCTTTGATATCTTCCCATTTCGTTGTCAGGGGAGATCTGATTATACATGCTGACCAAGAAATTGGTGAAGCATTCCGAAAAGCATGTTTGGGTTTGTCTAGGAATATAAACTGCGCACTTGGCTTAGGCAATAAAAATATACTGTTTAAATTATAACAACTTGGAATGAATGAATGCAGGTAATATGCATGAAGATATCCGCAGAACAAGACGTATGGATATTTAGATTCATATCGAGAGTTAAACCTTGCAATGTGCTAGAGCGATATTAAACTGAGAACCGCTTTTCACTTGGAGATAATGAATTGATGTTGTCTATGCGAAATAACCCCCAAGCCATCGGACCCATATTTGTTTGCCTGAAACTACCAGCTACAAACTGCTTCTTGGTGGCCAAAGATATAATTAATACAAAAACCCATGTAGAAAACAGCTGTTACCACAAAAAAAGACTTCACCGAAGGTAAAGTAACAGCTGCATTTTGTGATGCTCATTTTGTCACACTGCTTTTGTGATAATGCACGAGGTTGCGGCCTGCTAAAACGCTTGAGAATAGCAACTAAAAGTAGCTGTCGACAACGAGTGGTATTGCGAAAATCTTGTTCGGCTGCAATCTGAGCAATAAACCGGACAAAGCAGACGACAATAACGGTAGAACACAACAGGGAAACAATATACATGTCACCAGAGATCACACAGATACAGAGGGAGGCCATAAGGGAAAATATTTTTGCGATATTTTGACACCGAAAACAAGGAATAAAACTAAAATTATGGCAATGCATCAATCTCGTTATCTATTTTGACGCACGCCGCACACTTTGTGAATAATTTTTCCAGTTATTATCAACATCCCAGCATGAATTATATATAGCGGTTTCGAATTCGAGTTTTTGAATTGGGCCCCAGAGAGTGGCGCGTGCGTGGCTCAGGCACGTGTACTCCCCCGCCCCTCCCTCCCTGCCGCCGCCTCGCCCCGCCCCTAGGGGATGTGGGAAAGTGGCGAGCGAAAAGCAGAATTACTGAACTGAGAACGGAAATTAAATGTTCGGCGTAGACGGAGAGCAGAATAATTAACAGAAGTGATGCCGGAAACAGAAGTGTTCAGCGCAGAGCAAGGCACTCGTTGTAAATAAAATCAAATGTTGGTGTTTTAGGTCCATTTTTGTGCATATGAAGGCTAATATTGGAAGAGAAACCGCCCGGGGAAATGAAATGCTGGTGGGTGGAACTTGCCACAGATGCAGATGCGGCACTGCATGGAGAGCAGAAACAATGTCTGAAGAGCTAAATATGGTAAGCAGAGAACACTCAGTGGAGAAAAAAATAACTCAATCCTTCAGAATCACTGAACAGAGTGCACAACCGCTCAACGTAGAGGTCAGCACTCAACCGATAATAACGACATTCACCCGAGAGCAAAATCACTGAGCAAGGAGCAGCCTAATGGGTCAATACTTTAGTCAAGTGTCTCGTACTAACCGGGGGTTGGTTGGTTGTATATTCAGGACGCTCTAACCCCTTTTGTTCATGTTCATGTCCCCGGGGGTAACCCCCTAATCTTTGTGAAGAAAGACATGGGATCTTTATCGCCCGTACCCGCCTTTATTACCCGTGACATCGCCACAGAGACATAAACAGCTCGCTTGAAGCTGTTGAGGCCAATTTTTCGGTCGGGCTGTGATATAATAATTACGAGAAGCCGATATGTGAGCAAAATCTTATCCTGGTATAATCCCAGCTTAACCTGCGAGGCGGTTCCGCCTCCCAGCTTAGCATGTGAGCAGGTTCCGCCTCCCAGCTTAACCTGGGATTCGGTTCCGCTTCGATGTTCTTACACCACCCCACACCGTTCATGATTGAATTCACTGGCGTTCTCTTGTTTCTCTCTCCTTCATTACTGCATCAGCGAACATAATAAATTCACCTTCCACACCGGAGAAACTAGACGCGCCCAAAATAACTTTCGACCGGTAACCATGGTTTTGACCTTTTAGCGCTGTGGGAGAGATTGTTTGTCGTTAGCGTCGATGTCTCGCCACAATACGCTCCATCCTCATCCTCATATTCCCCCGCAGAGTGGCCGTCGTCCACAATCCCCACCCCCACCGGCTACCCCTCCCACCTCCCGCCCACCCCCCCCGGGGGACTCAAGCCTATGACAATGAGGTCCCGAGAAGTGAAGTGGCCGAGTGGTGGCGCTTCGGTCGGTGCGGCGACGGCGGCGGCGGATACGGCGGCGCCGCAGATGTCACTGGTAGGAGAATGGTTCACTTTGGCGCGGGATGGCCCGCGCCGCCAACCTACAGGTCAACAAAAGGTGAAGTCTCGCGAGAAATGAGATTATCTGGACCCCCCCCCCCTCCACCCCCCCTCCCTCCCCCTATGGGTGATGGTGGTGAAGAAATACGGCTAGATAAGGGGGGGGTGGGGTGTGGTGGTGGTGCTGGTGCTGAGGCCAATTGTCGTCCCGTCGTCACGTTATCAGGGTAGTCAGGGGTTATATTACCCCGCCCCTCCCCCCCCCCCCCACCCCTCCTCTCAACCCGTCGCCCCCAATCATCGCTCGGGGTCAGGGAAGCGTGGCCACGGCTGGCAATCAAGGTCGACATGTTTTGTCGGTTTTCGTTGTCACGTTCCTATATGGGCCTATATGGTTCTTGTGGATGAAAAACCGAATGTGATGGGAGTCGGCTTTCAAAATACCAGGCGGTGCATTCTGGGTGATCTATAGGGGTTAATCCACTCCCAATGAATGAGATGAGACACAAAGGGGCGGTCAATCAAATGGCGGCTATTGCATGTACATGTATAGGGATTTATATATAACATGAAGGAATACCAAAACCCAGGCCCCAGAATAGGAATATGAATGTCATGAAAATAATCCAATATGAGAAGAAAAAAAAACGTAATAACGAATAATCAAACTGTTTATCCCCGCATATTAACCTCACCAGCATTACTCTTGTAATGGACGTGAGACAGACCTGACCAGCCCAGCCGGCTTTGCTCGTTATGGCCATGCATGCTGGATGCCGGGTGCAATGCCTGAGTAATGTAGGCGCCTGGCTTAAAGCACTCTAGACAATGCTGAGGTATACGGACGCACTGTTCCCGAGGGAGCCATTATGAGAGGCAGACGCCCACGCGAGGTAACGCGATCTCAGTTATATTGTGCCACGATTCATCAGTTGCGGCGTCTGTGCAGAACATGTGCAGGGCTAATACCACACATCAGGCATCAGGTCCCCGAGCCCATCAAGGGCCCTCGACTGGCCACGCGCCAAGTCTCGTGACGCCCGAGACCTGGTCACGGCGACGGCGACGGGGATGGGGATGTTGGTGGGGATGGGGATGGGGATGGGGATGGGGATGGGGATGGGGAGGGGCATGGGGATGGGGATGGGGATGAGGATGGGGGTGGGGATGGGGATGGGGATGGGGATGGGGATGGGGATGGGGGTGGGGATAGGGATGGGGATGGGGACGGGGAGGGGCATGGGGATGGGGATGGGGATGGGGATGGGGGTGGGGATGGGGATGGGGATGGGGATGGGGATGGGGACGGGGAGGGGCATGGGGATGGGGATGGGGATGAGGATGGGGGTGGGGATGGGGATGGGGATGGGGATGGGGACGGGGAGGGGCATGGGGATGGGGATGGGGATGGGGATGGGGATGAGGATGGGGGTGGGGGTGGGGATGGGGATGGTGATTGGGATGGGGATGGGGATGGGGATGGGGATGGGGATGGGGATGGGGACGGGGACGGGGGACGAGGGTGGCAGTTGGGATGGGGATGGGGATGGGGATGGGGATGGGGGCGGGGACGGGGACGGGGGACGAGGGTGGCAGTGGGGATGGGGATGGGGATGGGGATGGGGATGGGGATGGGGATGGGGGCGGGGACGGGGGACGAGGGTGGCAGTGGGGATGGGGATGGGGATGGGGATGGGGATGGGGATGGGGATAGGGATCGAGATGGGGATGGGGTTGGTGGCGGGGACGGGGACGGGGACGGGGACGGGGATGGGGATGGGGATGGGGATGGGGATGGAGAGGGGATGGGGATAGGGACTGGGACGGGGACGGGGACGCGATGGGGATGGAGATGGGGATGGGGCGGGGGCACGGCCACCGCGACGGGCTCTGTGGTTCAGCGAGATATATATCTTATGTCACATATAGCGGTCCGTCGTGACAGGACGGGTGGCGCCACCAGCGGCCGTCGCTGGTCAGTCAAGAGACACTCCACCTACCCCCGCCCCCACCCCCGGCCTTCTCGTCTGTCCACCCACCTACCCTCCTTTGTATAGCCTCCAACTCCAGAACATATATTATTTTCTCCTGTCCAACTGGCATGCGTACCTCCAGCACCCCCTCCCTCCCTCACTCCACCCCCCCCCCTCGTCAGCCTCCCCCTCCCCTTCCCGCTCATCAGCCGCGTCGCCCGAGGTTGCGAATGGTCCCTTTTTCCTCACACTCCGACAGAGGGCAATCTCCATAGGCATCCATCTTCTTCACCGGTCTGACAGTGCCAACGACGGACAGTCGCTTGGGGCGGAGAGGTGGGGGGGGGGGAGCAGAGTTGTACGAGTGGGGCATGAATGGAGGTGGAGGCGGGTGAGTGAGGGAGGGAGTGGGTGTGGGGCGGGGAGGGTGAGGGGAAGACGAAACCGTGGATCCGACACGAAGGATGTTTTTCGACGAAAGCCAGGTATAATTTTAGCCACACCCTTCGGGCCGAGCGATAATGACAACTAAGAAGGTTCTCGTCCAATCCAATTCCCTTTTAAATGATTTCCATGAAATTAAGTGGGCCTACCCGTCCCTTTCCATACTTCTCACCTTCTCGTTAATGGGAAGATCTTGGTGAGTGACCAAAAGAGAGTGAGAAATATCGGCATGACAGTAAACGTTGACATTACCATCTGACTTAAACACAGCTGAACGGAACGCACTGGAAACCGGTAAATCCCCATCGACGGATGAACGAAAGACGCACAATTGAAATTATTACCACAAATAAACGGAGAAAGCAATAAAGTTTCACATTATTACCCGAGCATTGCGGATGATGCATTCAGGATTTAAATCGCTGGAGGAAAACACCGATGGGAAGTCGTCATTTCTTCAAAAAACGGACGAGTCCGTATTCGCAAAGATTAAGGGGTTAGCCAGGACACATGGCTCTGTTCTTCCCTCCCTGCTCCCATTGACGCGAAATGACCAGAAGTAGTTAAAGCGTCCTGAATATACAACCAGCCAATCATAAACGGAAGACGCACCAAAAGGTTGACATAGATCTGTGTCGACAAACATTCAGAACGCCACGGAGAAAAAGTCAGTGTCCGGAGCTACAGAGCTGTGTAACAGGATATTCACCCACGAGATACTGCACGAGCAGAACCCCCAGACGGTCCTTTCTATGCAGATAACAATCAACATTCAATGAACCCTGCTTCGAAAACCGGTCTGGGCTGTCTATCTAATTCATTGCATATTCGATGCGAATGATTCATTGTTCCCCATCGGTTCCTTGGTCTAATGTATCCCCCGTGTACATAAAACGTTATTGGAACGGTTTTAGTATGTTTGGCTTTTTTGTCAACCATTTGTTTAATACTTAATATAAGTAAATGGTTATGAATATTTTCTTTACTTGTGTGCTCATAGTGGTAGGTCGTGACTGGTTTGCCATGGACCATTTCATAATACTCACACATCTATCGGCTATTCTAAACCACATCATTACTTCATGAATAACGAACTCTCCCTTAAAAAGCAAATGCCCCGCAGACTCGCTTCAATAAATCATCTTTCCTGATGATTATATAGATATATATATATATTTCAGTTCTTATGCAATTCACCGCGTTGTCCTCGCAGATCGAGTGTAATGTTAAGTCTTCGTTGGGTGGACGGAATTGTGTGGCTAAAGTGTCCAAGGGCCGAAATGTCTGGTAAACCAATTGCCCCTGCCGAACCCGTGGAGGGAGGATGGATAGGTAGTCAGTCCCTACCAAGCCCCACCCACGCATCGCCCACACCCTACCCAGACCCTACTCAGGCCTCGCCCAGACACTACCCATACCCTACCCAGGCCCTACCGAGGCCTTACCCAGACCCTACCCAGGCCCTACCCAGAGCCTACCCGCGCCCTACCCAGGCCCTACCCAGGCCTTACCGAGGCCCTACCCAGGCCCTACCCAGACCCTACCCAGGCCCTACCCAGAGCCTACCTGCGCCCTACTCAGGCCCTACCCAGGCCCTACCCAGGCCCTACTCAGAGCCTACCCGCGCCCTACCCAGGCCCTACCCAGGCCCTACCCAGGCCTTACCCAGGCCCTACCCAGACCCTACCCAGGCCCTACCCAGAGCCTACCCGCGCCCTACCCAGGCCCTACCCAGGCCCTACCCAGGCCCTACCCAGACCCTACCCAGGCCCTACCCAGGGCCTACCCGCGCCCTACTCAGGCCCTACCCAGGCCCTACCCTGGCCCTACCCAGACCCCACCCAGGCACTACCCGCTCCCTACCCCTACCCAGGCCCACCCAGGCCATACCCCTACCCAGGCCCCACCCAGGCCCAACCCAGGCCCTACCCAGGCCCTACCCAGGCCCTACCCTGGCCCTACCCAGGCCCTACCCAGGCCTTACCCAGACCCTACCCAGGCCCTACCCAGGCCCTACCCTGGCCCTACCCAGACCCCACCCAGGCACTACCCGCTCCCTACCCCTACCCAGGCCCACCCAGGCCATACCCCTACCCAGGCCCTACCCAGGCCCTACTCAGGCCCTACCCAGTCCCTACCCAGACCCTACCCAGTCCCTATCCAAGCTCAACCCAGATCCCACAAATCCGAATCAGACCATCCCGACCCGACTCTCCTCCTCAGTACCCGACTCTTCCCCACCATTACATCTACACTACGACTCTTTTCCACCCCCACCCGTTGCGTGGTTTCCGGGGCAGCCGCCACTCAGTGGGGGTAGTGGCGAGACACAGGTGTCATGACCCGACCCACCGTCATTACCAGCCGGCTGCCCACAGCCCGCCTCCTGGTCAGAATCCACATACACTATGCATAGCCTGCGCGCTGGGCCAGCAGTCCCTTACACCCGCCTTCCTGAACCGTAAAATCAACTGCACGTCGGCACTGCACTCACGAAGACGAATTAAAGAAAGGTTGCACCGTGATCTAATTTTGTAGCAATACGAACGATATGTTTTATGTAATTAAGGCGTGTGTTCCCTGATGATTTGTTTGCACGGCAAAGCAAGACAAATGCAGAGAAGACGAGAAAGAGAAGGGCGAGGGATAAAAAGTAGGGATGATAGACCAAAAGAGGGAGAGAGAGATAAAGAAAGAAAATGGTAGAGGGAGATAGATATATAAAGGGGCGTAGCGAGTACAGGGAAAAGAAAGGGAAAGGGGAGTCAGACATACATAGAGAGCGCGCAGGCGTAGCGAGTATGGAGAAAAGAGATAGAGAGGCACAGAGTATATGAGATAAACAGAAAGAGAGCGAAGGAGCGAGAGACTGAGAGAAGGTGAAATAATCGATGAGAGCAAGAGAGAGAGCGAGAAAGAGAAAGCGATGGGAGAGAGAGAGCGCGAGAAAGAGATGAGATGGAAAGGAGAAAGAAGTCGATGGAAAGGAGAAAGGCTGGATCCTCAAGTGCAAAAATGAAGCCGCGGAATGCTTCCTCCTCCTGCCTGGCGCTGGACATTGACGACCTCGTGTTTTACCCTTTCCTGCAATAGGCCTCAGAGAAGCCATACCTCGCATGGCGACACCCTCTCCGGCTGTCTAGCAGGAGCTCTCAAGATTACCAGCCAAGAAAGGACGTAAACTTCAAAAAGCCTTGCGAAGGTGACATTTGGAAATGCCAAGAACATCACTCATCGGTGTATTTATACACAAGCTCTGCACTCCGGATTGCTAGGGCGGAGAAGCGTCTCTATTTTACAGGGTTTTTTTCACTCTGGGCTCGTTGTTTTCTGGCAATTAACATTATACACGTTATTGGTCGCACATGCAGTATTTCATGACCTTAAATGGAAGAGGCAGCTGCTTGTTATTGTTCTTTGTGGACGACTATCGGAGGCGGGGTGGCAAGTAGCCCATTGTGCCCAATGCGCGTTGTACGTACCTGGTACATGGAATGAATTGTGTGGTCTCATCCCTGACACGTATATAGGTGGGAGCTTCCCTTGCAAAGTAATGACGTGGCATCTAGGCGTAGCTACAGATCCACCGGTCGTGGGTTCCAACCATGGCGTATGCATATGGAGACTATATATAAATTTGCATATAATTTGCATCACCCAACCACATTTCCTTGTTCCCTGGAGATTCCTTGGGCCAGTTTAGCCTTGATGCTAAAGTGGAATAAAACCTCAATATTTTATTTCTCCTATATTGTCACCCAATCTATATTCGCCTATACTCGTGATGAGAGGGTTCCGGAAGTAGAGGCCGGGCGTCAACCAGCCATAGTGGATACCAGTGCGTGACAACAATAACCAAACTACTAGCTGTTCGTTTCGAGACAAATCTGTAAGTGGCAAGACACCCAAAATCGGTAAATAATGAAGTTGTTTAAAATTGCTCCAGCAGATGGCGGGTGGATATTACGTCACCATGAGCAGGGCTAACAATTTCTCTTTTTTCTTCTTTTTTTTTGAAATTGCACCAAAGCTGCTTGACATGGTTATTAAACATGTCGCATCCCGACTGCACCTTCATTGCCAATAGTACAGGTCGGATGCAACCTGTAGGAACGCCGTTAATTCGTGCATGAGGCGTCTAGCGCAACGACTCACGGTCCACAACAAAGCCAAACGCCTCCATCTACCCCCCCCCCCCCCACCCCTACCCCCTGCCCCACCCTCACACCTGACCCTCATTGCCTCTTCCCGTGGAGATGTCTGCAGGCCCCATGTCAGTGTATCGGTCTGACGTGTAGCAATATGAGTGAATTAGTTAGGAAACCCCTACCAGTCCCTTTCTAAATGCGGGTTAAGGCCCTCCAATCCCCCACTTGCAACCTTCCGGGGCACAAGTCCCTCTCGATCCCGGCACTTTAGGCGTAGTATAAGGGACAAGCAGATCTACATTGGGAGTCGATTCGACAGCGACTGGGGTCAGTCTTCGTCCGCCTGGAGTCGCCACCCCTATCGAACGTATGGCGGAGGAAATGGGAATTTAAGTGTCAATCTCCGTCGAGACCTTTACGTCAATTATGCATCATCCCGGCTGGCGATGTCGCTTCGGACACCACAGGAATAGCTGGGCATGCCAAGCGTCATGTAGACAAAGGGGGGGGGGGGGGGAGTCGGAGGAGAAGATGTAGGTAGTGGGGGGGGGGGTGGTCTTTGCGGACGGCCGAGCCATGGCGGCCTGCGGGTATGGCAGGCGATGGCATGTGGCGAGCGATTGCTCTATGCCTGTTATCTACCCTTGATGGCGGCAATGTTGTCTGTGAGGCGTCTACGGGTTTGATATGTAGTTTTTTTTTCCTCGAATTTGCTCCATGCTTGCTGTTCGTCAGTCTCCCTCAAATACAATCTTCGGGATAGTATGCACCACCGAGGCGGTTTAGGCTGGGTTCTCCATGTCGTCTTCTAGGCCTATAACGTTTAAATATATATATATATATATATATATATATATATATATATATATATATATATATATATATATATATGTACATGTATATATCAAACATGTACATTATTGCTGTTAACCCCTCCCCCCCCCCCCTGCGCATGGTTGATGTTTGCCACTTGGTCGTCCGCTCCTTCCTCGCAATATCCCACAAATCTCAATACAGTGGTTGGGGAGGGGGCATGGATAAATGTTGTGTGGCGTCGTCCTACCCTGGCGATAAAAGTAAGTAAGTCTCTTCCCTTTACAATCCTCCACACACCCAACCCCCTTACCTGCTCTCACATTGCCTCCCCGACCCCGACGCCCCCCCCCCCCCCACACCCTCGGGTCCGTCCACATCCATAACAACACAACCACAGTGACTGGCCGACCGTTGGTAAGCAGATCAACAGGTCGTGAGTTCGCGCCCCGGGGCCCGTATCGGGAGCATGCTTCATCCCCTCCACCCACGCCATTGTCCCGGTGGGCTGCATGGCTAAAATTAGCCTTCACACGCCAAAAAAAGTGGCTAAAACAACAGCACTTTTCATTACCACTATGCTGTGAAGTCTGAAACCCCTCTCTCCCTCCCCATTTTAATCATCTACATCCCACGACGCCTTCTGTTTTCCCGGCTCACTCTCTCTCCACCAGTGAACACGCGGCCATTAGCAAGCCCGCCGCCTCAGATTGGATCCACGCTGGCTCGAGGTGCTGGGTTAATTAATGAACCAGGTCAGAGGCCAACATGAGAGGCGAGTGCCAAGCCGCCATTCGCTAGGTGGCGCTACGCAAGCTCCGCGTATACCGCTGCTGTCGGCCGGGAGCAAATTTCAAGATTCTTGAAAAAAAAAACCAAATCAGCTGTAATTTCTTACACCATTATTATTTTCAAAAATTAAACATAAAACTAACGAGCTATCCGTATTAAAGACAGCAAAATGCATCTTGTACCATTTTGAAAAAACTTCTAATTGAGAGTAAACTTTTTTTTTCATCACCTGATACCGTGTGTTATTAGGCTTAGTCTATAGAATGGCACCAATTTGTAGAAATGCGCGGCGCATTTGTCCTATCAATTTGCGCAGCGCCGCCCAGGCGAGCGAGTGTGCGAATGCATTGAGGCAGTAGGCGACAACACAGATATAATGGAGCACTAGCGGAGTGAGTCGGAGGCAGAGAGTGGGGCGAGTGCGTGTTAGCAGTAGTCCGAAGCGATAAAAACGTGACCAACATGGACATGACATGTTGTTGCTTTCATTAGGCCACCGTTGGGACCATAAAGGTTAAGCTGGGCCACAAATACTCACGGGTTTAACCAAACATTATTCATTCGCTCGGTATTTATCTATCTATTTATTAATAAACTCTAGGTCGGATCGGGACAACGGGATGGGGCAACATGACGCGGAGCCATGTGTACGGGAGTAACCCCCCCTCTTTACGAAGAAAGACATATCCTGCATCCTTATCCTGCACAAACATTTGCAATACATTTGCTCAGGTAGGCCTCGGAACCACGCACCGGCCGCTTGAACTGGCCTAGGAGAGGTACTCGGAGAGGCACCCAACTGAAGGGGCCATGCCGCCCAGGCCACGTGTCGACCACTGCGGGTCTACAAAGATGGCGGACATATCTGCTTACCACGCAAGCGGTTAAGAGTAAATTCTGAATAATCGAATGTGTTTTGCTTCATCATATGAATGTGTTCTTGCATTTCGAAGTAGTAATTTTTCATTTTCTGTAGTGATGACGTCATAAGAACGATGGCGATCCTTATGTCCCTCAAGTAACCTTGACCTCGGCATTACTTGGGGAAAATTACTTATATGCTGGTGCCACTCTGTCTGTCTGACCAGAGAGTAGTGGCCGAATGAGGGCCAGATATCCGATTAAAATGTATCACTCGCCTGCACCCTCACCCCCCACCCCCCGACTCGCCACCTCTCCCGCCCTCCTCCCCCCACCCTAGTGGTACGCTTTTGAGTGTAGATGGGATTTTGTGGTTTGCACCCATTAACCCTTGCTTGTATTGTTACAACACGTTAAAAACCAACACGTGGAACTTGGTATCGCTTCCCGTCATCGATCCATGAATATCCCGACGCCTCCAGCCCCTACCCCACCCTCCCCCCGTCCTACTCCCGTCCTACTCCCACCCTACCCTCAACTCCCTCCATTCTCATTGATGCCCCGCCCTCCCGGTTTGTGATGATAGATCGGCGGGGGGGGGGCACAGTTGACCTTAATGGCACAATGAGACTTTCGCAATGAGATCACCGACAGCTAGGTAATCGCTACCCCTCTGCCTCTCTGCTTCCGTCCCTCTGCCACCTTCCCTCTCCCGCCTTTCTTATCCAGCCGTCCCTATCCCGGCGTCCCTCTCCCGCCTTCCCTCTCCCGCCTTTCCTATCCAGCCGTCCATGTCCCGCCACCCCTGTCCCGCCTTCCCTCTCCCGCCTTTCTTATCCAGCCGTCCCTATCCCGGCGTCCCTCTCCCGCCTTCCCTCTCCCGCCTTTCCTATCCAGCCGTCCATGTCCCGCCACCCCTGTCCCGCCTTCCTTCTCCCGCCGTCCCTGTCCCGCCTTCTCTCTCCCGCCTTTCCCCTCCCGCCGTCCCTGTCCCGGCGTCCCTCAGCCGCCTTCCCTCTCCCGCCATCCCTCTCCCGCCGTCCCTGTCCCGCCTTCCCTCTCCCTCCTTTCCCCTCCCGCCGTCCCTGTCCCGGCGTCCCTCAGCCGCCTTCACTCTCCCGCCTTTCCCCTCCCGCCGTCCCTGTCCCGGCGTCCCTCAGCCGCCTTCCCTCTCCCGCCATCCCTCTCCCGCCGTCCATGTCCTGCCACCCCTGTCCCGCCTTTCCCCTCCCGCCGTCCCTGTCCCGGCGTCCCTCAGCCGCCTTCACTCTCCCGCCTTTCCCCTCCCGCCGTCCCTGTCCCGGCGTCCCTCAGCCGCCTTCCCTCTCCCGCCATCCCTCTCCCGCCGTCCATGTCCCGTCACCCCTGTCCCGCCTTCCCTCTCCCGCCTTTCCCCTCCCGCCGTCCCTGTCCCGGCGTCCCTCAGCCGCCTTCCCTCTCCCGCCGTCCCTGTCCCGCCTTCCCTCTCCCGCCTTTCCCCTCCCGCCGTCCCTGTCCCGGCGTCTCTCAGCCGCCTTCCCTCTCCCGCCATCCCTGTCCCGCCTTCCCTCTCCCGCCTTTCCCCTCCCGCCGTCCCTGTCCCGGCGTCTCTCAGCCGCCTTCCCTCTCCCGCCATCCCTCTCCCGCCGTCCCTGTCCCGCCTTTCCTCTCCCGCCTTTCCCCTCCCGCCGTCCCTGTCCCGGCGTCTCTCAGCCGCCTTCCCTCTCCCGCCTTTCCCCTCCCACCGTCCCTGTCCCGGCGTCCCTCAGCCGCCTTCCCTCTCCCGCCATCCCTCTCCCGCCGTCCATGTCCCGCCACCCCTGTCCCGCCTTCCCTCTCCCGCCTTTCCCCTCCCGCCGTCCCTGTCCCAGCGTCCCTCAGCCGCCTTCCCTCTCCCGCCTTCCCTCTCCCGCCGTCCATTTCCCGCCACCCCTGTCCCGCCTTCCCTCTCCCGCCTTTCCCCTCCCGCCGTCCCTGTCCCAGCGTCCCTCAGCCGCCTTCCCTCTCCCGCCTTCCCTCTCCCGCCGTCCATTTCCCGCCACCCCTGTCCCGCCTTCCCTCTCCCGCCTTTCCCCTCCCGCCGTCCCTGTCCCGGCGTCCCTCAGCCGCCTTCCCTCTCACGCGAAGGGCCAGCTTTCCTATCCATCCATCCCTCTCCCGCTTCCTCTCTGTCCCGCCGTCCTTCTCCCGCCGTCCCTCTCCCGCCGTCCCTGTCCCGGCGTTCCTCAACCGCCTTCCCTCTACCGCCGTCCCTCTCCCGCTTCCTCTCTGTCCCGCCGTCCCTTGGGGTGAATATATGAATTTCACGACAGCCACCGC
Organism: Arenicola marina; assembly: GCA_964019135.1. Lineage (NCBI taxonomy): Eukaryota > Metazoa > Annelida > Polychaeta > Arenicolidae > Arenicola > Arenicola marina. The sequence continues at coordinate 43,638,116 of OZ025249.1, forward strand.
AGACACATCAAGACCAATCCTGGAAAAAGGCCACCAGGGAAATCGAACCTCAGACCAGTTAACGATAACACTGCTTTATCACCAACCATTGAAAAGTAAAAAGTAATCCACACTTAAAACTGATGCGTAATTCTGACCCCCCGACAATTCTGATCTTAAAGCCCTCGGCTGATGCCCATTGACTTTGTTGATACGGGTAGACGCGGAATCGTTGCGATCCCAGACGGACTGGATGGCACCAAGGCCACTCGTTGCTTCCAGCAAGATCAAGGTCGCCCCCTTTATGCAGCAGTTAGAGGGGTTACAGGGGTGTGGGGTGGGGTTGGTGGTGGGAGGGGGGCTGACATTGGGTTATGTTAGTATATGAGCTGCATGGTGCTGAGGTGGTAGAGTGAGGAAGGGATGGGAGAGGAGAGGGTGAGGGTGCGGGGGATGGGATGGAGGCAGCTGAGCGGGCCACTGTTGTATCAATGAATGGCGTAGCGTGGCGTAACACTTACTAATCACCGTAGACACTCCTGATACATTGATAGACTTGTCACGTCAGAAGGTCACCATGTCCAATATCAGGGTAGCGGCAACGAGCACGGGGAGTGGGAAAATGAGGGGGAGGACAGACAGCCATCGTCTGGGTCAAGATGCAGGAGACGACGAGAGAGAGAGAATGGGGCAAGGGCGTCTTTATCTTTGTACCCCACCCACCCCCAGGTCCCCCCTTCTCCCTCCTTCCAATCCCTCCGTCCCTCTTTTCGCTCTGTCTTTCAAGTCCCAGCCACTGAAGTACTCCACAGTCTCCAGTCTCCAGTCTCCAGACTCCAGACCCCAGACTCCATACAGTCGTTGAACTGATCCGGAATGACAACTCGATCCCTGCAAAGTAGGTCCTGATAGCCATTGGCGCGTCTGTCGCATCCTCCTCTTCCTCCTTTTTTTATCTTCCTTCTCCTCTCCTCTCCTCCCCCTCCCCGCCACTTCCCGCCTTTCCATCAGAGAGGCCAAGAGTCAAGGCCACACCAGCGTCTCTAAGGAACTCTACAATCACACTTTGTCAGCCGAGAAAAATGACTCTCTCGGGAAAATACCCGGTTAATTTTCTTGAGCCTTTTCTTTTCTCGTCACGCCTTCTTCGATCCCTCCCCCCCAAGGGTACATACAATCCCCGCTGCAAGTGTTTGTGGCATCCTAGAGAGCAACGCCTTCATAGTTTATCACATTGCGACCGTTAAGCCGACGCTAAGCTTCAACAGATCATAACTTATTGCTGTGAGACATCCTGGTCCTCCCCTTGGCCAAACTCTTCCATTCTTTTGCTACTCGGTTCCACTATACTGTGCGAAGACGAAAATAAAGCCAAACTATATCTCAGACTAAATCGTCTCATTTCTTGACAGTTCTACTGCGCGGTCGACATTATTTCCTGGTTCTTTATTACATAGATCTACATAAATACCTTTCCACGCCACTACAGCGCATCGGGTTACTTGCATGGCAAAAGGAATATGCCCGCTGATATATTGAGGTGACCATGCAGTCTGTGTTGTTGTCCGGGAATTGATTTTGCGTGCCCTTGCCCAGGGTCGAACATAGTCCGAAGAAGAACACAATTTATGAGACCCGTGAGACCGCTCACAAGGACCCAGTCTGAATTAATAAGCAGTTCGTCTCCGGCGTACAAGGGGGCTTGGTTTGAGGAGCTCCTTGGCAGATATATAGTGGCATTCTCAACTCCAAGACGCCTAGCTAACCGTCTATATGGCAGTCGAAATGTAGCCGAGACTCGAGGGAGAAGATATATCTGTTCACACAGGGTGACACTTTGGGGTGGAGGCTTCGATGGCACTTCCGGTTGAGGCTATCCTGCCGCGCTTTGAGCTGAGCTATAGGTGGCCACGTGGAAATTATTGCTGCGTTCAAGGGCGTTTGAGTGAAGGTTTCAGCGGGTCGCGGGTCAACATGGATGGGACCGGGTGGAGGAGGGGAGGGCATACTGCGAGTAGCACGGGGACAGGTTTATGTGTGAATGGACCTGTAGACCTCGTGAGGGTTGGGGGGTGGCTTGCCAGCGGCTTCATTCCCAGGGGGTAATTCACAGCTCTTTGAGGTCGTAAAATTCTTCTGCATCTCGAGCCAAGAATCTTTGTGCTGTAATATATCACAAACCTAGGCTTGAGGAACGCACTTCTCTCTGGTCGCCCTAAGCCCCTATAAAGTACCCACCCCCTTGAGAAAGGACAACACCTATGGTTATGGGACTCGTCAGGGTGAGGCCGGATGGGATACAAAGTACTCCCAGTGGGTAAATCCCCGCCGGTCGGGTCATCTGCCCTGGAGTGTGGGTGGGCACTTTAACCATATCTAGTGTTGCTGGATGACAGGGTCTATACTATAAGCTGAACATAAACCGTCGCATACAGTCTAATTCGCGTTTTTATCTGTTGGCGGCACGCTTCATGAGAAAGCTATAACTTATATATAAATATATATATATATTGGAACAGTGCGATATATGTAGATCACAGAGGTTACCGGTATAAGTTATTGGTTTGGTTTCGGTAGGTTCCAGAACCTGGAACAAAAACGTCGAACCATCGAAGCAAGAAAATGAAAACAGAGATAAATACTCATATAGCATACTTAATTCGACTAATGTACTCATGATGTATGCTAAAAAGTAGAGTAATACTACTTGTTAATTATCTATTTGTGAAGTGAAAACGACATAAACGTTGTTTTTACACTTTGGCTCTGTCGAGTGCGTCTGTATTGGACCGAACACCAGAAGATAACTGATAATAGTCTTGGGATTACATCATCTCTCCGACATGCCACGTGAAGTTCTCGACGACTTAAAATCTGAGAGATCCAAATAAAACACTTGTTTGTCAAAATGCGTAAGTCAGCATTTCGTGTCATTAAATGTCGCAAAATAAGCCATTAACATACCTGTGTGTGGCGCGTCCCGCACACCCTCTCAAAATATAATTAATCAGATATTTAACCACAAAACAAGCTGACCGCCATGGCACCTATGCCGTAAAGGTGATGCCACTTTTTTAACCCATCGTCCCTTTACATCTTATTGAGAGGGTGGACGCACGACATAATTTATCAATTAATTAATCACAGGACAAGATGATCGCCACGGGGTAAACAGATCTCATGTCGTACAGGTGATGACACCCGCTAACCCATCCCCATTTACTTCTCATTAAGATGGTAGACACTATGCCTCGATTACACCCCCCCCCCTCCCCACCCCCACACACCTCCTAATTCATCACCTTAGACACTCGTTAAGTGGTATGCGAGGTTAGAGACTAAATACTGCCGCAGGGAGGAAGCGGGGGCGGGGGGGGGGGGGGGGCGGAGGTGTGAGAGGGGAGAGAGGGGAGATTGGGGAGAGACCCCCCTTTAATCCTGGCGCAATTACCTGTGTATCCTCCCTATGCTCTTCTTCGCCAGTCCCACTGGACGGCTCTGAATTCCATGTCGTGGTGAAGAGGCACCCAACACCGCTACCCGCCACCACCCGCCCACCCACCACCCACCTCAGTGATACTGTGACACTGCCCGTAATGGTCGTTAATTGCCAGGCTGTCTCGCTCGTTAGGAATTCGCTGGGAAGCCATCGCTACCGGTTCTCGCCAATTGCCGAGCAAGACTGAGCAGGTTAGGAATTCGCTGGGAAGCCATCGCTACCGGTTCTCGACAATTGCCGAGCAAGACTGAGCAGGTTAGGAATTCGCTGGGAAGCCATCGCTAGCGGTTCTCGACAATTGCCGAGCAAGACTGAGCAGGTTAGGAATTCGCTGGGAAGCCATCGCTACCGGTTCTCGACAATTGCCGAGCAAAACTGAGCAGGTCAGGAATTCGCTGGGAAGCCATCGCTACCGGTTCTCGCCAATTGCCGAGCAAAACTGAGCAGGTCAGGAATTCGCTGGGAAGCCATCGCTACCGGTTCTCGACAATTGCCGAGCAAGACTGAGCAGGTTAGGAATTCGCTGGGAAGCCATCGCTACCGGTTCTCGCCAATTGCCGAGCAAAACTGAGCAGGTCAGGAATTCGCTGGGAAGCCATCGTTACCGGTTCTCGACAATTGCCGAGCAAGACTGAGCAGGTTAGGAATTCGCTGGGAAGCCATCGCTACCGGTTCTCGACAATTGCCGAGCAAGACTGAGCAGGTTAGGAATTCGCTGGGAAGCCATCGCTACCGGTTCTCGCCAATTGCCGAGCAAGACTGAGCAGGTTAGGAATTCGCTGGGAAGCCATCGCTACCGGTTCTCCACAATTGCCGAGCAAGACTGAGCAGGTTAGGAATTCGCTGGGAAGCCATCGCTACCGGTTCTCGCCAATTGCCGAGCAAGACTGAGCAGGTTAGGAATTCGCTGGGAAGCCATCGCTACCGGTTCTCCACAATTGCCGAGCAAGACTGAGCAGGTTAGGAATTCGCTGGGAAGCCATCGCTACCGGTTCTCGCCAATTGCCGAGCAAAACCGAGCAGGTCAGGAATTCGCTGGGAAGCCATCGCTACCGGTTCTCGCCAATTGCCGAGCAAAACCGAGCAGGTCAGGAATTCGCTGGGAAGCCATCGCTACCGGTTCTCGACAATTGCCGAGCAGGACCGAGCAGGTTAAGAATTCGCTGGGAAGCCATCGCTACCGGTTCTCGACAATTGCCGAGCAAGACTGAGCAGGTTAGGAATTCGCTGGGAAGCCATCGCTACCGGTTCTCGCCAATTGCCGAGCAAGACTGAGCAGGTTAGGAATTCGCTGGGAAGCCATCGCTACCGGTTCTCCACAATTGCCGAGCAAGACTGAGCAGGTTAGGAATTCGCTGGGAAGCCATCGCTACCGGTTCTCGCCAATTGCCGAGCAAAACCGAGCAGGTCAGGAATTCGCTGGGAAGCCATCGCTACCGGTTCTCGACAATTGCCGAGCAGGACCGAGCAGGTTAAGAATTAGCTGGGAAGCCATCGCTACCGGTTCTCGACAATTGCCGAGCAGGACCGAGCAGGTTAAGAATTAGCTGGGAAGCCATCGCTACCGGTTCTCGCCAATTGCCGAGCAAGACTGAGCAGACCTGATCTGGCTTGGTGCAGCAAGGCAGCGTCCAACTCCCCTCCCCCACCCCTTCAACCCCCGCCCGCTGCGGGTGGTATGGTTTAAATCATCTATGTGGGGTGTGGGCTCTACTCTGTATATAAAGGTATATAGCGAAGCTGTTGGTATAATCCTACTTCGAACACCTAACATTTTGCGGGATTGTTTTTCTTCCAAAACATAAATGCACTTTAAGAAGTTCATATTGGTAACAATCCTGGCAATGGCGCAAAACAGCAGACATGGTCATGATGGAAAGCCCGGCGATCACCCAGTGAACGTTATACCACTATCCTCCTAACATCCACGAGCCATATCCTGTATCTTTGACCTGTGACCTTGAAACGTCTGTCCCATTAACACCGCTGTGACCTTGACACCTCTGTACCCTTAACACCCCTGTCAGCTTGCCGCCCCTGTACCTATGACCTCATTTCTCTTTGACATCGTATTTCGTTAACACTCATGTGACCTTGACACGTCTGTCCCATTAGCACCTCTGTGACCTTGACAACTATGTGCCCTTAACATCCCTGTACATTAACACAATTGTGGCCCCGAAACAAACGTAATATTGGCAGTCATGTAAACTTGATACCTTGTGACCTTGACAACCTATGACATCGACAACCCTATACCCTTGAGTATTAAATTGGTATTATTGCAAGTGATACCAGTTTATAAGCCTACACGTGCCCGATATGTTTCATAGCTTATATCCATGGCACTACAAACGCCTCAGATCAAACGGCTGCGACCGATCGGGCACAACGCTTTAATGGTTCGGTTGGCGTCCATCCGTCCACACAAGACGATGGATTTGCGGCTCAATTATGTCGTTGTAACTTAGACAGCTGGCAAGACACTGGGAACGTCGATCATCACATTGGATTTGATAGTTAGTACCCACCGCACTTCCCCACCCAAAGCACCTCGAGCGCAAAAATCGGAGTACCCAACCGTCTTAACTGTGATCCACACGTGCATCTTAAGCTGAGATAAAAGGAAGTGGATTTCTTCAGGCGTTGACACAGCTGAATAAGTAGGCAGTGTGACATTTTGCTGATTACTTCGCCCTGTTTTATGATCCTCGTTGTGTCGCAAAACTCTGGTTCAGAGAAGCCAAAGTGGTTCCCCGGAGGATTTTTTATCATGGGATTAACTCCATCATGAATGAAGCTAAGCACCCCATTTCTATGCGAGAAACGTATGGCTACGGGGGGTAAGGGGGGGGGGGGGGCGGAGAATGAGAGGGTATAAGAGGCATAAAGGGCCTGGAAAACATTGCATCCAATTTGGTGTTTTACAATATAAAATATTGACTTTGATCTTCATCTTGATATGATAGCAACAAGATTATATATGTTTATAATTATCGTGATTTTTACTGAGAACAGCTTCAGTTCTAATACGTAACAAAACCCTAGACACACATGCCCTCTCCACCGCCACCGCCACCCCCACCACCACCACCACCGCCACCGCCCCGCTCCCTATCATATCATTGCGTATTGCCATTTCAGATTCATGGATTTGATTGGATAATACCGGATGCTGGACAAACACCCTAACATCGTGCTGTTGAACCCGTCTTGGCCAACTTCTCAGAGACTCGATCCGACCGCGTTCAGCGCTTTTTTTACATGATACTGGATGAAGTTTGTTGATTCATCCAGTGACATGAACAGTCTAACCACTGAAAAGACTGACAAGTGGGGACATGAGAGGAGGAGGGTGGAGGAGATGGGGCGGGGTATTAATCAGATTGGGGCGTTAAACCGGGCAGACTGGGCTTATGTAGGGACTTTCAGTAGTAGACTATGTAACAAAGTAATCCCCATCCTTCATCCGGTTAGTATAACCTGGGTTCAGACTGCACGAGCGCAACTAGCACTTCATACACCCTGTACAAATATACATGTATAAATATACATGTATCAATCATATATATATATAGCCTGTATATCAATGTATATATAATATCTCCGTATGTATACCACCCAGCTTAAGTCCATGGCATTCGTAGGCCAACAAAGTTAATGTTCTTGTAAAATATTAATCCGGTAGTTTGTTTCACGCCATGTCCCATAAGCCCGACACTGGCGACAGAAGCTGACCTAAGGGTCAGAGGTACCTTAGCTGCAACCTGCTGACACAGTGGAGCTTATGCGAACGATCACCTCGGTAACGCCCAACATATCCGATAATGTAATTTATTCATGGAAACATTAGAGCATCTATAGATCAACTGGCAAATTAGTAGGAAGGAAAGTACTGGTGTTGATGCTAGTGGTGGAGGTGCTGATGGGGGCGGTGGTGGCGGTGGTGGGGGAGTGCGGTGATGGCGGGGAGGAGGGGGATTTTTTTTTTTTGGTCAAAAATTAAATCATATGTGAAAAACAAACATCATTATCTGTCACGGGTCGTTATTCAAAGGAAGGGATAGTTGCTTTAGCGACACCGATAGCTATGCTTATGAAGATAATTATATAAATAATGACTATCCCTGTATGAACAGTTCCATGACCTAATGATCTAATGACCAACACTGTACATGTATATGTAGTTGCACGTGTACAGGATTTGCCCGTATATGTAACAGTCATCTCTAGGTGAGAAAATGGATGCCATTTGATCCCCTCTATATCCATGTACATTTGACAATAAGTATTAAATATATATATATATATATATATATATATGTATATTGCATATTGGAATATATATATATTGTAGATCTACATGGGAATATATATATATATTGTATATGGGAATATATATATATATATATATGCTAATTATCTGTCTACTATGTATTGTGTTGTTAGCTATGTCTGTATGTATAATTTCCCACCCACGACCGCACCTCCAATATACGTCCAACCCCCCTCCCCCCACCCGTCGCCCCCCCCCCCGCCGCGGAGACTGTACCCATGAATATATAAATCTAGAAAACTGACCGGCTTTCCTCCCAGCAATGCAACCTCCCCACCCGTTCTCCTCCCCTCTTTCACAACCTACCCCCCCCCCCCACCACACCTAGTCTCTTAACGAGTGCCAAAGTGGTGGGGTGCCATGGTAATGCCATGTCTTTGCCCCGCGGCGGTATACCAAGGTCCTATTACCGCCGGCTTCCAATGAATGTCCAAGACAGAGACACCACGGCTGATGACGCTGGTGGCGTGGTGTCTGTCTCCACCGCCGGTGGCGCTGCATGGCGTGGTGTCAGCATATGACCAGCATATGCCATGCATGCATGCCATAGTCGAGCTGGCCAGCCTCCAGGCCTTACCCATACTACCCCCACCCCCTTCAGCCCCAGCCTCCTACCACTCACCGCCACGCCGCCAGCCAGCCAGCACCCCCACCCCCCCCCCCCCCCCCGGCGCCCATCGGTCATTAGTCGTACCCCCCCTGCGGCAGCATTGTCCACCGTGATCAGGGATGTCATGATTAAACTTCACCGGGAACTTCACTCCGTCATCGCGGTTGTAAATGAGAGTTCTTTCGGGATCTGACCGTATCGAGGGAGCGGACGCCGACCTTTAGGTGGCGCCATCCCTGCCACCACCGCCGCCACCGCCGCCACCGCAGCCACCACCCCCGCCACCACCACCTCCTCCGCCCCCACCGCGGGCTAGCTGCGATGCGTGGGCGGCCGACGAGATCGCCGTGATGGACACTGAGATTGCGTGGGGCGTTTGTCACCAAAGGGCAGATGCGGGGGTGGCTGAGCGGCTGAGCGGCCAGCGCCAGCGAGCGGAGACAACGCAAAACTCTCCACAAGGCACCTGAGTGACTGCGTAATGTTACGCAAGGCGTGTGCTGGCTGGGCGCGTGCGCGGGCTACAATTATAATGCAGCTTTTGTCAAGCCATGTGCGGGTGCGATTAGCCATTACCGACAAATATGGCGCGTGTAATTCCAAGAAAAATGGCACACATTAGTTATACACGCGAGTTATAAGATCCATGCTGAGCACTACGCTGCGAAATATTGGTTTATCACGCCGCGGTTGTGCACATGAAGGTTTAATTGGGCAAAGAAAACCTCCGGGGACAATGGAATAGGATTGGATGAAGACTTGCCCCAGATAATGGCGCCATGATGCGTACCCATGATCTGCCGCTTAACCCGCTTATCAACTGAGGCCAAGCTGCTAAAGAAGGATGTTTTGGGGATCCACTTATATTTCCCTTTATATGGTCAGTTTACAACTGCACCTGTTGTTAAGTGCGGTGCATCGATACATGTAAAGCCATTACTGAACATTACTGATCACTTTCTACGTTGGATGGGTATAAACAAATCTTGTTGCTATGGGTACTGCGATCACCCAGCATGGGTGTTAAACAGGCTGTGGCGAGAGCTGTTACTATGTCTCATTTGATGTTCTACCTGTCTACTAAAATACCTCCAGACTTGTTAAACGGTTCTAACCCAGCACCCAGCACCCACCGATATATTAACGGGCACGAGGATTTCCATCATTAATTACCTGTGGTAAATGGTGGGAATAGTTTCCCGTTGTTCAGATATAACGTGGGCTCAGCTGCTCGTTGCTAAGTAACGGGCAGAGACCCCTGCCTTGCATTTACCACGTGGCCACAGCTGGCTAATATCAAACATGCTGATGCCATGGTAGCATATCTGACCGCTGGCCGCGCTAGCCTTCGATGCCAGGACATGAAAGCGACAATGTCCCGGTCCCGCCTGTGTGAGCCCCTTACCCGATGTGACAGCCTGCAGGCATGTGCTCTATGCCGGGGCTTGTCTTGTCTTGGCATGGCTTAATTCCCCGGGGCTCAGAAAGGACTATTAAGTCAGCACCAGCCGGGGGATGCAGGCATCCCATTCCGTGGGAGGAGGGGGGTTGGCTTCACGGTCTGCCCATTTATTGTCTTTTTTTTTGCCGCCTGCGGTAGGCCTATGATTGAAATGTTAATGTCAGCGCGCGGCACAGATCGGATCCGGGATTTTGAGACGGGTGAGGACGGTGGGGAAGGCGCTGGGGTTGGTGCTCAGGATGGCTGGGAGTGGCTTGGGGGGGGGGGCAATATCGGTGGGGTGAGAGCTCTGAAGAAGTGAATGGGAGTGGGGAGGAGGGGGGTGATGCGACTTTGACGGGGGATATTCGAGACAATGGATAGTGGACAATGAAGATAAACGACTGCTTACAAGGCAGTTGGGAAACATGGTAGTTTAAGGACTGTTTCCATAGTGATGGCTAACATATAACTGTTAGGAATAGTGGTGTATGACAGACACGGGGCAATGTTAGAAATAGTGGTGCATCGTGGACACATAGTAATGTTGGAAATAGTGGGGTGGGGTGGGGTGGGGTGGCGTGGCGTGGCGTGGCGTGGAGTGGGGTGGGGTGGCGTGGGGTGGGGTGGCGTGGCGTGGGATGGGGTGGCGTGGGGTGGGGTGGGGTGGCGTGGGGTGGGGTGGGGTGGACTGCCGTGGCGTGGCGTGGCGTGACGTCGGGTGGCTTGGGGTGGCGTTGCGTGGCGTGGCTTGGGTTGGGGTGGGGTGGCTTGGCGTGACTTAGGTTGACCTGGGGTGGGGTGGCTTGGCGGGGGTCTGGGTTGACGTGGGGTAGGGTGACTTGGGGTTGCTTGGGTTGACGTGGGGTAGGGTGACTTGGGGTGGCTTGGGTTGACGTGGGGTCAGGTGGGGTTGGGCCTGAGGGTGACGGCGAGGTTGAGACGCGGCCGGTGTCAGCGTGATTGGTGGCGCCTCGGCGAAACCAGCGATAACATTGACTAAACCCAGAAGCGGGGTTAATTGTGGACAGAAGCGTTGAACGAAACTGTGACCTCAATGCGTGAAGGTCATCGACACGTGGCAAATCAAAATCACTCTCTCAGGCGGTGGCGCTGCGGTAGGTGTCGTGATTGGATAATGCTCCGGAGAGTAAGTGTTTTTGGAAGAGGCAGGTCGGGGTGGGGGTGGAAGTTTTAGTGAAGGTGGGAAGTGTCGGGGGAGTGGGCAGGGGAGGGGGGCAGTGGTAGTGGAGGTGGAAAGTGTCGGGAAGGGGGGGGCAGTGGTTGTGGAGGTGGGAAGTGTCGGGGGAGTGGGGGGCAGTGGTGGTGGAGGTGAGAAGTGTCAGGGGCGGGGCGGCGCGGGGGACGGGGGGTGGCTGATGGGCTAATACGTTGAACTTGATGGATTATTACACTTCTCAGCGGAAACACCGGATGGTTATGGGAAATCCCGCATGCCGCGCAAAATCGGATATCCGTTGACCGAGTCACGTGGGTTGTCTGACTGATGGAAGCAGCCCCCAAGTAATCGCATTACGCGCGGCGACTGGACAGATCAAGCAGCTACCTCCATGGGGGACAAGTCCACGCGCTGGGGGGTGGAGGAGGATGGGGAGGAGGAGGGGGATAGGCAGAGGGAGGAGGAGGTCAAGAGGGAGGAGGAGGTGGAGGTGGGGGGGAAGGAGGGGGAGAGGGAGGAGGGCGAGGAGGAGGACGAGGAGGAGGGGAAGGAGAAGAAAGATGAGGAAGAGGAGGGGGCGGGGAAGGGAGTGGTACGTGCACACCCGCTGGCTGGCTGGGGTTCGGGTGATAGGGTGATAGGGTGAGGAGGACGGGCAGGGGGGTGGGGGGGGGTGGGTATGACTGCGCCAGTGGTACTTGTATGCTAGTTGGGTGGTGTTAGGGTGATAGGGCGAGGCGCGTGTGTCACAGGCTCACACATTGCATGTCACAGTATGCGGTGGACTGCGGGGTCAAGTGTAACGGATTAGGCCACCATACAGTCAGTCTCAAGCGGGGCTTCCGCACATTGTACGTCATATATGGGGTGGGGGGGGGGGCAAGGGGTATTTCCGTTCCTCGGGAATGGGTCTTTCATATTAGCGTGAATTGGGAATGAGGAAAATAATTCTTCGTGAACTGGGACTAGCCGACCGTCGTGATCAAGGATTTTCATTAATCGAGAACTGGGATTTTTAATGTGAAGTAACCGTACTTCGGGAAATCGCCAATGTATATAATGTGTCCGCCCTTCCTTTGTATTCGGGGAATTATCATTTATGTTCATCGTGACTAACAAGATTTATTCATCGTGATCTGGGAACACGACCCCACCCCCTTGCCCCCTCCCATATATAGCAATGACGGATTGGCAGTGACAGACTTACACGCTAGTAACAGCAACACGTCACGTGGCCCATGAATATAGCCATTTGACGCACAAGAAATTCGAACCTGACACAAACCGCTCAACCATGTCATGAAGTTTGAACGCTTTTTTGCAAAATTCATTCATGTGACATGTTAACCTTTTACTAGTTTAAGTCGCTGCAGGTGTTACTACATTATTGGTTGGCATATATGGACATGCAGTAGTAAGCGGTAGTCAATATCAGGATGAAGGATGTTCACCACATGTCATTTTAATGCCGAATTCGGTAAATCGCATTGCACAATGCTGTCCTCCACTGGCCGGGCAGTAGCGGACCCAACGGGTTCAATCCCCACCCCGTCAAGCAGGAACATGTCACGGACCGTTACAGTCGAGACATTTTCAGGTGCCATTTGGAAGGAGGAAGAACGCTGTTTTCACATGAAAGTTCAAGGCCAGCTGACGTGTGGACCCACCCCGCTTTCCCCGTAGTAAACAAATCGATGGTAATTTTCAATGCCCCCCTCTCTACCCGGTCGCCATTTTCAGAGAGAAAAAGGGAGGCTTCGAGATCTTTGCCTTTTCGGTCACAACACAGAGGACGCCACATCGCTGAACGTCTGAAATCAGGATCCTGGCAGAAGATACAGCGACACATCGTCCGTTCATCAAAAAGAAACGCTTGCCCGTTAAATTCTCGCCCACCACCAAGATAATAATATATAAATATATATAATATATAGACATCTCTTCAGCCGATGTGCCGCTAATGGTGATTTAGGAGGAGACGTGCTTGGGGCATAAACTGTAGTCAGATTACCAGGCAGATTACCACAATGGGTAGGCCATCGGATATTGCCAAACTAAATTGGGTGGGGTGTGTGGGCGGTGGTGTGGTGTGTGTGTGTTGGTGGCGTCTGAATGTAGGATATTTTATAGAGCCACCGCAGGATACGAAAGCTTGGATTGCGCCTTGGACCAAATGGTTTACATAATACATTTAGTAGAAGTGCAGTTAGGAAATGACCGATGAAGCCGTGGAGTATATGGGACATGGAACATAAAGCGAGCCTTGATTTGGTCGCAGGATAGCTGCTGGTGTAATGTTGTGGCATACAGATACCCACCGCGAAGCCTTCGTAAAGGAAGCAGAAACCGTCCGTCATGATAGCACAGCAGATGTTATTTTGCGGGGAACAGCTCGAGCATGAATACACTATAGCCTACATATCTCATTGCTGTAGAACATGGTTTTAACTTAACTCCTCAGATGACTTACGATATGGTTAGCCACGGAAGATATCGCTTCCACATACAACTGGTAAACAGGTTCCGATTAAAAATATCTCACCGTCGATGTGTATAGCACCATTTTTGTAGACGAGGTGAATGACCTGGCTGGTTGTGATTGGCCGTTATGGATATTGCGTGCAGGAATGGACAGCAAGGCAGTACGACGGTGCGATCCCCGGGGCGATGGGGGGGGGGGGGAGGGGTAAATAATAATACAATACTGGACTTGAGAGGGTTCCTTGGTGAGCCGCCCCCCCCCCCTTTCACCTCGAAATTACCCTGGGAAGGGGTATATTTTTGTTACTGACTCTCAACATGTCGCCGTCCCATGCTGATCCGCTCGGTTTATTCTTTTTTCCCCGGCAAACCCGCTCGCTCTATGAACGCGAGCTGAAATATCCGCTCTATAGGCGTTCTGCGGTTTTCATCACAGATGTCCGCTCTATATAGGGGCATCTTCTTTTTTATGGAATATGTCCACTATCGCAGGCATCACGGGGCATCCAGTGACCCCCCCCCCCCACCCCCACCGGATTAATGTCTTCATTGGCATGTCATACTTAATACCGGTAACCCAGACCGTCACAATGGATGCACGTATCCGTCTGAATGCGACGCTGGATGTATCGATCATTGACGTAGATATGCTGACTGATTCTATCTGACCCACTCGGCCATGTGGATATGTGATACAGAGTGGCATTATGCATACAGTTTGTTGACTGACGAGTCATATTTAACCAGAGACACCCAGATTATCTATCCTGTTTCCTCGGTTCTCTGCTAGACATGGGCAGTGTTACACAATATACCTGTTCTCCTCTTCCTGCTCCACCCCGCCCCCCACCCCTCCCCATCGGGCCCTGGCTCTATTGCTGTCACTAGATCCTTGTTCATCCCCCTCCCCGGGGACTTTGCTCCATCACCACACCCTGTCTTGGCTTCATTGCCACCCCCCTCCCCCCTGTCCCGTCTCAGTCCTCACCCTCAGTCCGTCACCCCAAAGGCGTGGCCGGGCCGGGAGACTCACGCCGGTCATTCGTATTCCTGCCTTGTGTCCCGCAATGGCCGAAAGGACGGGGGACCAATGACGTATATATCATTAGCCGCCATCAAGGCTGGCGTCAATGTGGCCCACGGAGAGAGGCTGAACCCCACCAAACGCTACCCCACCCCAACCCCAACTCCACCTCCACCACACGACCACCCAACCACAGGTACGAGCGCCCGTGCCTGTGTGACCCTGCCCTCCTACCAAACTCATCCGCGCCTCGATCCCGTTGCCACCCCACCCCGGTCTACCCTACGTGTCACGTACGCAGTTCGTGCCTTGGACCCCTCTCACCCACACCCCCACACCCACCCCCACCCCCACCCCCATCCCGACACCCACACCTCCCCCGACAGCCAGAGGTCAATGAACCCCACACGCGCACGCGCAGCGCCGAGCCTTTTCGTTCCCCCCCCCCCCCCTCCGTCCCACCCCGGACACATCCCTCCACACCCTGCCCTAGCGGATATCCGCTAGCTTTGTCGTAATAGGAGGAGGAATTCCATCATCAGTATAAAATTGTATTATACGTTTTTTTGCAAGATTTATCATATCTGTCAGTTCAGTGCTCATCTAGTTCTGGTTTAAATATGCTAAACGGAATTTCTTTGGCTTTTTCCACGGAACTGCCCTGGTACTGAATACGGTTATCCTATCGTTTGTACTCGTACAGTCTCTCGGAAAGGAAACCATCTCGTTTGTGCACAGTCTCTCGGAAAGAGAGTCATCTCGTTTGTACGCAGTGTCTCAGAAAGGAAGTCATCTCGTTTGTATACAGTGTCTCAGAAAGGAAGTCATCTCGTTTGTACGCAGTGTCTCAGAAAGGAAGTCATCTCGTTTGTATACAGTCTCTCGGAAAGGAAGTCATCTCGTTTGTATACAGTCTCCCGGAAAGGAAGCCATCTCGTTTGTACACAGTGTCTCGGAAAGGAAGCCATCTCGTTTGTACACAGTCTCTCGGAAAGGAAATCATCTCGTTTGTACGCAGTGTCTCAGAAAGGAAGTCATCTAGTTTGTACACTGTGTCTCAGAAATGAAGTCATCTCGTTTGTATACAGTGTCTCAGAAAAGAAGTCATCTCGTTTGTACGCAGTGTCTCAGAAAGGAAGTCACATCGTTTGTATACAGTCTCTCGGAAAGGAAGTCATCTCGTTTATATACAGTCTCCCGGAAAGGAAGCCATCTCGTTTGCACATAGTCTCTCGGAAAGGAAGTCATCTCGTTTGTACGCAGTGTCTCAGAAAGGAAGTCATCTCGTTTGTACACTGTGTCTCAGAAATGAAGTCATCTCGTTTGTATACAGTGTCTCAGAAAGGAAGTCATCTCGTTTGTATACAGTCTCTCGGAAAGGAAGTCATCTCGTTTGTATACAGTCTCCCGGAAAGGAAGCTATCTCGTTTGTACACAGTGTCTCAGAAAGGAAGTCATCTCGTTTGTACACTGTGTCTCAGAAATGAAGTCATCTCGTTCGTATACAGTGTCTCAGAAAGAAAGTCATCTCGTTTGTATACAGTCTCTCGGAAAGGAAGTCATCGCGTTTGTATACAGTCTCCCGGAAAGGAAGCCATCTCGTTTGTACACAGTGTCTCGGAAAGGAAGCCATCTCGTTTGTACACAGTCTCTCGGAAAGGAAATCATCTCGTTTGTACGCAGTGTCTCAGAAAGGAAGTCATCTCGTTTGTACACTGTGTCTCAGAAAGGAAGTCATCTCGTTTGTATACAGTCTCTCGGAAAGGAAGTCATCTCGTTTGTATAAAGTCTCCGGGAAAGGAAGCCATCTCGTTTACACACAGTCTCGTATGTTCTTCCAAAAAAACTGAAGCCTTTGGTAATTACATGGGTACTTAAAGTCTCCTCGCAAGTCAATTTTTTTTCATTTCAAGTAGCCTCTCGCGTTCATCACGTTTTATTCTGTGTCTCCTGGTTATTACAGTCGTTCGGCCGCCGACTGTACCAGACCTTTGGGGGACCAGATAGCATCCTCTGACCGCGTGGCACGTAAATTGCGCCAATGATGTCGACATTATGTACCGGTGATCGACGCCATCTAGCCTGTGTCCCTCCCATATGAACCGCGGGGCACTCTACCGATAGACATAAATGCGGTGACACCAGGGGGCATTGCGGTGGTTACGTCATAGGGCCAGAGGCGCAAGCAACTATCGGCCGCTATTAACTCGCAAAGTTCAAACCATTGCCGAGCATTTGTAGCCTGTTTTTGTCCCCGCGGAGTCGACGCACTCTGGGGAGCTACAGAGGCTGCAATTATCTGCAAGTCAAGCGATGGGAACAAGCAAAACAGGGTCCATATCCCGTCTAGCCACATCACACCGTCTCTGCCCGACACCCCCGCCGACCCCACCCGCCCAACCAGCAGCTGCGGCGCCAGTCAAAGACTACAGCGCGGCGTCTTTGCTTGGTAAACAGGTGATGTGTCAGTGTAGCTTTGACCAGACCGGGTACAGCCGATAAGGGCAGGGTCTGGCGTGTTCTAGCCTGACTTGGCCTTGCCTGGCCTGGCCTGGCCTGGCCTGGCCTGGCCTGGTCTAGTCTGATCTAGCCTGTTCGTGCCTGGCCATGGCCTGGTGTATCTAGGCGGACTGGGAGGACCAGGGCAATTTAATCATGAGTCCCCGCAGGGTTTATCCGGCGTGCCGGGAGAATACGTTGGCAGACACGCCGCCTTGCTACAGGTTGCGAAAAGGTCAAAGCAGTGGTAAAAATGGGGCAATGACACCAAGTCTTGTGTTGTGCCCAGTTGTCCTGATACGACCCAGCACCAACCCCTTCTCCTGATGCCCCTGCGTGCTATATATAGAACAACTGCTTCTGGTGGCGCCAGAATTGCGGTTAACTTCCGTATTACGTAACTCATTTCAGTCCGAAATCCTGAATGCCCCAGAGAAACGCATAAATGACTCCTTAATAGAAATGAGACATGCATACAAAGACGGTCGACTGTGAATAAGATTTAGATTATGGTGTACTTCTTCTGATAGTGCGTGTGTTATAATAAATCAAAGGCGACCAAAACACAAAAGGGGGATCCCGCACAGAGTTCACTGCGTCCAGGGGACGAAAACTATATTGTAAGGGAGACCAAATGCAAAACACAGGCCTGTTTTGTCTTTAACCCCAGATCGAATTACAAGTAATGGAACGATCGCAGTCTATCAAACAATCAATTGCTATCGTTCGATGTGCCTGAAGAGCTTTCGCTTGACATGCGCCGGATCCGCAGTCGGTCGACCACTTGGGCCAAGCCGTAGACTGGTCTTCCCCTCACATAAGTCATTTCTTTCATGTCATCTCCAGATATCCTGAGCCATCCATGATTTAAACCCCAAGACCTTGGAGAGGGAAAATTACCCAAGAAAAAAAAGAGAGGGTCTTATATGTTATGAGCAGGGAGGCAGAAGAGGCTGGGCGTCAGGGGGTGGGTGGAGGGTGACAGGCAGAAGGGTTGGGTGGATGTGCGAGGAGGGGGGGGGGGGTTGCAGGGGGCAGTAACATGACAAATATAGAGGTTGGGGGTTGAGGAATTCATTGACGTAGGCTAAGTCATGAATATGTTATAACCTTGGAAGACGATACTTTTTCAGAGAGAAAAAACCCCACCAGAAACTGTTGGGCAATCAGTCACGTCACACGAGTAGACATGTTACTGCTAAACCAAAGGAGTATGGATGTTACTGTTAAACCAGAGGGGTATGGATGTTACTGTTAAACGAGAGGAGTATGCATGTTACTGTTAAACCAGAGTGGTATAACTGTTACTGTTAAACCAGAGGAGTATGCATGTTACTGTTAAACCAGAGTGGTATAACTGTTACTGTTAAACCAGAGGAGTATGCATGTTACTGTTAAACCAGAGGAGTATGCATGTTACTGTTAAACCAGAGGAGTATGCATGTTACTGTTTAACCAGAGGAGTATGCATGTTACTGTTAAACCAGAGGAGTATGCATGTTACTGTTAAACCAGAGGAGTATGCATGTTACTGTTAAGCCACATCGGTATGCATGTTACTGTCAAGCCACACCGGTAGGCACGTTACTGTTAAACCATGCAGGTATGCATGTTACTGTTAAACCACACGGTAATGCATGTTACTATTAAACCATATGGGTAGACATGTTACTGTTAAACCATATGGGTAGACATGTTACTGTTAAACCATGCTGGTAGGCATGTTACTGTTAAACCATGCTGGTAGGCATGTTACTGTTAAACCATGCTGGTAAGCATGTTACTGTTAAACAATGCTGGTAGGCATGTTACTGTTAAACCATGCTGGTAGGCATGTTACTGTTAAACCACAAGGGTAGGAATGTTACTGTTGAACCACAGGTGTAGGCATGCTAATGCGATAGCACCAGAGTAGGCGAGTTATGGGGTGAAAACAGACACGGGTAGGCGTATTCAATGACTAAATATTCTCGTCAATCAAAGATGTTATGGTCGACAGTTCTCTGAACAATACCTTTGCACTTTCTTGGAAGAGGAACCGCCCGTGGACCACTACAATTAATAAGGCATGGCCTCTTCAATGGGTTCAGCCAAGCAGATAGACGTCATTGAATCTACCCTGGCAATTCCCTGTCGTGCCTGTACAATTCTGTTTTTGTCATGCTTCAACGAAGTTAGACGCCGGCAAAAAAAAGACATTACCCGCCTTTTTATGATGAACCATAGGCGGTATAGGAAAAAGGTGGAGCTTATTGATATCTCGCCGCAAAACACGGCGGGAAGTGACAGAAGCAGACGACATTTGGCATGAATGGGGCACAGGAGGTTCAGACCCAATTCCCGCGCGACAAGTGGCAGACGACCATAAAATGCCGTGGCTCGGGCAGAAGGGCACGTAAGAACGGGGGTGTTAAAGCAATACCGACCGACACGCGTGCAGAGAGTAGGGGAAGGCAGAGAAAGGCGGGAGGGGGGAAGGGGAAGATGGGAGGAGGGAAAGGAAGGGGAAGATGGGAAGAGGGAGAGGGAGGGGAAAGGGGAGGATGGAGGAGGAGGGAGGGAGAAGAGGCGGAGGCAGAGCGAGGCGGGAGGAAGGGGATCAGGCGAGGAGGAGGTAGGGGAAGGGGGATGAGGGAGAGAGAGGGGAGGAAGAAGCAAGGGGGAGGAAGAGGGAGAGGGGGAGGAAGCGGCAGAGGGGAGGAATACGCAGGAGGGAGAGGGGAGGAAGAGGCAGAGGAGAGAAAGAGGAAAGAGGGGATGACGAGAGGGTGGGGGTTGAGGGGGGGGGTCTGGCGTTGGGGGTGCCTGGTTATTGAATGAGGGGATCTAAAAGTGGGGTTTGATTGGGCAAAACGATGGGAGCGACAGAGTGAGACAATAAAATAGAGAGCCATGGGATGGCAGTTAGTGCCGTGATGAAGTAAGCTGGAGGGCTCTATTGTGAATAGAACAAGTTGCCCAGTTGTCCTGATACGACCCAGCACCAACCCCTTCTCCTGATGCCCCTGCGTGCTATATATAGAACAATTGCTTCTGGTGGCGCCAGAATTGCGGTTAACTTTCGTATTACGTAACCCATTTCGGTCCGAAATCCTGAATGCCCCAGAGGAACGCATAAATGACTCCTTAATAGAAATGAGACATGCATACAAAGACGGTCGACTGTGAATAAGATTTAGATTATGGTGTACTTCTTCTGATAGTGCGTGTGTTATAATAAATCAAAGGCGACCAAAACACAAAAGGGGGATCCCGCACAGAGTTCACTGCGTCCAGGGGACGAAAACTATATTGTAAGGGAGACCAAATGCGAAACACAGGCCTGTTTTGTCTTTAACCCCAGATCGAATTACAAGTAATGGAACGATCGCAGTCTATCAAACAATCAATTGCTACCGTTCGATGTGCCTGAAGAGCTTTCGCTTGACATGGGCCGGATCCGCAGTCGGTCGACCACTTGGGCCAAGCCGTAGACTGGTCCTCCCCTCACATAAGTCATTTCTTTCATGTCATCTCCAGATATCCTGAGCCATCCATGATTTAAACCCCAAGACCTTGGAGAGGGAAAATCACCCAAGAAAAAAAAGAGAGGGTCTTATATGTTATGAGCAGGGAGGCAGGAGAGGCTGGGCGTCAGGGGGTGGGTGGAGGGTGACAGGCAGAAGGGTTGGGTGGATGTGAGAGGAGGGGGGGGGGGGTTGCAGAGGGCAGTAACATGACAAATATAGAGGTTGGGGGTTGAGGAATTCATTGACGTAGGCTAAGTCATGAATATGTTATAACCTTGGAAGACGATACTTTTTCAGAGAGAAAAAACCCCACCAGAAACTGTTGGGGAATCAGTCACATCACACGAGTAGACATGTTACTGCTAAACCAGAGGGGTATGGATGTTACTGTTAAACCAGAGGGGTATGGATGTTACTGTTAAACCAGAGGAGTATGCATGTTACTGCTAAACCAGAGTGGTATAACTGTTACTGTTAAACCAGAGGAGTATGCATGTTACTGTTAAACCAGAGGAGTATGCATGTTACTGCTAAACCAGAGTGGTATAACTGTTACTGTTAAACCAGAGGAGTATGCATGTTACTGTTAAACCAGAGGAGTATGCATGTTACTGTTAAACCAGAGGAGTATGCATGTTACAGTTAGACCAGAGGAGTATGCATGTTACTGTTTAACCAGAGGAGTATGCATGTTACTGTTAAACCAGAGGAGTATGCATGTTACTGTTAAACCAGAGGAGTATGCATGTTACTGTTAAGCCACATCGGTATGCATGTTACTGTCAAGCCACATCGGTATGCATGTTACTGTCAAGCCACACCGGTAGGCACGTTACTGTTAAACCATGCAGGTATGCATGTTACTATTAAACCATATGGGTAGACATGTTACTGTTAAACCATATGGGTAGACATGTTACTGTTAAACCATGCTGGTAGGCATGTTACTGTTAAACCATGCTGGTAGGCATGTTACTGTTAAACCATGCTGGTAGGCATGTTACTGTTAAACAATGCTGGTAGGCATGTTACTGTTAAACCATGCTGGTAGGCATGTTACTGTTAAACCACAAGGGTAAGAATGTTATGGGGTGAAAACAGACACGGGTAGGTGTATTCAATGACTAAATATTCTCGTCAATCAAAGATGTTATGGTCGACAGTTCTCTGAACAATACCTTTGCACTTTCTTGGAAGAGGAACCGCCCGTGGACCACTACAATTAATAAGGCATGGCCTCTTCAATGGGTTCAGCCAAGCAGATAGACGTCATTGAATCTACCCTGGCAATTCCCTGTCGTGCCTGTACAATTCTGCTTTTGTCATGCTTCAACGAAGTTAGACGCCGGCAAAAAGAAGACATTACCCGCCTTTTTATGATGAACCATATGCGGTATAGGAAAAAGGTGGAGCTTATTGATATCTCGCCGCAAAACACGGCGGGAAGTGACAGAAGCAGACGACATTTGGCATGAATGGGGCACAAGAGGTTCAGACCCAATTCCCGCGCGACAAGTGGCAGACGACCATAAAATGCCGTGGCTCGGGCAGAAGGGCACGTAAGAACGGGGGTGTTAAAGCAATACCGACCGACACGCGTGCAGAGAGTAGGGGAAGGCAGAGAAAGGCGGGAGGGGGGAAGGGGAAGATGGGAGGAGGGAAAGGAAGGGGAAGATGGGAGGAGGGAGAGGGAGGGGAAAGGGGAGAATGGAGGAGGAGGGAGGGAGAAGAGGCGGAGGCAGAGCGAGGCGGGAGGAAGGGGATCAGGCGAGGAGGAGGTAGGGGAAGGGGGATGAGGGAGAGAGAGGGGAGGAAGAAGCAAGGGGGAGGAAGAGGGAGAGGAGGAGGAAGCGGCAGAGGGGAGGCATACGCAGGAGGGAGAGGGGAGGAAGAGGCAGAGGAGAGAAAGAGGAAAGAGGGGATGAATAGAGGGTGGGGGTTGAGGGGGGGGGGGGTCTGGCGTTGGGGGTGCCTGGTTATTGAATGAGGGGATCTAAAAGTGGGGTGTGATTGGGCAAAACGATGGGAGCGACAGAGTGAGACAATAAAATAGAGAGCCATGGGATGGCAGTTAGTGCCGTGATGATGTAAGCTGGAGGGCTCTATTGTGAATAGAACAAGTTGCCCAGTTGTCCTGATACGACCCAGCACCAACCCTTTCTCCTGATGCCCCTGCGTGCTATATATAGAACAAATGCTTCTGGTGGCGCCAGAATTGCGGTTAACTTCCGTATTACGTAACCCATTTCGGTCCGAAATCCTGAATGCCCCAGAGGAACGCATAAATGACTCCTTAATAGAAATGAGACATGCATACAAAGACGGTCGACTGTGAATAAGATTTAGATTATGGTGTACTTCTTCTCATAGTGCGTGTGTTATAATAAATCAAAGGCGACCAAAACACAAAAGGGGGATCCCGCACAGAGTTCACTGCGTCCAGGGGACGAAAACTATATTGTAAGGGAGACCAAATGCAAAACACAGGCCTGTTTTGTCTTTAACCCCAGATCGAATTACAAGTAATGGAACGATCGCAGTCTATCAAACAATCAATTGCTATCGTTCGATGTGCCTGAAGAGCTTTCGCTTGACATGGGCCGGATCCGCAGTCGGTCGACCACTTGGGCCAAGCCGTAGACTGGTCCTCCCCTCACATAAGTCATTTCTTTCATGTCATCTCCAGATATCCTGAGCCATCCATGATTTAAACCCCAAGACCTTGGAGAGGGAAAATCACCCAAGAAAAAAAAGAGAGGGTCTTATATGTTATGAGCAGGGAGGCAGGAGAGCCTGGGCGTCAGGGGGTGGGTGGAGGGTGACAGGCAGAAGGGTTGGGTGGATGTGAGAGGAGGGGGGGGGGTTGCAGAGGGCAGTAACATGACAAATATAGAGGTTGGGGATTGAGGAATTCATTGACGTAGGCTAAGTCATGAATATGTTATAACCTTGGAAGACGATACTTTTTCAGAGAGAAAAAACCCCACCAGAAACTGTTGGGGAATCAGTCACATCACACGAGTAGACATGTTACTGCTAAACCAGAGGGGTATGGATGTTACTGTTAAACCAGAGGGGTATGGATGTTACTGTTAAACCAGAGGAGTATGCATGTTACTGTTAAACCAGAGTGGTATAACTGTTACTGTTAAACCAGAGGAGTATGCATGTTACTGTTAAACCAGAGGAGTATGCATGTTACTGTTAGACCAGAGGAGTATGCATGTTACTGTTTAACCAGAGGAGTATGCATGTTACTGTTAAACCAGAGGAGTATGCATGTTACTGTTAAACCAGAGGAGTATGCATGTTACTGTTAAGCCACATCGGTATGCATGTTACTGTCAAGCCACACCGGTAGGCACGTTACTGTTAAACCATGCAGGTATGCATGTTACTGTTAAACCACACGGGTATGCATGTTACTATTAAACCATATGGGTAGACATGTTACTGTTAAACCATATGGGTAGACATGTTACTGTTAAACCATGCTGGTAGGCATGTTACTGTTAAACCATGCTGGTAGGCATGTTACTGTTAAACCATGCTGGTAGGCATGTTACTGTTAAACAATGCTGGTAGGCATGTTACTGTTAAACCATGCTGGTAGGCATGTTACTCTTAAACCATGCTGGTAGGCATGTTACTGTTAAACCACAAGGGTAGGAATGTTACTGTTGAACCACAGGTGTAGGCATGCTAATGCGATAGCACCAGAGTAGGCGAGTTATGGGGTGAAAACAGACACGGGTAGGCGTATTCAATGACTAAATATTCTCGTCAATCAAAGATGTTATGGTCGACAGTTCTCTGAACAATACCTTTGCACTTTCTTGGAAGAGGAACCGCCCGTGGACCACTACAATTAATAAGGCATGGCCTCTTCAATGGGTTCAGCCAAGCAGATAGACGTCATTGAATCTACCCTGGCAATTCCCTGTCGTGCCTGTACAATTCTGTTTTTGTCATGCTTCAACGAAGTTAGACGCCGGCAAAAAGAAGACATTACCCGCCTTTTTTTATGATGAACCATAGGCGGTATAGGAAAAAGGTGGAGCTTATTGATATCTCGCCGCAAAACACGGCGGGAAGTGACAGAAGCAGACGACATTTGGCATGAATGGGGCACAAGAGGTTCAGACCCAATTCCCGCGCGACAAGTGGCAGACGACCATAAAACGCCGTGGCTCGGGCAGAAGGGCACGTAAGAACGGGGGTGTTAAAGCAATACCGACCGACACGCGTGCAGAGAGTAGGGGAAGGCAGAGAAAGGCGGGAGGGGGGAAGGGGAAGATGGGAGGAGGGAAAGGAAGGGGAAGATGGGAAGAGGGAGAGGGAGGGGAAAGGGGAGGATGGAGGAGGAGGGAGGGAGAAGAGGGGGAGGCAGAGCGAGGCGGGAGGAAGGGGATCAGGCGAGGAGGAGGTAGGGGAAGGGGGATGAGGGAGAGAGAGGGGAGGAAGAAGCAAGGGGAGGAAGAGGGAGAGGGGGAGGAAGCGGCAGAGGGGAGGAATACGCAGGAGGGAGAGGGGAGGAAGAGGCAGAGGAGAGAAAGAGGAAAGAGGGGATGAGGAGAGGGTGGGGGTTGAGGGGGGGGTCTGGCGTTGGGGGTGCCTGGTTATTGAATGAGGGGATCTAAAAGTGGGGTTTGATTGGGCAAAACGATGGGAGCGACAGAGTGAGACAATAAAATAG
This sequence comes from Arenicola marina, assembly GCA_964019135.1. Classification (NCBI taxonomy): domain Eukaryota; kingdom Metazoa; phylum Annelida; class Polychaeta; family Arenicolidae; genus Arenicola; species Arenicola marina. The sequence continues at coordinate 43,663,370 of OZ025249.1, forward strand.
AGAGCCATGGGATGGCAGTTAGTGCCGTGATGAAGTAAGCTGGAGGGCTCTATTGTGAATAGACCAAGAGCAATCATATCGTATTTAAACATGTATATATAGTGCAAAGTTCTTTTTGTCTCCAGTGTCCGCTGCCCAAATATACATCAATAAATGTCAAAGAAAGGTTGGTTCTAGTTTTGGAGGACTGAATTAAGAATGAGATTACTTGGACGATTCGTCTACGGAAATGAATGTCATTTATAAACATATTAAACACGTGGTCTATCTCATATGCCAAGTTGAAGCTCTAGCAATAAATAGGAACTTAAGTGACTTAAATCAATCAATCAATTCAATTTTAACTGTCCCAGAGTGTACCAAAGGTCGGCGACACATACATTTTTTCTACGTGAAACCGTGTCTCATGTAATCTATAGTGCTGAGAATACTAATGACGATAGTGTTGACAATATTAATCATGAAACGCTTATTTAGCAGAAGAAGACGGATACCATGTTGGGATCGTATCATAGGTCCTACAGATTCGAAATCGCTTTTAGTAGATATATCATATATCGCAATGTATGTTTGGGTTAATATGCAAAAAATTGGTCATCGGCTTCATATAACCCTTTACATATAATATATATATTGTTAACTTGTTAGCCCCATAAGAATGCTTCATCTGATCAACATTCATACTTATGACTCTATACAAATTGAAAAAAACTGAAAAAAGCGCCCCAAAAACACTAACATGTTACGTATCATCAGTTCATGTAACAATAATAACCACATTAAATCCACCCTTATGCATGTTCCACTATTACGTATGTCCTATCTGATTCACCTCTCCGTGATATATGCCCCACCTGGCCTGTCCAGCCCCGGCATGTTTATGTCACCAGAACCAATATAAGCGTTACGCCTCAACTATTACTGCTGTAGTTCCTCAGGCTGCAACAAACGCAACAAATGCAAAGTAAATTCAGTCCGTGCTGAAATTGATGTCGCAATGACGATGCCACCAGGTCTCCCGGGTGAGCTCTATTGGCCAGCTGTTATGGTGCTACAACCAACCGCCGTCTCGTCAGATATAAATAGGTCCAAGCAACTCAATAATGCATCATTTCGGCCACAAAATGGATGCCATTAAATATATTAACACCTGGTGATGTTACATCGAGTGATAGATGTGGCCACTCGTCGTACCATCTGGATGTTAGCGAGTTTCGGGTCGGGTGAGACCATTCTGCCAGGCCAGCCAATTTTTGTCCGGGGTTCGAGCCCCACTGTGCAAATAACTATAATTGCAGGCATGGTATCAGTCACATATGCCGGATATAAAATCGGGGTTTAACCCAGAGGATATGGTAGGACAATTTAGCCTCTGTTGGTCGCATCGCGTCAAGGGGAACGCTAATTGGAGAGCAGAACCATGTATCCGGGTGTAATCCCCCCCCCCTCCCCTAAGTTTTTGGCGTGGGGTCTTCATCCTGAACAAACATCGACATTTGCACAGGTGCGGTTGGCACCACGCGCCAGCTAGGGGCCACCCTCCTGGGACTATGGCAACTAAACCCTAAAGTGTGACATCAGACGTAAATGGTAGAAGCACAAACAGAGAGGGGGCTTCCGGATGTTAGCGGCAGGGGGGGGGGGGGGGTAGTCACGTGACATAGAACAGGTGTGTAATTCTACCGAATGGATTACAAAAATCGAAAACCTATACATATATATATATATAATGTTTGTCTTGGGTTGTGTTTGTATGCTTAGTAGAAGACACAGTACGGGGCAATTGGGGCACTTTTGGGGGTGAAACGTTGGGTTGAATCCTCACAGCGAGACTTATTCGTGTTTAACATGGTCAGGAGTTGGGTGACGACTGGAGGGCATTGGCAGGAAGAGGAACAACGCGCGTCATAAGAATTAATCTATTTGTTCTGATATCAGGTACGGCCCTCTGGGGGTGCGGACGGTAGGTGCCCATGAAGATCTAACATGCATGCACTGCCCTAGTCGATATCGTTAGCACCCCCCTTCTCCCTCTTCCTCCTCCCCCCTTCACTTACTGCCCGTTATTTCATTTGGTTAGTGACAACATCCCCCAATCGGTCGCCAGCTTTCGGAGCGATGTATGTTCATGACCGGGGAAATGTCACCACAAGTGTAACTTATCAGGGGAAGTGAAGTTGGAAGTGAAAAGCTGGACAAAAAAAATCAAGATTAATATATTGGCAGCGCCAGGGAGGATATGGGGTTTGTGTAGTAAGGGCGGGAGGTGGCCTATAAATAGATCGGTACCCGTTTGTTCAGGCCTTAAGGGTTCATGTAGACAAGCATCAGAATTGGCATGGTGCAGAGAAAGACACGGCAGGATGAAAGCGGGACAAGGTGGGGGGTGGATCAGAAAAAAAACTGCCTCCTCCCACACACGCCACCTACCCAAACCTCGCAGCTACCATCTATCCATCCATCCATTGCTGCCCAACCCAGTCCCGTCCCGTCTCGCCCCGTCCCCTGCCGACTGCGCCCCAGCCCTTACCGCCCCGTCCCGTCCCCTGCCCTCCCCAGCCCAGCCCGGCACGGTCCCTGTCACATACCCGCACCAGCCCACCCCGTCCCGTCCCATCCCCTGTCCGCCTAAGCCCAGCCCAGCCCGTTCCACCCCGTCCCGTTCCGTCCCCTGCCCGTCCCGTTCCGGCCCAGCCCGGCCCGGCCCCCGTCACATCATAGCCGGGGGGTCTTTTGGTGGCAGCCACTTGAGGCATCGTGTCGAGCGACCACCGTGTCAATGGGAGCCGCCGAGGGAAATGCCAAGGGATCCGTTATTAATACCCCGGAATTTATTGCCTCCATGGAATTTAGCAGACCGTGTTGGGCCCAGACCGCTGACCCTCCTCTACCAAGGGAGGGACACGAGGCAGGCAGTGAGAGTGGAACGGTGAAGGTCACGGAGGAGAGGACGAAGGGGCTGGGACAGGAGGGCGAGGGGTGAGGGTCAGCGTGTTGTAGGGGGCTCGCTCAGAAGGGTGCTCGGCAGAGGCGGGGGGGGGGGGGCGGGGGGAAGGAGGAGAAAGAAAGAAACCAGAGACATGGGGAATGAGGCAGAGCGAGTGAGGGAGAAAGAGAAAGAGAGAAACCAGAGAGATTGAGAGAGAGGGAGAGCGAGTTAGGAAGAGTGCAAGCGAGAACGAACGTGAGATTGAGAGAGGGAAAGTCTGAGGAAAACAGAGCGAGAGAGAGAGCGAGAGGGGATTACAGAGCGAGAGAGACCGAGAGGGGATGACAGAGCGAGAGAGAGAGCGAGAGGGGATGACAGAGCGAGAGAGAGCGAGAGGGGGTGACAGCGAGAGAGAGCGAGAGGGGTGACAGAGCGAGAGAGAGCGAGAGGGGTGACAGAGCGAGAGAGAGCGAGAGGGGGTGACAGAGCGAGAGAGAGCGAGAGGGGGTGACAGAGCGAGAGAGAGCGAGAGGGGGTGACAGAGCGAGAGAGAGCGAGAGGGGGTGACAGAACGAGAGAGAGCGAGAGGGGGTGACAGAACGTGAGAGAGCGAGAGGGGTGACAGCGAGAGAGAGCGAGAGGGGTGACAGAGCGAGAGGGGATGACAGAGCGAGAGAGAGCGAGAGGGGGTGACAGAACGTGAGAGAGCGAGAGGGGGTGACAGCGAGAGAGAGCGAGAGGGGTGACAGAGCGAGAGGGGATGACAGAGCGAGAGAGAGCGAGAGAGGATGACAAACCGAGAGAAAGCGAGAGAGAGAGAGCGAGAGGGGTGACAGAGCGAGAGAGAGCGAGAGGGGTGACATACCGAGAGAGAGCGAGAGAGGATGAGAGAGCGAGAGAGAGGATGACAGAGCGGGAGAGAGCTAGAGGAGGTGACAGACCGAGAGAGAGGGGATGACAGATGACAGAGAAAAACATAGATAGAGGGAAAGAGGAGCCATGGATTTGGGAGAAAATTGAAAAGCATGCTGGATACACGGTTAGCACTTCAGACGGTCGCTCCAAGCCAGCCGTGGCCAGAGGCAACGCGAGTCCGTCAAGGCGCATGAGATTGAATAGAACGGGGCAAAACCAAAGCAATCTTGAGGAAAAAATGTTGTGTTTGCGCCGCAAACTGCTGTCGAACGTCAGTTGAAGCCTGGGGAACTGCGGAGCGCGGCGAAGCTCGCTTCCTTGCGTAATGCAGTTTTAAGCAATAGCTTGTAATTAGTGCCTCCGTCTTCGATAAAGATTAAATACCGATGACAATAATGATTCCGAACGCCATTGTCGAACTAAGGATGCGATGCGCTATCCCCCACCGCCTGTTATAGTGCATGTTGGGTGGTCTTATTCTACATGTTCGATTACGGTTGACAGCGAGAACCGAATTACACTTCTTCCCAGTGCTACTTTCGTTATAACCATTTGTCTTATGTTACTGTAAATAACATAGTTAACCTTTGCGTGAGTTTTCTTATGAGAAAACAAGACAAGGATTAAGGAATTGTTAATTTCGAGAGAAATTATCTGACCAAGACAAGTATTAAAAAGTGTCTAAATTAGAGCCGACCTGACCAAGACAAGGATTAAGGAGTGGCTAAATGCGAGACATTGCGTTACTATTATATCACTAATAAAGGGTAACAGGATCCGGACAATCAAAACGTTGGTACGCTTCCGGCCGAAATCATACTTTTAATGGTATGTTTGACCTTGATCTTCTCCTGTGCTTTGCGACATTTAACCTGGCTTTTGGTCGGATGTTCTCGCCTTGCTCTGTCCCTCGATCTTTAACTCTTTCTTCCTGTTTCTTTTTTCCCTTTGAGGCTTTCCATGAGCTCCATACACTTTCTGATTGCAGTCACCAGACATACAGGACATTATACTTTGCCTGCCACCTGTTCCATATACGAGGCTTTTTTCCTTGCGGATATAAGAAATACATGACCTCTGGTGTTTCATCTTGACAGCCACCCATTTGCTTCGAGATCGAGCCCCAGTGTTTGATGACCTATTTCTTCACGACGGTTTCTTCAACTTCTTGCCCCGTCGGTTATTGCATTTAGTAGCGTTAATCTATAGAAATGTCCTTGATTCCTTTATATCCTTTATTAGATTTCGAAGCAAAGTGACTTAAACTACATCAACACAACACTCGGTTGCCCCCGCCGAATGAAAATAAATGAATCGAACAGAGCCAGAGTTTTGATCTCATTACGGCTATTAGTAGTGTGGATTATGTGAAGAAAATAGAAAAGAAATAATAACAGAGCTCACACCCAGATGACGATGGAAGATGTTCCTTCGGTTGCCACTCCGTGCCGAGCGATCAACGCAAGAAAACTAACGCCATCTTTGTTGCGACAATTACGACTCTATCAGGCGTCTTTTCATGGGTGTAATTGTCTGCGTCATTAGATCGCAGGAAATTGTGCCGCTCGCTATTAAACTGCGGCAATTAGCGGATGCTTGGAGCGTATACCGCGCAAATGCGTCATGTCTCCGATTCGCGGAATCATGCCCTGTCAGAGCCCATCATCATCGTACTCATCATCATTATCGTTATCATAGCATCTCATCGTCTCATTGTCTTCACCAGTATGTTTTTTTCGTATGCTGCACCAACGGTTGCTGCCAGGTCCCGGTACCTTTTGATGGGTTGGATTTTTTCGCCTATGGGTTTAATGGAAAGCAATACCTCTGATATCGTACCGAGTCGACCTATCCGACCTTTACACAACCGCCACCCCGTCCGTCGAGCGACGCCAATATACACCCTGCCCCTCCCCGCCCCGCTCCGCTCCCCGCCCCGCTCCCCGCCCCGCTCCCCAACCCGCTCCCTGCCTAGATGGATTCCCCTATAGGCCCCCTCCCCCCATTCTCCCTCATCGCCCTGATCGACACCCAGATATTGTTCCTGTTCTGTTTACCCACGGATATCCTGCCCCGAGGATCCGTGGATGGGTTCGGTGTTTCCGGGTGTTTTCGGTGTTTCCTTTCCCGCATCATAGCAGACACCAGATATGGATTTCCGTTCGTTTGAACGTGTGGCAGCGCACTTCGCACTGTCTCCTGTTCAGTGTTTTATTTTTTTTCGTTTTGTTTAAAATTTTACTTCAGTCGTGCTGTTGTCTTTATCATATGTATGTTTCGTCCAGTTAAATCTGACCACTGGTTTGACGAAGGGGAGAGAAGGGGGTGTGGGGGGGAGGGGGGGGGAGCTGTGCTGGCTATCGTGCCATTGTCATTCTGTCAGTTCCGTCAACATTTGTACAAAAGGTACGACAACGCTTTATGCCGCCGCTGGAGGGGGCTCCACCATAGCGGGAGCAGGCGACCGAATTCCAAGAAGCTGTCATTGGTTGAATGTCAATGGGTTTTAAACGAGACACTACCGGCCCTTTGTCGCCCATGGGAGAGACATCTGGCTGGGTGGTAAGGAACTTTGAGCCTCCGCTTTGCATCGGACCTAATCGAACAGCGGGCCAGAGACACGGGAATGGTGGAAGTAAGAGGAGGAGGAGGAGGAGGAAGAGAAGGAGAAGGAGGAGGAGGAGGAGGAGGAGGAGGAGGATGAGGAGGAAGAGGGAGATGAAGAGGAGGGGAGGGGAGGGGTGAATATGAGGATGAGGATGAGGAGGGGATGGAGGAGGAGGAGGAGGAGGGGAAGGAGGAGGAGGAGGAGGGGAAGGAGGAGGAGGAGGAGGGGATGGAGGAGGAGGAGGAGGAGGGGAAGGAGGAGGAGGAGGAGGGGAGGGAGGAGAAGTAGAAGGATGAGGATGAGAAGGAGGGGGTGGAAAGGGATGGCGAGAGGGTGTACTCGAGGGATGAGAAGGAAGAGGAGATGGCGTCGGAGTGGCGGAATGTAACATGTAACAGTTCAGAGTCTGAGAAACCGCTACAGACAAATTATTTTAAGCACGATCTAATCTTGGTTCGATAATTGTCGTTGTCCAGGGTTTATGGTCATCCGGGAGGTCTTGACTTTTACTGATACACAGTTATCGACATTGAGAATAGATATACGAAATCACAAAATGGCATCAGGATTTTTGTACACTTGGCAGCGTTGGGGACAATCGACGCTGGCGAGGATCCCGATCTCTATAATAATATCAATCTGCCCGGCCATCGACCTACTTCTACGTCGGGCGTCGCCATGACTACATCATATGACGTAGTTGGACGTACACCGCCTGGTACGGCGTAAGCTGGCCATAAGACATTCCGCGTAACCGCACTTAAAACTGGATGTCTCAAGGGGGTTGCGAGCGCACTCAAAACCCAGTTACATCTTCTTATGTCCGACATATTTGGAGGTGTGCATCTATTATGCGAGAGGAGGTTCGTTCCATTGGAAGGCAATATACAGAGACTGGCACGGGGGTGGGATGGGGCGCGGGGGGGGGGCGGAAAAAGTAGAGGTCACGATGGGCATGCAACTACGTGAGAAAGAGGGAGAGTGGGTGGTGGGGGTAAACGACAGCAAAAACACGACAGAGGAAATGTTATTGACAGAGACAGAGAGAAAGAGAGAGAGAGGAAGAGTGAGTGGTGGGGGACAACTACAGTAAAACAAACGATAGTTATTGAATGTTATTGACAGAGACAGAGAGAGAGAGAGGGAGAGAGAAGGAGATTCCAGTGGGGCAGAGAAAGAACGAGGGAGAGAGGCAGAGAGAAGTGCACAAGACAAAGCGCGACGGCCCCAAAAAAAGCACATAGCCAGAACAGTCATACAGGCAGAGCATACAGTCCCCAACTGTATTGATGAAAAGGTCATTAATTATTTGCTGTTTGTGATGAACACTTCTCGGCTGGGATTAGCTTCATCTGCCGAATGATGTGGCAAGGCTGACATCATTCCAATGATAAATTCTTCGCAGTGGCGTTTATTGAGTGGTCCCAGCATGAGGATGGTCGGGAGGGCGGTATAAAACAACGGGATATATTCTAGTTATACCTAGCGACGGGGACGCCAGATCGTCGCCTTTACCATAGCGAAGTGTACTGCAATCATCATGGGGGCACTTTGGCCCTGTGCCTGGGACATGCTAGCTGTGTTTTCGGTGTTCGGTAGGCCTACATGATGATCTGCCCTTCAAAGTTATCTCTTCGTCTGATTCCTAACAACTTTGCTTCAGCATATGTATACTGTTGTTGACTGTTTATAGGTTTATAAATCACACAGGCTACATCGGGTTAGTGTGATGAATGTTACATTATTCCATATAATCGTTTTTCATATATGTCTGTGTGCCAAGCCGCAAAAACCGTCTGAGCAGCACCCTTGGACTGAATTAAAAAGAATTCTTTAATCCCACAGCCCATGTGCCGGCGGGGAGTGCTGTGTCCCTTCCGGTTAGCCGCATGCACGCCATTTCCACTTCCAACCGCACAATTTCAAATGCCCTATTTTTTTTGCAGCGAAAAAAACCCCCACGAGTTTTTTTTCCATTGTTCATTATTCTCTTCTTCCCTCTGGGGAATGGGTCTACGTCGCACCTGGGACTGCGCCGGCGTCGCATTTCCGGCTCCCACCCACCAGACCGATACAGTTCAACGCCTTCTCCTCCTCTTCCTCCTCTCCCGTCCCTCTGATCCACTCGCCCTCGCATTCAGCCTTGTCCGCCTCCCCCTTTATCCACTCCTCTCGCTCACCTCCTCCTCTACACTCGCTCCATACCCATATCTCTCCCATCCATACTTGTCCTCTTCCCCCCCTTTACAGAATCCTCTGTCTCACCTCCTACTCTCCGTCCCTACATCCCTTATCTCTCCCACTCACCCCACGTCCCGCTCTGCATCTGCCTCCCTCCTCCACTCCCAGCATCCCTTACCCCTCCCACTGATCCTTCTTCCTCCCCCCTCTGTACTTTCTCTTCTTCACCTTCACCTTCTGCGCTTCACCTCCATCTCATCGCCGGCCACCCACCCCATCCCTCTGCCACCGCCTTCTTCTCGCCTTGCACCCCGCGCTTCCTAGTTCGGCTCCAATGGGGGTGACCCTTATTATCGCTACTTTGAGGAAGCCGATAATCCTTCGCCATTATCTCTGATGACCACCACCACCACTACCACCACCCCCACCACTACCACCACCACCACTACCACCACCCCCACCACTACCACCACCACCACTACCACCACCACCACAACCCCCATGCCCCCCCCCCGCTGTAGTCTTCTCCATGTACTGGATACCTGAGAGCTGTTCTGACACCCACGTGGTCGATGTCACATCTATGTAACATTAAGCATGGTGAGTAACCAATAAAACCAGGGACACGGGTCAGGTGATCTGTGGCTCGTAAATTTTTACTTTTCCCATGGCGACAGCGATAAACAACCCCCCCCCCCCACCCCATCCTCCTCACCCCGCCTGGAAGTCGACCCTCGCTGTCACGCTGAAATATATGGACTACGACGTGACATCAATTCCGAGGCAGATTCCTTCTAGAAACTTAATAGCTAAATGCGAAATTAAGCTGATGCTATACTATGAAATGCAACATGTTACACTCTAAAAAATGACATCTTTCCTTACACTGGAACAAGACATTATTAACCCGTTGCACACCAGTTAGACATGAGCTTTGCGACATAGTTGATAAAGGGTTAATAATGCATCCACACATATATCCGCAACGATGGCCCACAATTATGACAGCGTATGACCTGATATCACCCCGTCTTCGACAACTGTTTTGATGCGTATTACCAAGGATGTATAATCGATGATGTCGCTCTTTGGAGGCATTCTGCCATTCTCCAAGGGGTTGTCGCTATTCAAGTTTTCTTACTAATCTTACTACGTCACGCCAAGGGATATCACCAGAGGTCACCGCCCAACCCTAATATGGCTATCTCCTCCCGATCTCCCCCGCCCCCCTCCACTATTCCCCACTCGTTCTCTCCTTTCGCGTCCACCATGCAACAGTGTAAATACTTGATGATGATCGGGGTTAGCATTGATCGCGCACAATAGCGACCAGGTCGATATTTGACGGTGGTATAAAGACAGTGGTGCCGGGAAGACGAATGCTACAGCGATAACGACGTGTAGACGTAGAGCTACGAGGACCTATAGGGCTTCATGTGTCCTGATGCGTATGGCACATCAATCTTCATACAGAACAACTAACACGTCAGTCTATCTGTTAATTAAAGCCTGGGGTGGTGTTTATCAGGTGCCTGGCTAGCCCTGGTACATGCCTCTCTTACCACGTCCTGAGAGGCATGTACCAGGGCTAGTGCCTGGCGTGCATGAAGGCCGCCTTATAGTGCGTCATACGCAACAACAGCATGGATGAAGCATCCGGTCTAGCTCTGGGGAAACAAAAAATAAACGTATGATGGTCCATATAGATCGACATCAAACAAACCAATCTGAAAAATACCACCCCCACAAACAGCATTAAATCTATAAAAAAAGAATAATGGAATTAAATCTTCTGACAAGATCTTCCGGTAGAAAAACATCAGTGGTATATATTGTCTGTCTCCATGGTAACGTTGTGACCGGGCCCTAGGCCGACAGCTAATAGAGAGCAGACATGACAACGCGACGCCACAGGCCGGATCTCGCAGGAGACACCTTAATGGATGTGCTTGACAGAGAATTGCTAATCTCCAAGAGTTGGAGAGGGTGGTGGGAAGCACTCGTGGGAAGTCTGACTTGGCAGGGTTGCCGATGCCTCGGATTTCTGAGTCAATTCAAAGGGTCCATCACCCCATAGGGGGTATTTCTTCTTGTGTCGCTGATGCTGGGTGGGGTCGCAAGGGAAATTACGGGGAGAGACATTGTTGATGCCTTTGATACATGGGTCAAATCTCCCAAAAAGATTTTTGGGGGAGGCTCTCTGAGAGTTGTTTGGTTGATGGCCACAGAACGAGGTTATTAACACGACGAAGCTGTGAGATCGACGCTGAGTTTTAATAGTTCTGATACATCCCACGTACCCCAGGATGAACCATAGCTGACATGGCACCCTTGTACATCTTCCAATTCCATGTTCCATTCCAAGGACACTTTATAATCGTGTCATATGAGTTCAATGGGCGAATACACTGCATCGAGAAACATATTTACGCCGAGATACCTCACATTAAAGCAATTGTTTCATATAATTGTAAATATGTTTTGCTTAGTTGCAGATTAATTCCTTTAAATTTTCTCCATAGGCCTTATACCGATAGGTGGAAATAAAATGTTAATGATTATTATTTTTATTATTATTATTATTATGGCAAACAATTTAACACATTTAACAGGTGGCCCCGCTCATCCGCCATGGGTGTTTGCTATTCACTTCATCAGTTAATGATAAACAAAGTGTATCCGGTGTATTATTTGGGGGGCATGGGGGGGGGGGGGGCATATGGATGGCCCTCCACCAAAATGCGAGTGAGTGAACGTGATTTTTTATGAATAAATTCTTCAAGCTTGGCCATACGTACAACAATTTTCCACAATTGTTTCAGAACAGTACTAGACATATTGTCTGTCAAGGTTAGTGTTGAATCTTAAAGGAATGCATGGGTCATCATTTTTGCATTTTAAATTGTGTAAAGTTCAAAGTCGGCAGCAATGTCCATATTGTGATGACGTAGTACATAAACAAGAAAGCCACACTTTGCCACAAATGATGGGAGCACCACCAGTCTGGTCAAAAAAAGTATCTTTAACAATGCACCCTTTTGCTCAATTGCATATTGTATCACTTCCATTAAATACTTGTCCAGGTCGGAAAATTTTGCAGCACGTTTGTAGTGCGGCGAGGTATATGACAACCCAACAGTGCATGTAGATGTATATGTGCAAACCATTAGTGCACATAGGTGCATACAGATGCTGGCGATGTAAACAGTGACTAATGGTTATGCCTACCTTGAGACTCAGCAATATCGACTGAAAACGGCAGTAGGGGTGTAGGGTGTACTCCAACAAAAAAAACCCCAACACCATGGATGATTTGTATGGCATTGATAATTAATTACAACTTGCTTCACCAATATCTCAACCAATACAAATATAGGGTAGACGGTACTCTGTCCATCGCGCGTGACACCACGTTCCACCACGTTCTTACGAACCACGTTAATCACACATGACACCGAACAACTTTTGTCCATTATAGCTGACAAAAGAAGCACTAAAAATAATTTGGACTGCCGGGGAGATATCGATTGGTGTATTTGTCTAAAGTAAATATCCATGTGTGGATTGTAATGCGTCTTTACAAGCCACCCCTATAATAATTACATAGACGGCATTAGAGCAAACCCCGTAAAAGTCTATACACGGTACACTTAATACATGTATGCTGCCGTCATGTATGTTTTTTTTACCATGTCAGTTATCGAAGAAGTTAATCCTTGTTTATGTGTCCCTTTCGCTTTCATTCAATTAGATAGCATGGTGGTTCTAGTCGTATAAATGCATGATGGCTTTTGATGCGTGAGTTTTGATGTCAATACTATTTTTATCAAGATACATGTAAATACATCACAGTATTCCCCGATGGGTAATATGGGTATTTGGGCGGTGCGTAATCCCTTTTGGCGCCGCTACTGCGGGAAGTTGGACGCTCTGTTTAGTGGCATAATGGATGCTGTTATTGCATGTCTAGGATGGCCATCGTCATATTGGCCTGGCTAATGAAATAGCCCCGGTACGATATGACCAACTGTGACCTCGCATGATGATGGACGTCGGCCTATTGTTGGCGGCCGTGGGCCATATGATGGGCATAGATTACCATCTTGAGCCAATATGAGGACGTCTACGGAAAAATGATGGTCGCTTCTGTAGGCAGTCACCCAAGCAGCCAGCTAGCCGGTCAGTCAAACGGCCAGCCAGCCAGGCAGCCAACCAGCCAACCAGCCAGCCAGCCAACCAGCCAGCCAGCCAGCCAGCCAGCCAGCCAGCAGGTCAGCCAACCAGCTACCCCGCCAGTTAGCCAGTCAACCAACCAGTCCACCAGTAAGGAGCCCAACCAATCAAAAATACCTTACTCGTTGTTGACAAAACATTGGCATTGTGGTTAACATGGAATGAAGTTTAAAAGCCAGAAAGCAATCGAGGTAACAGGACCCGGTGGACATGATGTAGGCTGCATGTTTCTGTCTGTGGCTTACCCTGTGACGTATACGGAGGGGAGGGGAGGGGGAATGGGAGGGGGAGGAATGGGAAGGGGGAGGAAAGGAAAGGGAAAGGAAGGGGAGGAGGCAGGCAGGAGGGGAAGCAGGGGAGGAGAGGGGAGGAAAGGGGATGGGAGGGAACGTTATAGCGTTATTTTATTAGACATCGATTTCCTGGGTGAGATAACATCCGCTGGGAAGCGTGTCCATGCTCTCAGGCCCTTCCTGTCTCCTAGGGGGTCCATCATATAAGGTCAAGATTACCGTAAAAGGAAAATCAGCGCAAGCCAAATGATGCATCCGGGAGAAGTTCACGGACGTGAGGCTCGTCGGGAGATTGGGAAGTGCGGCACTAAACGCTGACCCCTCCCATTTTCATCAGTCCGCCAGATCTCGGCATGGGATGAGACCAATCCAGGGCCTAGCAGCCGCCTCATTCTCTCATAACGACCCGCAGCACGTTTACTATCCCGTAAACTAACATGACTTTGATTTAGATGTTGTTTATTGTCGGGATAAAACGGCACCTCCATAAGAACTCTGGCGCGGTTTCTGTAGTTATTCAGGCGCCCAAAGGCTCACGGGAAGATTTCTCTGCGTGGGTTTCATCGCTTCCTTTTCTAAATATCTGTCCTCGTGAAAAGGTCGCCGAAATGTGTTATGACCGGTATATATAAATGTCATGATACGTGGTTCCAATGCAAGAGAGGTAGGTGAATTCAATAAACGTCGGTCGCCACCCCTGCAGAGAAAGAGCCCGTTTCGATGTCATTTTTATTTCAGCGTTGATTTACATCCGGGAACGTTGGCCTACCAATCGGCTTCCTTTTCAAAGACACGGAAGCTTCCTGGCCAGCGATTCTTTGAACATGGCCACATAATTGCATTGTTATCGCAAAGTTTATGGAAACATCATCTGCTATTTATTAATATTCTGCTTTCCCTTCTGTATGACATTATAACAAAAATGGATATTAAACATGACGGTGTCTTGCCTAATGCATCGACGGTGTGACCCTTGCATTGAGGGGGTGGGGGGGGGGCCAAGGGGGGTAGTGTTCCCAAATCACGAAGAATAAATTTCTTTATTCCCAGGTCACGATGAATTAAAAAGGATAACTTCCAGCATACATAGGAAGGGCGAATACATGATTTAAATTAGCGATTTCCTGATTCACGGTTATTTAATATTAAGATTTCCAGTTCACGATTAATGAAAAGCCTTGATCACGAAGGTCGGCTAATACCCCATTCCCAGTTCACGAAGAATTATTTGTATCATTTCCAGTTCACGGTGAAATGAAAACCAATTCCAGAGGAACGGACATACCCCTTGTCCCCCCCCCCCTCCCTTGCATTCAGACAGCAAAACCCCACAAAAACCTGACTTGTTGGTGTGCACCATCAACCTATTTAATAATTGAAGGTTCCCGCCTTACCATAATACCCTTTTATAATGCTGACTCGCCTGTTACAAGGTATTTATATGCAGACGTTTTCCGAGGGTGACGGAATGAATGCCTTTATATGGTCGCCACGTCATATCACGTGATGAAGCAGACATAAACTTAAAGTAGTAGTCCTATTACTTGCATGCAGTTGCAAACGTGGGAACCACACGTTGTCGCCTTTTATACAGTTATACGGCTGTTCCGAAGCACCCTCTACATCCCGGAGTGTCTTCTGCTTTAAACTCATCCCACGTATGCCTATAATAAATAGTATACTTGTTTGGTATCTTTATCTTTGAGTGGGAGTTTGTTAAATTGAACTGCGAACTGTGTCTATTTTTGTTTCTAGCCTGATATCATTTGTTCTTATCCTAAACTATGCTCGGCCTCTTGTAATTACGTCATAATCGTTTACTTACTTCTGATCCTTTGGTGGTCTAGGTGATAGCGACCTTCGGTCGTAGCCTGGATACCCTACCCTTTACGATTATAGCTTTCAGTTGTTTATTTGCATAGCTATGTTATGTATTGGTTAAATATTTAAAAACGAATCCTGAATCCTGAATCTTTGAGATTAAAGCACAATGTGCGTGCCGTATCCCGAAACGCGGTTCAATAAGTGCGTGGCTCGACAAATCCCGGGAGGAGAGTATTTCACGCTACGTTTGTGCACAAAAAGGCCCCCACCTCATGAACCCCAGGCTAATAACATCTGTGCGGATAACATCTGAGCTCAGCTGACCCCAGAAAACTCTTGCGATAATGGCGATGAATCATATCTCTAGAGATAAACGGGATCTGTCGCTGCAGATTAAAGCCAGGGATGCATCTCTATTTGGATCGATGACTTGGGGGTGGGGTGGGAGGGGTGGTAAGGGATGGTTGCTAGTCCACTGGGTAGTCCCAGACATGACGTCACACATGGTCATGGGGCCATGGCCGTACTGTCTTTTAATTATGTATATGGTGGTGACGGTGGTGGTATGATGGATACGGATAGTCGCCATCCTACACAGAGGACAGCGCCAACAGGGCCAGCTGAGCCGGTTTCGTTGGACAATGGTCCCCTTGTATGATGGAACACAAGCATGTGGCAAAAAACGGGAGACGGATGTCCAAAAAAGTGTGTGACACTGAAGAGTTGTTACAAAACGGTAAAACTCCAGCGAGATACGCGCCCCACATCCATCTATTGTGCACTTCTGTCAACATGATCAAGCACGGCGCGGTGAGGGATGTGCATGTGCGTGTGTGAATGGGGGGGGGGGGGGGTAGGAATTAAAATGTGAAAGGCAGGGAGAAGGAAAAGGAAAGATGACAGGAGAAGCATGTCTGATATTTAGATCTGTAACACCTGGTAGGCTGTATACCACGCCAGCGCAACATTCATTAAACACATAATGGGCTAATAATGTAACTATATCCATTACAGATTTCTCCAATGACGAGAGCAGATGATGGGATGGGACCTGCTGGGATAGCGTCAACAAAGAAGGCAGAATAGAGAGAGTGAAATATATAGACAGAGAGAGATAAAGGCGACAGAGCGAGAAAGAGAGCCGAAGAGCGATAAAGAGAGAGAGATAAAGAGACAGACTAAGAGGGAGATAGCTAGAGGTTTATGGAAATAGAGGAAAAACAGAGAGAGGGACAGACAAAAAACCAGAGTGTGAGAGAGAGAGAGAGAGATGTACACAAATGGATGTGTGCCACTGGGGGAAAGGACAACACCAGCGTGGCGTGGTTGCATTGGGCGGACTATACATACAAAGATTACAGCGCTGTCACAAAGACGAACACGAAAGAGCCGCAAGAAAAGACCGGACAACTGAGTCCTGATTGCGGCACGACTGGAATGGCACAATGGATGGCGCTGAGCAAACACCTAGGCAAACATGTAGTCCCGCCAAGGAAATAAAACAGAAAGAAGGAAGACGCTCCACTCCCACGAATGGTTGGTTAATATCTCGGCCACGGTGGGGCAGCACTACAGTCTTGACCACCGGACGGGATGTAACACTCCGATGTGTTGTGGCGGGTGGGTGGGGGGTGGGGGGGGTGTCAAGGGAGGATGAGGCCGGTGTTGGGATGGGATGGGGAGGGGAGGGTGGTTGGGTGGAGCGGTGGTGCCTGTGGGAAAGAGCGGGGGGGGAGGGGGAGGATGAGGGGGGGGGGGAGGGTGAGGGGGGTCCCAAGGGGATTCAATCGCTTGTCGGTGGGATGACCTTGCCTCGCCTGCCACCTAATCGACCATCGCCCGGACACTTTGAGGTCCCCCCCAATTATCTCGGCCCGGGTCCTGTCCGCCTGGCTTCACTGGAGCCACTGGCCCCCGTTATCCCCATCGACAGGTCCGTGCCGTCCTCTGTTCTGGTCTGGGGCGACACTGAGGAAGGGTACAGCGACATGGTGGGGGGGGAGGTTGAAAGGGCGGAGGGGGGGGGAAGTGGGGTGCAGGTGGAGGCGTTTGGGCATCGAAGGGGGATTGGGTGTCAGGGCGTAGGTAGATGTAATAGCGCCCCGGTTGAGGTTTTAACGCCGTTTTAAGGGGTGGGGTTGGAGTGAGATGGGGGTGGGGAGGGGTGGGAGTGTCTTCACATGCTGCTCCCCGGTGTCTGATGAGGTAACTGGAGGGTGACACCCCGCCCCACGGTCATTGGCTTGCGTCAACAGAGCCACGGAACTGTCTGGGGGCCGGGGGCCGGGGGCCGGGGGCCGGGGGCTAGATATGCATGCATGGTTGGTATGCATGGCCTTTTTACAGCAACTGATGCAATAGCAGCAGCAGCAGCAGTAGGAACAGTAGCGACAGAAAGACGAGGGTATATAGATAGGGGGTTAGTGTTCGACTAGCGGCAGGAAGGGTAGCGGCAGCAAATACTGTGACTAAGAGACCCCTGTTGGCAGCGACAACAATACGCTGGTATTAATGATGCGTGCCGCTGTTGGCATGTTGTCCACAACCTAAGGCTTGTTCAAAGCTCTCGCGGCCAATGCCAATAGGTGTTAAAAACAAACTCAGTACAGACCAGCTGAGAGAGCCATAAATGAGCATTAACTGCGGCTTGGCTCCCGCGTCGATGCTGCATTTCCCGTGTCTCCATCGACCACAAGTGGCATTTGTCCATCCTATACAATGCTATATAGCTTAGCTAGAGCACTGCCCGCCGTGTCGGTAATAAGGACACTGAGTTTGTATATAACTGGAGCAATATGTTAGGATTGACAGCATGTAACCAATGACTCGGCCGGTGACAGCGCTCGGAAAAATGCGCGTCGGACAGGCGTCTTCAAAGATGACGTTGGTCAAGCCACATGGGACTTCCTCATGGACTTACAGCACCGGGCTACTGGCACCCACCCATGCACCGACCCACCCACCTACCCTCTCACCCTGCCACCCTCAAGCAGGAAAGCCTCTGATAGTACCAGGCTCAATAATGCATGATTTAATGGGCACACAGAGATAAGTAGAGAGCTTGGGCAGATCTCCTCGCGGGCCACAGGACATTCGGCCGCTGGTGGCATACCGCCGGTGGCGCCTACTGGCGGCCAATAACGACAACCATGGTCTTCCCACATCCAGCGCCGCGCCAGTCATGTCATCGAGAGGCGACAGAGCGGTGCGGGATAGCGATGGTTAAAGGAGGAGGGCTATGCATATAGTGATGGCATTTCTCTATGCATATACATGGATGTATGTGTGTGTATGTATAATATATATATGAGGGAGAAGGGTACTTTTTTCTGGTTCATAGTCATGGCTTTCGAAGGGTTTGTTGTGAAATGCCTGTGGGCGTTGTGAGTATTGACTGTGTCATCATGTGCGATGGGTTTGGCGGGGGGGGGGGGGGTTACGGGGATGGGGATGGCGAAGGTGGCGAAGGTGGCGATGGTCGTGATGGTCGTGAAGGTTATAATGGTTGTGATGGTCGGGGCTATGATGGTGATGGCGGCAGTGGTGGTACCGATGATGGTGATGAAGGTGGTGGTTGTAGCGATGATGATGGTGTTGGGGGTGGTGTTGGGGGTGGTGATGCGGGTGGTGATGGAGATGGTGGGGGTGGCGATGATGATGGTGATGGGGGGGGGGGTGATGGGGTGGTGATGGTGGCGATGGTCATAAAGGTTATAATAGCTGTGATGTTCGCGACTATGATGGTGGTGATGGTGGCCGTGGTGGTACCGATGATGTCGGTGATGGTTTGATGATGGTAACTATGCTTACAATGATGATATGGTGAGAAAAACGGCTTTCGCAATATATCCCTTGTTGATCCTGCTGAGGTCATCAACCCACATGGGAGGGTAGGGTGATGGTGTAGGGCAATGGGGGTGGGGGTGGGGTCGGGAGGGTTGTGCTGAGACCGCTGTCGGTGACGGTCCCCACCGCCCGAGACATGGGTTGCCACGGGAGGGTCAGGTTTACAGCTTACAGGCGAGAGGCAACAGGCACAGGGACCACCTGGTCTACATACTGCACGGAGAGTTTTTGCGTACGGAGCAGGGTATATGTGCGTGCACCGAGTACTGTACAAGCGGAATAATGGAACAACCTTTACAAAAACAAAATCTTCATCCCCAAGGGAGGGTGATACATTAAAGATAATTTTTCTCTCTCGCAAACAGAGCAGATGGCCTAGACCTATACTAATTCGATGGCCCGGTGTACTGAGGACAGAGAGGATCGCGAGATAACCTAAACGTAGAATAACAAGATGGAATGAAAAATGGAATGAATTGGTGCTTTTGTACACCTAATGGCCACACTGAGCCGCGGAAACTCCCGGTACGATGAAGGATGAATGGATGAATCATGCCCCGATTACGTGCCCGGGCCCGGATTCGAACCCGGGACCTTTACTCAGCGGTCTAGTGCACTAGACAAAATACCTCCCGCTGATGTAGCTATGAAACAGGCCTCATATTGGATGCCCAGGATTCGAAACCCAGGACCTTTAGTCAGCGGTCTAGTGCGCTAGCCAAAATACCTCCCGCTGATGTAGCTATGAAACAGGCCTCATATTGGATGCCCAGGATTCGAACCCAGGACCTTTACCCAGCGGTCTAGTGCACTAAGCAAAATACCTCCCGCCGATGTAGCTATGAAACAGGCCTCATATTGGATGCCCAGGATTCGAACCCAGGACCTTTAGTCAGGGGTCTAGTGCGCTAAACACTACACCAAGACACCCGCTCCCCCACCGCACCCCATAGTCACAACAACGTGGTGCCTATAAGGCCTAGTGCCTATAGTCCTGATGGCTATGGGGTGAAGCTGCTGCCACAGACCGGGCGGGGGGATGGGGGGGGGGTAACAGATCAGAGAGCGGGAGCTTCCCTGCTGCTCCAGGGACCCAGACGCCCGAGACCAGGCGTCGTTTACGCTCTGTGAACCCATTAACCATCCAGTCATATCCTGTACACGTATCGATCAGGGATTAAGGGACAGATCCCGAAAGTCAAGGTCAAGGCCTTGTACACCGGGCCATATGATAACACATGCCACGCTGCGTCGTCGCGTTAACATTGACGCAAGTGAACTATATGAAGGAATGTTATATATGACTATAAACCAGCATATTTTATGGGGAGTTTGTATTTTTTAAGTAGTTCAACATGCCACAGTTATGGTTTCTTGGTAGAAAAACCAGTCGATATTGTCCATTACCATTGCACTACATCTTTTCAACGTCTCCTGTTGCATTCCCATATTGTCAACAATGTCAAGACGATTGGTATTGGCTATGGTGTCTTGCTATATTTATGAATCATGATACGTGGATGAGAGCATGAAGGTGGCGGCAAAAAAAATCCCCAAAAATCAGGGATATATAGACGACGCGAACACACAGATGTTTGGTGGTATGCGACTGGTAATATCGCTCTTTGAGTGTCATTGCTGTAATCGTTGCATCAAGACGAACATGCCACTTACCTCTGAATGATACCTTGGCCAGCCTGTCCCCTCTACCTCGCAGGTACTCCGCATATTTCAGCTTGAGGACCAACGCCATAGCGACACGTGGCGTCCTGCGGCTAGATCTTCAATGTGTCGTCTGCGATTTCCCGCCGTTGAGGCACCCAAACGAGAAATAATCGCCTGTGTAAAAAAAATAATCTGTTCGCTTGTTTGGGGTTATCCTATTGTGCGGTTTCACCAACACTCCACTTGAGGTGTATTCCCCTTGATGTAGCTCTGCTGCCGGGTGCAGGGCGTCTGGAGAGCGTGCCCAGGGGGTGGTCGGTCACTGGACAACAAAATAAACGCCATCTGTCATTGCTTAGGGAGGCCGTTCTAATGACCTGCGTACCCCCGCCTACGCTTTCCGATTCGTGTTGCCGAATGCCAAGCCTCGCTTGACGACACCCGATTCCTGCCACTGCTGGCTGGCAACGCTTGCGGTGGTATCTATCTCTGTGGCTGCCCCGCTCCGCTCTACGCTACCTATCTCTACGCATCGCCTCTCAGAGAGAGACACACACTGCAGCCTGTTAAGAAGCGGCAGCACCGACCGGTCAGGCAGTCAGCTACTCCGCCAGGCAGGCCAGTCATTGCCGGGCCTAGGACTGCCCGCCCGCCCCTGTGATGGCACTACAACCACCGCTCGCAAGCCACCCAGCAAGCCACCCTCAGTCCTCTCACCACCCACTCCCCTCCCACGCCCTGCCCCCTGACACACGCGAAGCGTGAAAGAGCGCGACGGTGCAGGCCCCTGCCTTGTTTGCCCTGATGCTAAGGAATAATTCATCACCACACACCGCTGGAAACCAGGTGCGAGAGCAGTCAATGCCTGTTGCCATTCGTGGACGTGTTTCTCCGCACATTTGGTCTAAGGATTGAAGACGGGGAGGAGGATTGCATCGGTGTGTCGTGGACATTGTAGCTGTCTTAGCATGAAACAGAGAACTGAGCAGCATAGTTTTTTATGGGAAATGGCATCGTCTTTCAGCATGAGGGAATCCGCCGAAGCTTATGATTAAGAAGTCTAGAAAGGAATGTTAACATGGGGGCAGGCAATTCGAGTTAACATGGGAAAAGACAGAGCAGTATAATATGGGACATGGCAGCACAGCATGTTACAGCAAGATCTGAGACAGCAAGGCCTATAATATAAACAGGCAGTTTGGTGCGGAGCGGGGGAGGGGGGGGGGGGCAATGGACAAGGCAGTATGGTTTGATGGTGCAGCCTAGATGGCGGAGAGGAACGTAGTACTGTTTATCATAGTACAAGGCAGGCACACGTGAAACTGGAATGAAAATAAACTCGTTCAGCATGGGACAACACAGCGACAGACAGTCATTTAGAATAGGGCAACATCGCTCTTATGAGACGACGTAACAGGCCTATTTATTTACCATGGAAGCGCACAATAGCGCCCGGGCCTTGTCCGCGTTGACGCTTGTAGCAATTTAGCATGGCACATGGCCATCTGGCAAAAGGCAGGAGGCAAAAAGGACAAGACATTGGGCAAGGCAAGGCAAGACAATTGTCCACCGGGCGGGAATGGTAGGAACGAATGCCCGCTGGTCACAGTAATACAAGCCCGTCCCGCGTCTGGAGGGGAATTAAATAAAATACCTGCCCCCGACAGAGCAGCCTATCTATCCAATGGCTGTAGGCTACCCACTCACCATGCTGGGCGGCCTCACAGAGCGGTAGGCAAGGTGATTAAGACGCCAGGTCAACGGGCGCAATTTCCATAGAACGCTCTTGCGTTCTTATGTATCCGGTGTCACAGCCAGAGTCATGTGAAGGTCATATTAAGGTCACGGCATTCATTGTCTACAGGGATCATCCGGACCATCACGTTGACGCCTTATATTGCTGTGCATGAAGAAACTGACATGCCTTTTCGATGAGTCAAATGGTGAAATGCCATAGGAGAGGATTGACATACACGTTGATGAAGAACCCGTGGGTCACTCTTCTATAGTTGTTTAATGGTACCACGAGACGGTTATTGGAATAACCAGGGCGACACTTGCCATAAAATAACGATTATGATGACGTAATAATCGATACGTATCAATAATTACATCAATTTGGTCATCATTCGAAAATATATATGCAGTAAAAAGTGATCATAAAAATGAAACTGAGAATTACAGTACAATTATAGCTGTAACAACAAAATAAGAAGAAAAATAGATCCGAGTATAGATGATGATAATTACGATAGTCAACTGGAAATAATTCGCATGAAACTTGTGCACATAAGGATAATAAGATATTGTGAACGGTTTGCAGGAATATATTATTCAGCCGTTGCTAGCGTAGGTCAGCAGGAACTCGCCACCTCCCCCCTCTCTCCCACCCCGCGCAAAACTGCGTCCACCGAAGGCTCACGTATTCTATTGACTGTCGCTATTTGTTTTACTTTCCCTGAGTGTACCACCCTTCGTGCCAACTCCACGCAATGTGCCCTCCCACTACGCGTTTCAATTCTTATTGATTGGGGCAGCTCATGTATTATTCACGTCACTCATTCAAGCTCTGATGCAGTCTTGGGGCGGTGCGCCAAGTTCTCTTGTGCTGACCCATTGACCGATACTGCCCTGATGGTCCAGTGGTCAGTGTACTCGATTGTGTCCAGCCCTCTTCACCCACTCCCCCCTCCCCCGTCCTGCCCCCTGACACACGCGAAGCGTGAAAGAGCGCGTCGGCACAGGCCACCCTGCCTTGTTTGCCCTGATGCTAAGGAATAATTCATCACCACACACCGCTGGAAACCAGGTGCGAGAGCAGTCAATGCCTGTTGCCATTCGTGGACGTGTTTCTCCGCACATTTGGTCTAAGGATTGAAGACGGGGAGGAGGATTGCATCGGTGTGTCGTGGACATTGTAGCTGTCTTAGCATGAAACAGAGAACTGAGCAGCGTACTTTTTAATGGGAAATGGCATCGTCTTTCAGCATGAGGGAATCCGCCGAAGCTTATGATTAAGGGGAAGTCTAGAAAGGAATGTTAACATGGGGGCAGGCAATTCGAGTTAACATGGGAAAAGACAGTGCAGTATAATATGGGACATGGCAGCACGGCATGTTACAGCAAGATCTGAGACAGCAAGGCCTATAATAGAAACAGGCAGTTTGGTGCGGAGCGGGGGGGAGGGGGGCAATGGACAAGGCAGTATGGTTTGATGGTGCAGCCTAGATTGCGGAGAGGAACGTATTACTGTTTATCATAGTACAAGGCAGACACACGTGAAACTGGAATGAAATCAAAAGCGTTCAGCATGGGACAACACAGCGACAGACAGTCATTTAGAATAGGGCAACATCGCTCTTATGAGACGACGTAACAGGCCTATTTATCTACCATGGAAGCGCACAATAGCGCCTGGGCCTTGTCCGCGTTGACGCTGGTAGCAATTTAGCATGGCACATGGCCATCTGGCAAAAGGCAGGAGGCAAAAAGGACAAGACATTGGGCAAGGCAAGGCAAGACAATTGTCCACCGGGCGGGAATGGTAGGAACGAATGCCCGCTGGTCACAGTAATACAAGCCCGTCCCGCGTCTGGAGGGGAATTAAATAAAATACCTGCCCCCGACAGAGCAGCCTATCTATCCAATGGCTGTAGGCTACCCACTCACCATGCTGGGCGGCCTCACAGAGCGGTAGGCAAGGTGATTAAGACGCCAGGTCAACGGGCGCAATTTCCATAGAACGCTCTTGCGTTCTTATGTATCCGGTGTCACAGCCAAGGTCATGTGAAGGTCATATTAAGGTCACGGCATTCATTGTCTACAGGGATCATCCCGACCATCACGTTGACGCCTTATATTGCTGTGCATGAAGAAACTGACATGCCCTTTCGATGAGTCAAATGGTGAAATGCCATAGGAGAGGATTGACATACACGTTGATGAAGAACCCGTGGGTCACTCTTCTATAGTTGTTTAATGGTACCACGAGACGGTTATTGGAATAACCAGGGCGACACTTGCCATAAAATAACGATTATGATGACGTAATAATCGATACGTATCAATAATTACATCAATTTGGTCATCATTCGAAAATATATATGCAGTAAAAAGTGATCATAAAAATGAAACTGAGAATTACAGTACAATTATAGCTGTAACAACAAAATAAGAAGAAAAATAGATCCGAGTATAGATGATGATAATTACGATAGTCAACTGGAAATAATTCGCATGAAACTTCTGCACATCAGGATAATAAGATATTGTGAACGGTTTGCAGGAATATATTATTCAGCCGTTGCTAGCGTAGGTCAGCAGGAACTCGCCACCTCCCCCCTCTCTCCCACCCCCCGCAAAACTGCGTCCACCGAAGGCTCACGTATTCTATTGACTGTCGCTATTTGTTTTACTTTCCCTGAGTGTACCACCCTTCGTGCCAACTCTACGCAATGTGCCCTCCCACTACGCGTTACAATTCTTATTGATTGGGGCAGCTCATGTATTATTCACGTCACTCATTCAAGCTCTGATGCAGGCTTGGGGCGGTGCGCCAAGTTCTCTTGTGCTGACCCATTGACCGATACTGCCCTGATGGTCCAGTGGTCAGTGTACTCGATTGTGTCCAGCCCTCTTCACCCACTCCCCCCTCCCCCGTCCTGCCCCCTGACACACGCGAAGCGTGAAAGTTCGCGTCGGCACAGGCCCCCCTGCCTTGTTTGCCCTGATGCTAAGGAATAATTCATCACCACACACCGCTGGAAACCAGGTGCGAGGGCAGTCAATGCCTGTTGCCATTCGTGGACGTGTTTCTCCGCACATTTGGTCTAAGGATTGAAGACGGGGAGGAGGATTGCATCGGTGTGTCATGGACATTGTAGCTGTCTTAGCATGAAACAGAGAACTGAGTAGCGTACTTTTTAATGGGAAATGGCATCGTCTTTCAGCATGAGGGAATCCGCCGAAGCTTATGATTAAGGGGAAGTCTAGAAAGTAATGTTAACATGGGGGCAGGCAATTCGAGTTAACATGAGAAAAGACAGTGCAGTATAATATGGGACATGGCAGCACAGCATGTTACAGCAAGATCTGAGACAGCAAGGCCTATAATAGAAACAGGCAGTTTGGTGCGGAGCGGGGGAGGGGGGGGGCGGCAATGGACAAGGCAGTATGGTTTGATGGTGCAGCCTAGATGGCGGAGAGGAACGTATTACTGTTTATCATAGTACAAGACAGGCACACGTGAAACTGGAATGAAAATAAACGCGTTCAGCATGGGACAACACAGCGACAGACAGTCATTTAGAATAGGGCAACATCGCTCTTATGAGACGACGTAACAGGCCTATTTATCTACCATGGAAGCGCACAATAGCGCCTGGGCCTTGTCCGCGTTGACGCTGGTAGCAATTTAGCATGGCATATGGCCATCTGGCAAAAGGCAGGAGGCAAAAAGGACAAGACATTGGGCAAGGCAAGGCAAGACAATTGTCCACCGGGCGGGAATGGTAGGAACGAATGCCCGCTGGCCACAGTAATACAAGCCCGTCCCGCGTCTGGAGGGGAATTAAATAAAATACCTGCCCCCGACAGAGCAGCCTATCTATCCAATGGCTGTAGGCTACCCACTCACCATGCTGGGCGGCCTCACAGGGCGGTAGGCAAGGTGATTAAGACGCCAGGTCAACGGGCGCAATTTCCATAGAACGCTCTTGCGTTCTTATGTATCCGGTGTCACAGCCAAGGTCATGTGAAGGTCATATTAAGGTCACGGCATTCATTGTCTACAGGGATCATCCCGACCATCACGTTGACGCCTTATATTGCTGTGCATGAAGAAACTGACATGCCCTTTCGATGAGTCAAATGGTGAAATGCCATAGGAGAGGATTGACATACACGTTGATGAAGAAACCGTGGGTCACTCTTCTATAGTTGTTCAATGGTACCACGAGACGGTTATTGGAATAACCAGGGCGACACTTGCCATAAAATAACGATTATGATGACGTAATAATCGCTACGTATCAATAATTACATCAATTTGATCATCATTCGAAAATATATATGCAGTAAAAAGTGATCATAAAAATGAAACTGAGAATTACAGTACAATTATAGCTGTAACAACAAAATAAGAAGAAAAGTAGATCCGAGTATAGATGATGATAATTACGATAGTCAACTGGAAATAATTCGCATGAAACTTGTGCACATCAGGATAATAAGATATTGTGAACGGTTTGCAGGAATATATTATTCAGCCGTTGCTAGCGTAGGTCAGCAGGAACTCGCCACCTCCCCCCTCTCTCCCACCCCCCGCAAAACTGCGTCCACCGAAGGCTCACGTATTCTATTGACTGTCGCTATTTGTTTTACTTTCCCTGAGTGTACCACCCTTCGTGCCAACTCCACGCAATGTGCCCTCCCACTACGCGTTACAATTCTTATTGATTGGGGCAGCTAATGTATTATTCACGTCACTCATTCAAGCTCTGACGCAGGCTTGGGGCGGTGCGCCAAGCTCTCTTGTGCTGACCCATTGACCGATACTGCCCTGATGGTCCAGTGGTCAGTGTAGTCGATTGTGTCCAGCCCTCTTGCTGACCTATTGACTGGTTGTCCAGGGGTTAGTGTGGTCGATTGTGTCCAGCCCTCTTGCTGACCCATTGACTGGTTGTCCAGGGGTTAGTGTGGTCGATTGTGTCCAGCCCTCTTGCTGTCCCACATTGACTGGGCCCCGTAGCGTCATCTCATGTTACCCGTCTGGCTATGCACAAGGCGGTGAAGCAATATATCAGGGTAACCTCCACGCGGCTTAGCCTCTAGGTATAGTGACGAATCTCTATTTTCTTTCAATATATGTGACACCAAAAAGTTGTTTTTCGTCCCAGTGTATTATCAACCAATCAAGGCTCGCCTGGTTCTGCCTCGCCAGCAGACTTTCCGGTTAAAGTGGACATGTTACTGTCTGCATACTGTCTATCTTTTTACTGAGAAACCCTACACTTGTAATTATTTGCAGCTCCCCAATCACACCTGCACCAGTCTTTTCGCAGACTGGTCCTTGGCCTTCCGACTATAACTTCAACTTCCGTTAATTAGTATGTGCTCTGCTGGGGGTTTGCAGCAGTTTATTTGGTTTAATGTAATCTTACCCGTGTGTCTATGATGGCATGCAAGCTAGTTGCCCCTCACTTAATATTGTGGGAAGATTTACCACATTGGTTACAGACATACCAATTATTGGCGTATTACATTTCATGAATTCTTACATGTTATACAAAGGACGTAAACTCGATGAACTGGCCCAGCTCGTTTGCTCCAGTGGTCACGTTTTAACAAGCCAGTTGTATCCATAGGGAGAACCAAGGGGTGGGGGGGGGCAGTTCTATGGAGTCCGCACCCCCTTCGCAGTTTTAAGCGTGAATGGTCTTTTTGTGCAAATGGCTCTTCAGTTTGGAGAGGCGGGGGGGAGGGGGGGGGGGGTCAGTTTTTTTCACAGATCACCCCATCCCTCACGATCCAGAGATCTCATCGCAAAGTGGGCCTTCCCCGCCGTGTCTAAATCCTGGATCCGCCCTTGACTTGATAATTTGGGGTTTTGTTATTTTTTCATTTTTAGGATAGTTGCGTACCGAGTCACATATTGTCATGAAGCGCAGATGGTTCGCTCAACCCTGGACTTTTTCCAGTATCAACAGTCGATGGCATGGTATGAAGAATATCTTTCTCTAGCCAAATAACTTGCTAAGATTATAATAGACTTGCTATAAAGATAGTTCAGTTAAGCATGTAACTCATACTCGATTCAAGTACTGATCACTGGTTATGGATTCAGCGCCCGTGTCTTGTTCATGTCACCCGGAGAAGTGTGTCTATGTTATCAGTTCTGGAGCTGTGAATAGCGCTGCGGCTTCTTTGATTATGAACTTCGCAAGCCAAGCCAAACGGAGCTAGCTACCTTCATCCGTCTTGTGGTCTTAAACACGTGACCAGACTTCAAGGAACCCCTGGCGGTGGAATATTTGTCGGCGAGTGCGGCTAACATACGAACCGCTTTATGACTGGTCTAGTTGATGCTGTGGATTCAGAACATAAAAACATATAGTCTGCTATGTCTCCAACGCTTTTTGGACAGTTTGCTTTATTGCTTGGTATCATTGTCTTTATCCGATAATTTGTCTGATATTTTTGCTTGATTTTGATTCCATCTGATTTCTCCACAGGGAGGAGGAGGAGGAGCAGGGGGGAGGGGGGAGGGGGGGGGGGGTGTTAGAGCAGTAGACGTTTGTATTTATTGGGCCAATGAATCTGAATCGACAAAACAAGAATAGGATCAGGCAGCGTAATGGCCAACGCGACCTGGTGGCACAATGTGGCTGATACACATACAACTGTATGAATGAGAAGGAAATGGGATAAGTGGACGTCACATTACCAGCGGTAAAATAACGCTATTGGCCCCAAATCCATTTACCGAGGACGGGTACCCAAGCAATGCCATGTGGGCAATGTACATGACGAATAAATCATGTCACACTTCCAATTTAACAACCAGAACCATGCGCGCATCCCCTCTGGCGGGGTGGGTGGGGGGGGGGGGTGGGGACAAAAACCACAACCTTGTATTATCGCCTGTGTTAGACGTGGTGCGTAGCGTAGCGGCCTTGTCACGTATCTCTTGGTGACATAAAAACTTGGGTAACAGCATCCCGGGAAAAAACCACATCCAACATCGATGGGGCGATGTTTGTTTTGAGGATCCGCGCAGGCAGACAGACACAGACAGGCAGAAAAGTTGATCAATAGGACAATTCGTAGCGCGCGTTTAACATCGATCGCCGCCATAGTTCATATCACCCCCACCCCTTCCCCCCATCTCCCCTATCGTCCCCCTCTGCCCCCCCCCCCCCCACCTCACCACGTTCGTATCCTCGCCTCCAGCCGCTTTTGGAAGCGTCAAAGACTTATGACCTTTTACCACGCGCCATTTGAGGCGTTCTATGCCGAATCGACCTACCAGCCTTGGGCACTGAGGCGAGAGTCGGCGTGACGGTGGCGTCCCGTCAGGCTTAAAAGTGCTGGGTTCCGCTCTGTGAGAGGAAACCATGTCCCTCGCGTAATGCTAAGTCACTCAAGATGCTATTTGTTTGGTGTTTTTTTTTGTCCCCCTCTTCAGATCTTCTTGCTACTTCTTTCTTTGCCTCGGCATACACATGCTTGGTCCTAAAATGATCATAGCCCTCGGAGCGACTTTGATAGCAATGGGTCGTAAATGCGTCGCTTTTTGTACCGCAGAGAATATAATAAGTCGAATTATCGAAGGTCCCAGGAGCAATTTATTGGCGGATTGCTAGAAAGGTGGTAGTTGTTATAATGGCTGCTCCAGCAGGTTTTGCTTTCCCCTTAGAAACATTTAAGTCTTTAAATAGGAAATCGATTCCTATGCACTTGTTGCAAAAATGTCAAAGCCCAGATGGTTGAATCTAATGTGCCGCAAGGGTTTCCAATATAAACAGGCACATAATAAACATATGTAGTCTGCAATAAATAACTGGCATCTCAATTGAGGACCCTTTTTGCTAGCTTCGTACATACCGTCTGAGGAAATTATGATTCGTTTACCACGTTCTTGTGGATACGGATATCCAATCATACGGATATCCAAATTGTCCGTTTTCCCTGGTTTTAATTATTTTGAAAAGCAGTCCACCACGAGTACAATACACCTCACCGACAGCGGCCGTATATTTACGACATTAAACCTGATAGGTAAATGTTGCGACATTATGGAGTAACTTCCAAATATTGCTTACATGCAATAAAAGACTGGATCCCAGGCTTCCTACTTTAGTGATTTCATGGAATAAAAGCCGCAGTTATTGAGACACTTTCTTAATTGTTCATCTTCTACTGACAACGTTAACTTTGAATTTAAAAAAAAGACCCGTTATACCAAAACTTTAATTAGATCTATCCCCCCTAATTCCCTTCGAAAATCCTGGGGCTGCAAATGCATTTAGCCGTCAAGAATGATAATTGTGTGTTATCTGGATGGTCGTACCGGGATCACATCAGGAATGCGTAATTGACTTAGTGATTCTTCAGGCCGCTCTGCCTTTGCTTTCATTAATACTTTAATCAGTCTGGTTCTGAGAGTAACTGGTTTCCACGCGGGTATGCCTGATTAGCATGTATGTATATATATATAGCTAGGACCATGGTGGAGTGCTGTGAAAGGAAAATTGTTGAGAAAACGCCATAAATATCAATACGGAGAAACGCTTCTGTATACATTTTACATATTTAACGATGTTAATTATCATTATTATCATTAATAGACGAAATTACACATTAATGGCTTTGCACGGCAAAAAGACATTTATATATATATATTTAACATATATTTAAATATATATTCATAAACACGTCTAGTTACATATGTATGTAAAATACAGCATGACAAATCGACGTAAATTAATCACGTTAATAATATTTGTGAAATAGATGAAGAACAAAATATCAATCAGTGATAGGAAACGAGGATACAGGTTAAAGTACACTGTCTACCAGTTCAGAGTTCAGTGTGTGTCGGGCAGGATGCAGGTCGCACGAACATAAACATCTTCCATCGATTCTTTGATGCTGCAAAGGGTTCTATTTCTAAAGCTTTTTGGGGTTCTCTACGATCGCAATCAATTAACCATATGTGATAGGCACCATCCGGTCAGTTACAAAGGGGAGGGGGGCTGATGGTGGTGGGAGGGGGGGGGGGGCTCGCCGGTGGGGTCAATAGAAGTAACCATATAAAGATGGATGTGTGTTCAAATATAGGTGAAGAGATGAGGCATGTGTTAAAGATGGAAGTGAAGAGATGAGGCATGTGTTAAACATGTAAGTGAAGAGATGAAGCATGTGTTAAAGATGGAAGTGAAGAGATGAGGCATGTGTTAAATATGGGAGTGAAGAGAGGAACCAAGCGTTAAAGATTGGAGTGAAGAAATGGGGCCATAGCATGCCTTAAAGATTGGGTGAACAGAGGGGCCATCAGTTCAAGATGAATGTACATACCACACGTGAGAAGAGCGTTATAAAAGATTCTGATTAAAGGATTTCTGGACCATTTGAGCAAGGGTCACGTCAGTTTCCGTACCGTTGGGTTGGCGGCTAGGCAGGTAGGTAGGCAGGCAGGCAGGCAGACACCA
Source organism: Arenicola marina (assembly GCA_964019135.1). NCBI lineage: Eukaryota > Metazoa > Annelida > Polychaeta > Arenicolidae > Arenicola > Arenicola marina. The sequence continues at coordinate 43,695,074 of OZ025249.1, forward strand.
CACCCCATGAACAAAAATATACTTCAAATTCACTATAGTAAACTGTGGTATACTGTGGCCCTTGTACCACCCTCTCGCCACCACATCCACACCGCCGCAGTGTTCGCCACGTTCGCATGCCTGACCCCCCGCCCCCCACCCCGGCAAGCACTATGCACACCTCCACTGCTCAACCCCGCCATACCCTCGTACCCCTCCCCCGTCCTCCTCAGTACGCGTTACGCCAGATATCTTTACGAAGGAGCTCTACACCCGACTACTGTGGCACGTAATTACTTCCGGTGGAGCAATGGAAGCTGGCTCCCGTCAACGCCGTATCAGGTGATATCTGGCCTTTGGTTAGCCTGGTTCCCGGTAGGGTGTTTAGATTGGTTCCCGATAGCGCTGTCCATTGGATGAATCGTTGCAGCGCTCTTCGCTTTGGTTCCCAGCAGGACCGTTTGAAGTGATTCGCGATGGCGCAGTTTGAGCTGGTTCCCTGCTGGTAGCGATGGCAGTTTTATTCGCATTTTTATTTCGTGTTTTTTTTTGGGGGGGGGGGGGGGTAATAAAATGTTCTTTGGTTGCAAGTTGGTGACATCGCTGTTTTCCGATTGACTGTGCCAGACATACATCTCCCGGAGTGTTCCCGGCAACGATCATGCCAGTCTGGTTCCCTGCCACTCGCGCGTGGGCTCGTTCCCATGCAATGGCCCCGGCGGCGGGTGGAACCGAACTTGCCAACGCGAGATAAATATAGCCGTGATGTAATATTCACGAGGCTGGGGAGAGAGCAGTGGGTTCGTTTAGAGGCGGGTGGCCGTGAGGGAGAATTGATGGGTGGAGAGGGTGGCTGGGCGTAGGGCATGGAAGAGGGGGGGGGGAGGGGGCGGAGGAGGTGGTGAAAGAGACGCGTAAGGCAGAATGTAGTCGTACTTCTCAGAGGGGCAGGGGAGGGTGGGGGACAGGCATGAGGTGGGATGGGAAAGGCGCTAGGCGGGAGAGGAGGGTGAGTAGACCGGAAGTACGTCATCACTGACCACGGGGACAGGCGATCGAGACCGAAGTTAATGGACGACCGTTTGGATGATCTCCGACACTCAGCAGGTGGTGTTCCCGCCCGGCTTGACGTGGGAACTCGTGACCTGTAACCGGCTAAATGTGGCTATGGCAAGAGAAAGGTAGAAGATATATAAAGCGACAGTTGGAAAGAGAGATATAGAGATGTAAGGGGAAAAATTGGAAAGAGCGGGGGGAGGGGGGGGGGGGGGGTGGAGAGAACACGAAGAGAAAGAGGGAAAGAGGGAAGACAGAGACAGAAAGGGGAAAACGGAGGGAAAGGGATGCGGGAATGAGATAATACGGGTACAGAAAGGGGAGAGAGGGAAAGGGATGGGGAAAAGAGATACTACGGAGACAGAAAGGGGAGAGAGGGAAAGGGATGGGGAAAAGAGATAATACGGATACAGAAAGGGGAGAGAGGGAAAGGGATGGGGAAGAGACATAATACGGAGACAGAAAAGGGAGAGAGGAAAGGGATGAGGAAAAAAGATAATGCGGAGACAAAAAGGGGAGAGAGGGAAAGGGATGGGGAAAAGATATTATACGGAGACAGAAAGGGGAGAGAGGGAAAGGAATGAGGAAAAGAGATAATACGGAGACACAAAGGGGAGACAGGGAAAGGGATGGGGAAGAGACATAATACGGAGACAGAAAGGGAGAGAGGAAAGGGATGAGGAAAAAAGATAATGCGGAGACAAAAAGGGGAGAGAGGGAAAGGGATGAGGAAAAGAAATAATACGGAGACAGAACGGGGAGAGAGGGAAAGGGATGGGGGAAGAGATAATACGGAGACAAAAAGGGGAGAGAGGGAAAGAGATGGGGGAAAGAGATCATACGGATACAGAACGGGGAGAGAGGGAAAGGGATGGGGAAAAGAGATAATAGGGAGACAGAAAAGGGAGAGAGGGAAAGGGATGGGGGAAGAGATAATACGGAGACAAAAAAGGGAGAGAGGAAAAGGGATGAGGAAAAGAGATAATACGGAGATAGAAAGGGGAGAGAGAGAAAGGGATGGGGAAAAGAGATAATACGGAGATAGAAAGGGGAGAGAGGGAAAGGAATGGGAAAAAGAGATAATAGGGAGACAGAAAAGGGAGAGAGGGAAAGGGATGGGGAAAAGAGATAATACGGAGATAGAAAGGGGAGAGAGGGAAAGGGATGGGGAAAAGAGATAATACGGAGACAGAAAGGGGAGAGAGGAAAAGGATGAGGAAAAGAGATAATACGGAGACAGAAAGGGGAGAGAGGGAAAGGAATGGGAAAAAGAGATAATAGGGAGACAGAAAAGGGAGAGAGGGAAAGGGATGGGGAAAAGAGATAATACGGAGATAGAAAGGGGAGAGAGAGAAAGGGATGGGGAAAAGAGATAATACGGAGATAGAAAGGGGAGAGAGAGAAAGGGATGGGGAAAAGAGATAATAGGGAGACAGAAAAGGGAGAGAGGGAAAGGGATGGGGAAAAGAGATAATACGGAGACAGAAAGGGGAGAGAGGGAAAGGGATGAGGAAAAGAGATAATACGGAGATAGAAAGGGGAGAGAGGGAAAGGGATGGGGAAAAGAGATAATACGGAGATAGAAAGGGGAGAGAGGGAAAGGGATGGGGAAAAGAGATAATACGGAGACAGAAAGGGGAGAGAGGGAAAGGGATGGGGAAAAGAGATAATAGGGAGACAGAAAAGGGAGAGAGGGAAAGGGATGGGGGAAGAGATAATACGGAGACAGAAAGGGGAGAGAGAGAAAGGGATGGGAAAAAGAGATAATACGGAGATAGAATGGGGAGAGAGGGAAAGGGATGGGGAAAAGAGATAATACGGAGATAGAAAGGGGAGAGAGAGAAAGGGATGGGGAAAAGAGATAATACGGAGATAGAAAGGGGAGAGAGGGAAAGGGATGGGAAAAAGAGATAATACGGAGATAGAAAGGGGAGAGAGGGAAAGAGATGGGGAAAAGAGATAATAGGGAGACAGAAAAGGGAGAGAGGGAAAGGGATGGGGAAAAGAGATAATACGGAGATAGAAAGGGGAGAGAGAGAAAGGGATGGGGAAAAGAGATAATACGGAGATAGAAAGGGGAGAGAGAGAAAGGGATGGGGAAAAGAGATAATAGGGAGACAGAAAAGGGAGAGAGGGAAAGGGATGGGGAAAAGAGATAATACGGAGATAGAAAGGGGAGAGAGAGAAAGGGATGGGGAAAAGAGATAATACGGAGATAGAAAGGGGAGAGAGAGAAGGGGATGGGGAAAAGAGATAATACGGAGATAGAAAGGGGAGAGAGAGAAAGGGATGGGGAAAAGAGATAATAGGGAGACAGAAAAGGGAGAGAGGGAAAGGGATGGGGAAAAGAGATAATACGGAGATAGAAAGGGGAGAGAGAGAAAGGGATGGGGAAAAGAGATAATACGGAGATAGAAAGGGGAGAGAGAGAAAGGGATGGGGAAAAGAGATAATAGGGAGACAGACAAGGGAGAGAGGGAAAGGGATGGGGAAAAGAGATAATACGGAGATAGAAAGGGGAGAGAGAGAAAGGGATGGGGAAAAGAGATAATACGGAGATAGAAAGGGGAGAGAGAGAAAGGGATGGGGAAAAGAGATAATAGGGAGACAGAAAAGGGAGAGAGGGAAAGGGATGGGGAAAAGAGATAATACGGAGATAGAAAGGGGAGAGAGAGAAAGGGATGGGGAAAAGAGATAATACGGAGATAGAAAGGGGAGAGAGAGAAGGGGATGGGGAAAAGAGATAATACGGAGATAGAAAGGGGAGAGAGAGAAAGGGATGGGGAAAAGAGATAATAGGGAGACAGAAAAGGGAGAGAGGGAAAGGGATGGGGAAAAGAGATAATACGGAGATAGAAAGGGGAGAGAGAGAAAGGGATGGGGAAAAAAGATAATACGGAGATAGAAAGGGGAGAGAGAGAAAGGGATGGGGAAAAGAGATAATAGGGAGACAGAAAAGGGAGAGAGGGAAAGGGATGGGGAAAAGAGATAATACGGAGATAGAAAGGGGAGAGAGAGAAAGGGATGGGGAAAAGAGATAATACGGAGATAGAAAGGGGAGAGAGAGAAGGGGATGGGGAAAAGAGATAATAGGGAGACAGAAAAGGGAGAGAGGGAAAGGGATGGGGAAAAGAGATAATACGGAGACAGAAAAGGGAGAGAGGGAAAGGGATGGGGGAAGAGATAATACGGAGACAGAAAGGGGAGAGAGAGAAAGGGATGGGAAAAAGAGATAATACGGAGATAGAAAGGGGAGAGAGGGAAAGGGATGGGGAAAAGAGATAATACGGAGATAGAAAGGGGAGAGAGAGAAAGGGATGGGGAAAAGAGATAATACGGAGATAGAAAGGGGAGAGAGGGAAAGGGATGGGAAAAAGAGATAATACGGAGATAGAAAGCGGAGAGAGGTAAAGGGATGGGAAAAAGAGATAATACGGAGATAGAAAGGGGAGAGAGGGAAAGGAATGGGGAAAAGAGATAATAGGGAGACAGAAAAGGGAGAGAGGGAAAGGGATGGGGGAAGAGATAATACGGAGATAGAAAGGGGAGAGAGAGAAAGGGATGGGGGAAAGAGATAATACGGAGATAGAAAGGGGAGAGAGAGAAAGGGATGGGGAAATGAGATAATACGGAGATAGAAAGGGGAGAGAGAGAAAGGGATGGGGAAAAGAGATAATAGGGAGACAGAAAAGGGAGAGAGGGAAAGGGATGGGGAAAAGAGATATTACGGAGATAGAAAGGGGAGAGAGAGAAAGAGATGGGGAAAAGAGATAATACGGAGATAGAAAGGGGAGAGAGAGAAAGGGATGGGGAAAAGAGATAATAGGGAGACAGAAAAGGGAGAGAGGGAAAGGGATGGGGAAAAGAGATAATACGGAGACAGAAAAGGGAGAGAGGGAAAGGGATGGGGGAAGAGATAATACGGAGACAGAAAGGGGAGAGAGAGAAAGGGATGGGAAAAAGAGATAATACGGAGATAGAAAGGGGAGAGAGGGAAAGGGATGGGGAAAAGAGATAATACGGAGATAGAAAAGGGAGAGAGAGAAAGGGATGGGGAAAAGAGATAATACGGAGATAGAAAGGGGAGATAGGGAAAGGGATGGAAAAAAGAGATAATACGGAGATAGAAAGGGGAGAGAGGGAAAGGGATGGGAAAAAGAGATAATACGGAGATAGAAAGGGGAGAGAGGGAAAGGAATGGGGAAAAGAGATAATAGGGAGACAGAAAAGGGAGAGAGGGAAAGGGATGGGGGAAAGAGATAATACGGAGATAGAAAGGGGAGAGAGGGAAAGGGATGGGGAAAAGAGATAATACGGATACAGAAAGGGGAGAGAGGAAAAGGATGAGGAAAAAGAGATAATAGGGAGACAAAAAGGCGAGAGAGGGAAAGGGATGGGGGAAGAGATAATACGGAGATAGAAAGGGGAGAGAGAGAAAGGGATGGGGAAAAGAGATAATACGGAGATAGAAAGGGGAGAGAGGGAAAGGGATGGGAAAAAGAGATAATAGGGAGACAGAAAAGGGAGAGAGGGAAAGGGATGGGGGAAGAGATAATACGGAGACAGAACGGGAAGAGAGAGAAATGGATGGGGAAAAGAGATAATACGGAGATAGAACGGGGAGGGAGGGAAAGGGATGAGGAAAAGAGATAATACGGAGATAGAAAGGGGAGAGAGAGAAATGGATGGGGGAAGGGATAATACGGAGACAGAAATGGGAGAGAGGAAAGGGATGGGGAAAAGAGATAATACCGAGACAGAAAAGGGGACAAAGGGAAAGGGATGGGAAAGAGATAATACGGAGATAGAAAGGGGAGAGAGGGAAAGGGATGGGGAAAAGAGATACTACGGAGACAGAAAGGGGAGAGAGGGAAAGGGATGGGGAAAAGAGATAATACGGAGACAGAAAGGGGAGACAGGGAAAGGGATGGGGAAAAGAGATAATACGGAGATAGAACGGGGAGGGAGGGAAAGGGATGAGGAAAAGAGATAATACGGAGATAGAAAGGGGAGAGAGAGAAATGGATGGGGGAAGGGATAATACGGAGACAGAAATGGGAGAGAGGAAAGGGATGGGGAAAAGAGATAATACCGAGACAGAAAAGGGGACAAAGGGAAAGGGATGGGAAAGAGATAATACGGAGATAGAAAGGGGAGAGAGGGAAAGGGATGGGGAAAAGAGATACTACGGAGACAGAAAGGGGAGAGAGGGAAAGGGATGGGGAAAAGAGATAATACGGAGATAGAAAGGGGAGAGTGGGCAAGGGATGGGGAAAAGAGATAATACGGAGACAGAAAGCGGAGAGAGGGAAAGGGATGGGGGAAGAGATAATACCGAGACAGAAAGGGGAGAGAGGGAAAGGGATGGGGAAAAGAGATAATACGGAGATAGAAAGGGGAGAGTGGGAAAGGGATGGGGAAAAGAGATAATACGGAGATAGGAAGGGGAGAGTGGGAAAGGGATGGGGAAAAGAGATAATACGGAGATAGAAAGGGGAGAGTGGGCAAGGGATGGGGAAAAGAGATAATACGGAGACAGAAAGGGGAGAGAGGGAAAGGGATGGGGGAAGAGATAATACCGAGACAGAAAGGGGAGAGAGGGAAAGGGATGGGGAAAAGAGATAATACGGAGATAGAAAGGGGAGAGTGGGAAAGGGATGGGGAAAAGAGATAATACGGAGATAGAAAGGGGAGAGTGGGAAAGGGATGGGGAAAAGAGATAATACGGAGACAGAAAGGGGAGAGAGGGAAAGGGATGGGGAAAAGAGATAATACGGAGGCAGAAAGGGGAGAGAGGGAAAGGGATGGGGAAAAGAGATAATACGGAGGCAGAAAGGGGAGAGAGGGAAAGGGATGGGGAAAAGAGATAATACAGAGACAGAAAGGGGAGAGAGAGAAATAGATGAGGAAAAGAGATAATACAGAGAGCAGGGGAAGGGCAGGGGAGAAAGAGGGAGATGGGTGGCAGAAAAGAGGGAGAAAGAGGGAGATGGGTGGCAGAAAAGAGGGAGAAAGAGGGAGATGGGTGGCAGAAAAGAGGGAGAAAGAGGGAGATGGGTGGCAGAAAAGAGGGAGAAAGAGGGAGATGGGTGGTAGAAAGAGGGAGAGATGTAGCTACAGAGAGCAGGAGGGGGAGGGAGAGAGATGTAGCTACAGAGAGCAGGAGGGGGAGGGAGAGAGATGTAGCTACAGAGAGCAGGAGGGGGAGGGAGAGAGATGTAGCTACAGAGAGCAGGATGGGGAGAGAGAGAGATGTAGCTACAGAAAGCAGGAGGGGGAGGGAGAGGGATGTAGCTACAGAGAGCAGGAGGGGGAGGGAGAGAGATGTAGCTACAGAGAGCAGGATGGGGAGAGAGAGAGATGTAGCTACAGAAAGCAGGAGGGGGAGGGAGAGGGATGTAGCTACAGAGAGCAGGAGGGGGAGGGAGAGAGATGTAGCTACAGAGAGCAGGATGGGGAGAGAGAGAGATGAAGCTACAGAGAGCAGGATGGGGAGGGAGAGGGATGTAGCTACAGAGAGCAGGAGGGGGAGGGAGAGAGATGTAGCTACAGAGAGCAGGATGGGGAGAGAGAGAGATGGAGCTACAGAGAGCAGGATGGGGAGGGAGAGGGATGTAGCTACAGAGAGCAGGAGGGGGAGGGAGAGAGATGTAGCTACAGAGAGCAGGATGGGGAGAGAGAGAGATGGAGCTACAGAGAGCAGGATGGAGAGGGAGAGGGATGTAGCTACAGAGAGCAGGAGGGGGAGGGAGAGAGATGTAGCTACAGAGAGCAGGATGGGGAGAGAGAGAGATGGAGCTACAGAGAGCAGGATGGGGAGAGAGAGAGATGTAGCTACAGAGAGCAGGAGGGGGAGGGAGAGAGATGTAGCTACAGAGAGCAGGATGGGGAGAGAGAGAGATGGAGCTACAGAGAGCAGGATGGGGAGGGAGAGGGATGTAGCTACAGAGAGCAGGAGGGGGAGGGAGAGAGATGTAGCTACAGAGAGCAGGAGGGGGAGGGAGAGAGATGGAGCTACAGAGAGCAGGATGGGGAGGGAGACAGATGTAGCTACAGAGAGCAGGAGGGGGAGGGAGAGATATGTAGCTACAGAGAGCAGGAGGGGGAGGGAGAGAGATGTAGCTACAGCGAGCAGGAGGGGGAGGGAGAGAGATGTAGCTACAGAGAGCAGGAGGGGGAGGGGGAGAGATGTAGCTACAGAGAGCAGGAGGGGGAGGGGGAGAGATGTAGCTACAGAGAGCAGGAGGGGGTGGGAGAGAGATGTAGCTACAGAGAGCAGGAGGGGGAGGGGGAGAGATGTAGCTACAGAGAGCAGGATGGGGAGGGAGAGAGATGTAGCTACAGTGAGCAGGAGGGGGAGGGAGAGAGATGTAGCTACAGGGAGCAGGAGGGGGAGGGAGAGAGATGTAGCTACAGAGAGCAGGAGTGGATGAGAGAGATGTAGGTACAGAGAGCAGGAGGGGGAGGGAGAGAGATGTAGCTACAGGGAGCAGGAGGGGGAGGGAGAGAGATGTAGCTACAGGGAGCAGGAGGGGGAGGGAGAGAGATGTAGCTACAGTGAGCAGGAGGGGGATGGAGAGATATGTAGCTACAGAGAGCAGGAGGGGGAGGGAAAGTGATGTAGCTACAGAAAGCAAGAGGGGGAGAGAGAGAGATGTAGCTACAGAGAGCAGGAGGGGGAGAGAGAGAGATGTAGCTACAGTGAGCAGGAGGGGGAGGGAGAGAGATGTAGCTACAGAGAGCAGGAGGGGGAGGGAGAGAGATGTAGCTACAGAGAGCAGGAGGGGGAGGGAGAGAGATGTAGCTACAGAGAGCAGGAGGAGGAGGAAGAGAGATGTAGCTACAGTGAGCAGGAGGGGGAGGGAGAGAGATGTAGCTACAGAGAGCAGGAGGGGGAGGGAAAGTGATGTAGCTACAGAAAGCAAGAGGGGGAGGGAGAGAGATGTAGCTACAGAGAGCAGGAGGGGGAGGGGAGAGATGTAGCTACAGAGAGCAGGAGGGGGAGAGAGAGAGATATAGCTACAGAGAGCAGGAGGGGGAGAGAGAGAGATGTAGCTACAGAGAGCAGGAGGGGGTGAGAGAGATGTAGGTACAGGGAGCAGGAGGGGGAGAGAGAGAGATGTAGCTACAGAGAGCAGGAGGGGGAGGGAGAGAAATGTAGCTACAGAAAGCAAGAGGGGGGGAGAGAGAGATGTAGCTACAGAGAGCAGGAGGGGGAGAGAGAGAGATGTAGCTACAGAGAGCAGGAGGGGGAGGGAGAGAGATGTAGCTACAGAGAGCAGGATGGGGAGGGAGAGAGATGTAGCTACAGAGAGCAGGAGGGGGAGGGGAGAGATGTAGCTACAGAGAGCAGGAGGGGGAGGGAGAGAGATGTAGCTACAGAGAGCAGGATGGGGAGGGAGAGAGATGTAGCTACAGAGAGCAGGAGGGGGAGGGAGAGAGATGTAGCTACAGAGAGCAGGAGTGGGTGAGAGAGAGATGTAGGTACAGAGAGCAGGAGGGGGGGGGGAGAGAGATGTAGCTACAGAGAGCAGGAGGGGGAGGGAGAGAGATGTAGCTACAGAGAGCAGGAGGGGGAGAGAGAGAGATGTAGGTACAGAGAGCAGGAGGGGGAGGGAGAGAGATGTAGCTACAGAGAGCAGGAGGGGGAGGGAGAGAGATGTAGCTACAGAAAGCAAGAGGGGGGGAGAGAGAGATGTAGCTACAGAGAGCAGGAGGGGGAGAGAGAGAGATGTAGGTACAGAGAGCAGGAGGGGGAGGGAGAGAGATATAGCTACAGAGAGCAGGAGGGGGAGGGAGAGAGATGTAGCTACAGAGAGCAGGAGGGGGAGGGAGAGAGATGTAGCTACAGAGAGCAGGAGGGGGAGGGAGCGAGATGTAGCTACAGAAAGCAAGAGGGGGAGGGAGAGAGATGTAGCTACAGGGAGCAGGAGGGGGAGAGAGAGAGATGTAGCTACAGAGAGCAGGAGGGGGAGGGGAGAGATGTAGCTACAGAGAGCAGGATGGGGAGGGAGAGAGATGTAGCTACAGGGAGCAGGAGGGGGAGAGAGAGAGATGTAGCTACAGAGAGCAGGAGGGGGAGGGGAGAGATGTAGCTACAGAGAGCAGGAGGGGGAGAGAGAGATATATAGCTACAGAGAGCAGGAGGGGGAGAGAGAGAGATGTAGCTACAGAGAGCAGGAGGGGGTGAGAGAGATGTAGGTACAGGGAGCAGGAGGGGGAGAGAGAGAGATGTAGCTACAGAGAGCAGGAGGGGGAGGGAGAGAGATGTAGCTACAGAGAGCAGGAGGGAGAGGGGAGAGATGTAGCTACAGAGAGCAGGAGGGGGAGGGAGAGAGATGTAGCTACAGAAAGCAGGAGGGGGAGCGAGAGAGATGTAGCTACAGAGAGCAGGAGGGGGAGGGGAGAGATGTAGCTACAGAGAGCGGGAGGGGGAGGGAGAGAGATGTAGCTACAGAAAGCAAGAGGGGGAGGGAGAGAGATGTAGCTACAGAAAGCAGGAGGGGGAGGGAGAGAGATGTAGCTACAGAGAGCAGGAGGGGGAGGGACAGAGATGTAGCTACAGAGAGCAGGAGGGGGAGGGAGAGATATGTAGCTACAGGGAGCAGGAGGGGGAGGGGAGAGATGTAGCTACAGAGAGCAGGAGGGGGAGGGAGAGAGATGTAGCTACAGAGAGCAGGATGGGGAGGGAGAGAGATGTAGCTACAGAGAGCAGGAGGGGGAGGGAGAGAGATGTAGCTACAGAGAGCAGGAGTGGGTGAGAGAGAGATGTAGGTACAGAGAGCAGGAGGGGGAGGGAGAGAGATGTAGCTACAGAGAGCAGGATGGGGAGGGAGAGAGATGTAGCTACAGAGAGCAGGAGGGGGAGGGAGAGAGATGTAGCTACAGAGAGCAGGAGTGGGTGAGAGAGAGATGTAGGTACAGAGAGCAGGAGGGGGAGGGAGAGAGATGTAGCTACAGAGAGCAGGAGGGGGAGGGAGAGTGATGTAGCTACAGAGAGCAGGAGGGGGAGAGAGAGAGATGTAGCTACAGAAAGCAAGAGGGGGGAGAGAGAGATGTAGCTACAGAGAGCAGGAGGGGGGAGAGAGAGACATGTCGGTACAGAGAGCAGGAGGGGGAGGGAGAGAGATATAGCTACAGAGAGCAGGAGGGGGAGGGAGAGAGATGTAGCTACAGAGAGCAGGAGGGGGTGAGAGAGATGTAGCTACAGAGAGCAGGAGGGGGAGGGAGAGAGATGTAGCTACAGAGAGCAGGAGGGGGAGGGAGAGAGATGTAGCTACAGAAAGCAAGAGGGGGAGGGAGAGAGATGTAGCTACAGGGAGCAGGAGGGGGAGAGAGAGAGATGTAGGTACAGAGAGCAGGAGGGGGAGGGGAGAGATGTAGCTACAGAGAGCAGGAGGGGGAGGGAGAGAGATGTAGCTACAGAAAGCAGGAGGGGGAGGGAGAGAGATGTAGCTACAGAGAGCAGGAGGGGGAGGGAGAGAGATGTAGCTACAGAGAGCAGGAGGGGGAGGGAGAGAGATGTAGCTACAGAGAGCAGGAGGGGGAGGGAGAGATATGTAGCTACAGAGAGCAGGAGGGGGAGAGAGAGAGATGTAGCTACAGAAAGCCGGAAGGAGAGGGAGAGAGATGTAGCCACAGAGAGCAGGAGGGGGAGAGAGAGAGATGTAGCTACAGAAAGCAGGAGGGGGAGGGAGAGAGATGTAGCTACAGAGAGCAGGAGGGGGAGGGAGAGAGATGTAGCTACAGAAAGCAAGAGGGGGACGGAGAGAGATGTAGCTACAGAGAGCAGGAGGGGGAGGGAGAGATATGTAGCTACAGAGAGCAGGAGGGGGAGAGAGAGAGATGTAGCTACAGAACGCAAGAGGGGGAGAGAGAGAGATGTAGCTACAGAACGCAAGAGGGGGAGAGAGAGAGATGTAGTTACAGAGAGCAGGAGGAGAGGGAGAGAGATGTAGCTACAGAGAGCAGGAGGGGGAGGGAGAGAGATGTAGCTACAGAAAGCAAGAGGGGGAGAGAGAGAGATGTAGCTACAGAGAGCAGGAGGGGGAGGGAGAGAGATGTAGCTACAGAAAGCAAGAGGGGGAGAGAGAGAGATGTAGCTACAGAGAGCAGGAGGGGGAGGGAGAGATATGTAGCTACAGAGAGCAGGAGGGGGAGGGAGAGAGATGTAGCTACAGAAAGCAAGAGGGGGAGGGAGAGAGATGTAGCTACAGAGAGCAGAAGGGGGAGGGAGAGAGATGTAGCTACAGAAAGCAAGAGGGGGAGAGAGAGAGATGTAGCTACAGAGAGCAGGAGGGGGAGGGAGAGATATGTAGCTACAGAGAGCAGGAGGGGGAGGGAGAGAGATGTAGCTACAGAAAGCAGGAGGGGGTGAGAGAGAGATGTAGGTACAGAGAGCAGGAGGAGGAGGGAGAGAGATGTAGCTACAGAGAGCAGGATGGGGAGGGAGAGAGATGTAGCTACAGAGAGCAGGAGGGGGAGGGAGAGAGATGTAGCTACAGAGAGCAGGAGTGGGTGAGAGAGAGATGTAGGTACAGAGAGCAGGAGGGGGAGGGAGAGAGATGTAGCTACAGAGAGCAGGAGGGGGAGGGAGAGAGATGTAGCTACAGAGAGCAGGAGGGGGAGAGAGAGAGATGTAGGTACAGCGAGCAGGAGGGTGAGGGAGAGAGATGTAGCTACGGAGAGCAGGAGGGGGAGGGAGAGAGATGTAGCTACAGAAAGCAAGAGGGGGGGAGAGAGAGATGTAGCTACAGAGAGCAGGAGGGGGAGAGAGAGAGATGTAGGTACAGAGAGCAGGAGGGGGAGGGAGAGAGATATAGCTACAGAGAGCAGGAGGGGGAGGGAGAGAGATGTAGCTACAGAGAGCAGGAGGGGGAGGGAGAGAGATGTAGCTACAGAGAGCAGGATGGGGAGGGAGAGAGATGTAGCTACAGAGAGCAGGAGGGGGAGGGAGAGAGATGTAGCTACAGAAAGCAAGAGGGGGAGGGAGAGAGATGTAGCTACAGGGAGCAGGAGGGAGAGAGAGAGAGATGTAGCTACAGAGAGCAGGAGGGGGAGGGGAGAGATGTAGCTACAGAGAGCAGGATGGGGAGGGAGAGAGATGTAGCTACAGGGAGCAGGAGGGGGAGAGAGAGAGATGTAGCTACAGAGAGCAGGAGGGGGAGGGGAGAGATGTAGCTACAGAGAGCAGGAGGGAGAGGGAGAGAGATATAGCTACAGAGAGCAGGAGGGGGAGAGAGAGAGATGTAGCTACAGAGAGCAGGAGGGGGTGAGAGAGATGTAGGTACAGGGAGCAGGAGGGGGAGAGAGAGAGATGTAGCTACAGAGAGCAGGAGGGGGAGGGAGAGAGATGTAGCTACAGAAAGCAAGAGGGGGGGAGAGAGAGATGTAGCTACAGAGAACAGGAGGGGGAGAGAGAGAGATGTAGCTACAGAGAGCAGGAGGGGGAGGGAGAGAGATGTAGCTACAGAGAGCAGGATGGGGAGGGAGAGAGATGTAGCTACAGAGAGCAGGAGGGGGAGGGGAGAGATGTAGCTACAGAGAGCAGGAGGGGGAGGGAGAGAGATGTAGCTACAGAGAGCAGGATGGGGAGGGAGAGAGATGTAGCTACAGAGAGCAGGAGGGGGAGGGAGAGATATGTAGCTACAGAGAGCAGGAGTGGGTGAGAGAGAGATGTAGGTACAGAGAGCAGGAGGGGGAGGGAGAGAGATGTAGCTACAGAGAGCAGGAGGGGGAGGGAGAGAGATGTAGCTACAGAGAGCAGGAGGGGGAGAGAGAGAGATGTAGGTACAGAGAGCAGGAGGGGGAGGGAGAGAGATGTAGCTACAGAGAGCAGGAGGGGGAGGGAGAGAGATGTAGCTACAGAAAGCAAGAGGGGGGGAGAGAGAGATGTAGCTACAGAGAGCAGGAGGGGGAGAGAGAGAGATGTAGGTACAGAGAGCAGGAGGGGGAGGGAGAGAGATATAGCTACAGAGAGCAGGAGGGGGAGGGAGAGAGATGTAGCTACAAAGAGCAGGAGGGGGTGAGAGAGATGTAGCTACAGAGAGCAGGAGGGGGAGGGAGAGAGATGTAGCTACAGAGAGCAGGAGGGGGAGGGAGAGAGATGTAGCTACAGAAAGCAGGAGTGGGAGGGAGAGAGATGTAGCTACAGGGAGCAGGAGGGGGAGGGGAGAGATGTAGCTACAGAGAGCAGGAGGGGGAGAGAGAGAGATATAGCTACAGAGAGCAGGAGGGGGAGAGAGAGAGATGTAGCTACAGAGAGCAGGAGGGGGTGAGAGAGATGTAGGTACAGGGAGCAGGAGGGGGAGAGAGAGAGATGTAGCTACAGAGAGCAGGAGGGGGAGGGAGAGAAATGTAGCTACAGAAAGCAAGAGGGGGGGAGAGAGAGATGTAGCTACAGAGAGCAGGAGGGGGAGAGAGAGAGATGTAGCTACAGAGAGCAGGAGGGGGAGGGAGAGAGATGTAGCTACAGAGAGCAGGATGGGGAGGGAGAGAGATGTAGCTACAGAGAGCAGGAGGGGGAGGGGAGAGATGTAGCTACAGAGAGCAGGAGGGGGAGGGAGAGAGATGTAGCTACAGAGAGCAGGATGGGGAGGGAGAGAGATGTAGCTACAGAGAGCAGGAGGGGGAGGGAGAGAGATGTAGCTACAGAGAGCAGGAGTGGGTGAGAGAGAGATGTAGGTACAGAGAGCAGGAGGGGGGGGGAGAGAGATGTAGGTACAGAGAGCAGGAGGGGGAGGGAGAGAGATGTAGCTACAGAGAGCAGGAGGGGGAGGGAGAGAGATGTAGCTACAGAAAGCAGGAGTGGGAGGGAGAGAGATGTAGCTACAGGGAGCAGGAGGGGGAGGGGAGAGATGTAGCTACAGAGAGCAGGAGGGGGAGAGAGAGAGATATAGCTACAGAGAGCAGGAGGGGGAGAGAGAGAGATGTAGCTACAGAGAGCAGGAGGGGGTGAGAGAGATGTAGGTACAGGGAGCAGGAGGGGGAGAGAGAGAGATGTAGCTACAGAGAGCAGGAGGGGGAGGGAGAGAAATGTAGCTACAGAAAGCAAGAGGGGGGGAGAGAGAGATGTAGCTACAGAGAGCAGGAGGGGGAGAGAGAGAGATGTAGCTACAGAGAGCAGGAGGGGGAGGGAGAGAGATGTAGCTACAGAGAGCAGGATGGGGAGGGAGAGAGATGTAGCTACAGAGAGCAGGAGGGGGAGGGGAGAGATGTAGCTACAGAGAGCAGGAGGGGGAGGGAGAGAGATGTAGCTACAGAGAGCAGGATGGGGAGGGAGAGAGATGTAGCTACAGAGAGCAGGAGGGGGAGGGAGAGAGATGTAGCTACAGAGAGCAGGAGTGGGTGAGAGAGAGATGTAGGTACAGAGAGCAGGAGGGGGGGGGGAGAGAGATGTAGCTACAGAGAGCAGGAGGGGGAGGGAGAGAGATGTAGCTACAGAGAGCAGGAGGGGGAGAGAGAGAGATGTAGGTACAGAGAGCAGGAGGGGGAGGGAGAGAGATGTAGCTACAGAGAGCAGGAGGGGGAGGGAGAGAGATGTAGCTACAGAAAGCAAGAGGGGGGGAGAGAGAGATGTAGCTACAGAGAGCAGGAGGGGGAGAGAGAGAGATGTAGGTACAGAGAGCAGGAGGGGGAGGGAGAGAGATATAGCTACAGAGAGCAGGAGGGGGAGGGAGAGAGATGTAGCTACAGAGAGCAGGAGGGGGAGGGAGAGAGATGTAGCTACAGAGAGCAGGAGGGGGAGGGAGCGAGATGTAGCTACAGAAAGCAAGAGGGGGAGGGAGAGAGATGTAGCTACAGGGAGCAGGAGGGGGAGAGAGAGAGATGTAGCTACAGAGAGCAGGAGGGGGAGGGGAGAGATGTAGCTACAGAGAGCAGGATGGGGAGGGAGAGAGATGTAGCTACAGGGAGCAGGAGGGGGAGAGAGAGAGATGTAGCTACAGAGAGCAGGAGGGGGAGGGGAGAGATGTAGCTACAGAGAGCAGGAGGGGGAGAGAGAGAGATATAGCTACAGAGAGCAGGAGGGGGAGAGAGAGAGATGTAGCTACAGAGAGCAGGAGGGGGTGAGAGAGATGTAGGTACAGGGAGCAGGAGGGGGAGAGAGAGAGATGTAGCTACAGAGAGCAGGAGGGGGAGGGAGAGAGATGTAGCTACAGAGAGCAGGAGGGAGAGGGGAGAGATGTAGCTACAGAGAGCAGGAGGGGGAGGGAGAGAGATGTAGCTACAGAAAGCAGGAGGGGGAGCGAGAGAGATGTAGCTACAGGGAGCAGGAGGGGGAGGGGAGAGATGTAGCTACAGAGAGCGGGAGGGGGAGGGAGAGAGATGTAGCTACAGAAAGCAAGAGGGGGAGGGAGAGAGATGTAGCTACAGAAAGCAGGAGGGGGAGGGAGAGAGATGTAGCTACAGAGAGCAGGAGGGGGAGGGAGAGAGATGTAGCTACAGAGAGCAGGAGGGGGAGGGAGAGATATGTAGCTACAGGGAGCAGGAGGGGGAGGGGAGAGATGTAGCTACAGAGAGCAGGAGGGGGAGGGAGAGAGATGTAGCTACAGAGAGCAGGATGGGGAGGGAGAGAGATGTAGCTACAGAGAGCAGGAGGGGGAGGGAGAGAGATGTAGCTACAGAGAGCAGGAGTGGGTGAGAGAGAGATGTAGGTACAGAGAGCAGGAGGGGGAGGGAGAGAGATGTAGCTACAGAGAGCAGGATGGGGAGGGAGAGAGATGTAGCTACAGAGAGCAGGAGGGGGGGGGAGAGAGATGTAGCTACAGAGAGCAGGAGTGGGTGAGAGAGAGATGTAGGTACAGAGAGCAGGAGGGGGAGGGAGAGAGATGTAGCTACAGAGAGCAGGAGGGGGAGGGAGAGTGATGTAGCTACAGAGAGCAGGAGGGGGAGAGAGAGAGATGTAGCTACAGAAAGCAAGAGGGGGGAGAGAGAGATGTAGCTACAGAGAGCAGGAGGGGGGAGAGAGAGACATGTAGGTACAGAGAGCAGGAGGGGGAGGGAGAGAGATATAGCTACAGAGAGCAGGAGGGGGAGGGAGAGAGATGTAGCTACAGAGAGCAGGAGGGGGTGAGAGAGATGTAGCTACAGAGAGCAGGAGGGGGAGGGAGAGAGATGTAGCTACAGAGAGCAGGAGGGGGAGGGAGAGAGATGTAGCTACAGAAAGCAAGAGGGGGAGGGAGAGAGATGTAGCTACAGGGAGCAGGAGGGGGAGAGAGAGAGATGTAGGTACAGAGAGCAGGAGGGGGAGGGGAGAGATGTAGCTACAGAGAGCAGGAGGGGGAGGGAGAGAGATGTAGCTACAGAAAGCAGGAGGGGGAGGGAGAGAGATGTAGCTACAGAGAGCAGGAGGGGGAGGGAGAGAGATGTAGCTACAGAGTGCAGGAGGGGGAGGGAGAGATATGTAGCTACAGAGAGCAGGAGGGGGAGAGAGAGAGATGTAGCTACAGAAAGCCGGAAGGAGAGGGAGAGAGATGTAGCCACAGAGAGCAGGAGGGGGAGAGAGAGAGATGTAGCTACAGAAAGCAGGAGGGGGAGGGAGAGAGATGTAGCTACAGAGAGCAGGAGGGGGAGGGAGAGAGATGTAGCTACAGAAAGCAAGAGGGGGACGGAGAGAGATGTAGCTACAGAGAGCAGGAGGGGGAGGGAGAGATATGTAGCTACAGAGAGCAGGAGGGGGAGAGAGAGAGATGTAGCTACAGAACGCAAGAGGGGGAGAGAGAGAGATGTAGCTACAGAACGCAAGAGGGGGAGAGAGAGAGATGTAGTTACAGAGAGCAGGAGGAGAGGGAGAGAGATGTAGCTACAGAGAGCAGGAGGGGGAGGGAGAGAGATGTAGCTACAGAAAGCAAGAGGGGGAGAGAGAGAGATGTAGCTACAGAGAGCAGGAGGGGGAGGGAGAGAGATGTAGCTACAGAAAGCAAGAGGGGGAGAGAGAGAGATGTAGCTACAGAGAGCAGGAGGGGGAGGGAGAGATATGTAGCTACAGAGAGCAGGAGGGGGAGGGAGAGAGATGTAGCTACAGAAAGCAAGAGGGGGAGGGAGAGAGATGTAGCTACAGAGAGCAGAAGGGGGAGGGAGAGAGATGTAGCTACAGAAAGCAAGAGGGGGAGAGAGAGAGATGTAGCTACAGAGAGCAGGAGGGGGAGGGAGAGATATGTAGCTACAGAGAGCAGGAGGGGGAGGGAGAGAGATGTAGCTACAGAAAGCAGGAGGGGGTGAGAGAGAGATGTAGGTACAGAGAGCAGGAGGAGGAGGGAGAGAGATGTAGCTACAGAGAGCAGGATGGGGAGGGAGAGAGATGTAGCTACAGAGAGCAGGAGGGGGAGGGAGAGAGATGTAGCTACAGAGAGCAGGAGTGGGTGAGAGAGAGATGTAGGTACAGAGAGCAGGAGGGGGAGGGAGAGAGATGTAGCTACAGAGAGCAGGAGGGGGAGGGAGAGAGATGTAGCTACAGAGAGCAGGAGGGGGAGAGAGAGAGATGTAGGTACAGAGAGCAGGAGGGGGAGGGAGAGAGATGTAGCTACGGAGAGCAGGAGGGGGAGGGAGAGAGATGTAGCTACAGAAAGCAAGAGGGGGGGAGAGAGAGATGTAGCTACAGAGAGCAGGAGGGGGAGAGAGAGAGATGTAGGTACAGAGAGCAGGAGGGGGAGGGAGAGAGATATAGCTACAGAGAGCAGGAGGGGGAGGGAGAGAGATGTAGCTACAGAGAGCAGGAGGGGGAGGGAGAGAGATGTAGCTACAGAGAGCAGGAGGGGGAGGGAGAGAGATGTAGCTACAGAGAGCAAGAGGGGGACGGAGAGAGATGTAGCTACAGAGAGCAGGAGGGGGAGGGAGAGATATGTAGCTACAGAGAGCAGGAGGGGGAGAGAGAGAGATGTAGCTACAGAACGCAAGAGGGGGAGAGAGAGAGATGTAGCTACAGAACGCAAGAGGGGGAGAGAGAGAGATGTAGTTACAGAGAGCAGGAGGAGAGGGAGAGAGATGTAGCTACAGAGAGCAGGAGGGGGAGGGAGAGAGATGTAGCTACAGAAAGCAAGAGGGGGAGAGAGAGAGATGTAGCTACAGAGAGCAGGAGGGGGAGGGAGAGAGATGTAGCTACAGAAAGCAAGAGGGGGAGAGAGAGAGATGTAGCTACAGAGAGCAGGAGGGGGAGGGAGAGATATGTAGCTACAGAGAGCAGGAGGGGGAGGGAGAGAGATGTAGCTACAGAAAGCAAGAGGGGGAGGGAGAGAGATGTAGCTACAGAGAGCAGAAGGGGGAGGGAGAGAGATGTAGCTACAGAAAGCAAGAGGGGGAGAGAGAGAGATGTAGCTACAGAGAGCAGGAGGGGGAGGGAGAGATATGTAGCTACAGAGAGCAGGAGGGGGAGGGAGAGAGATGTAGCTACAGAAAGCAGGAGGGGGTGAGAGAGAGATGTAGGTACAGAGAGCAGGAGGAGGAGGGAGAGAGATGTAGCTACAGAGAGCAGGATGGGGAGGGAGAGAGATGTAGCTACAGAGAGCAGGAGGGGGAGGGAGAGAGATGTAGCTACAGAGAGCAGGAGTGGGTGAGAGAGAGATGTAGGTACAGAGAGCAGGAGGGGGAGGGAGAGAGATGTAGCTACAGAGAGCAGGAGGGGGAGGGAGAGAGATGTAGCTACAGAGAGCAGGAGGGGGAGAGAGAGAGATGTAGGTACAGCGAGCAGGAGGGGGAGGGAGAGAGATGTAGCTACGGAGAGCAGGAGGGGGAGGGAGAGAGATGTAGCTACAGAAAGCAAGAGGGGGGGAGAGAGAGATGTAGCTACAGAGAGCAGGAGGGGGAGAGAGAGAGATGTAGGTACAGAGAGCAGGAGGGGGAGGGAGAGAGATATAGCTACAGAGAGCAGGAGGGGGAGGGAGAGAGATGTAGCTACAGAGAGCAGGAGGGGGAGGGAGAGAGATGTAGCTACAGAGAGCAGGAGGGGGAGGGAGAGAGATGTAGCTACAGAGAGCAGGAGGGGGAGGGAGAGAGATGTAGCTACAGAAAGCAAGAGGGGGAGGGAGAGAGATGTAGCTACAGGGAGCAGGAGGGGGAGAGAGAGAGATGTAGCTACAGAGAGCAGGAGGGGGAGGGGAGAGATGTAGCTACAGAGAGCAGGATGGGGAGGGAGAGAGATGTAGCTACAGGGAGCAGGAGGGGGAGAGAGAGAGATGTAGCTACAGAGAGCAGGAGGGGGAGGGGAGAGATGTAGCTACAGAGAGCAGGAGGGAGAGGGAGAGAGATATAGCTACAGAGAGCAGGAGGGGGAGAGAGAGAGATGTAGCTACAGAGAGCAGGAGGGGGTGAGAGAGATGTAGGTACAGGGAGCAGGAGGGGGAGAGAGAGAGATGTAGCTACAGAGAGCAGGAGGGGGAGGGAGAGAGATGTAGCTACAGAAAGCAAGAGGGGGGGAGAGAGAGATGTAGCTACAGAGAACAGGAGGGGGAGAGAGAGAGATGTAGCTACAGAGAGCAGGAGGGGGAGGGAGAGAGATGTAGCTACAGAGAGCAGGATGGGGAGGGAGAGAGATGTAGCTACAGAGAGCAGGAGGGGGAGGGGAGAGATGTAGCTACAGAGAGCAGGAGGGGGAGGGAGAGAGATGTAGCTACAGAGAGCAGGATGGGGAGGGAGAGAGATGTAGCTACAGAGAGCAGGAGGGGGAGGGAGAGATATGTAGCTACAGAGAGCAGGAGTGGGTGAGAGAGAGATGTAGGTACAGAGAGCAGGAGGGGGAGGGAGAGAGATGTAGCTACAGAGAGCAGGAGGGGGAGGGAGAGAGATGTAGCTACAGAGAGCAGGAGGGGGAGAGAGAGAGATGTAGGTACAGAGAGCAGGAGGGGGAGGGAGAGAGATGTAGCTACAGAGAGCAGGAGGGGGAGGGAGAGAGATGTAGCTACAGAAAGCAAGAGGGGGGGAGAGAGAGATGTAGCTACAGAGAGCAGGAGGGGGAGAGAGAGAGATGTAGGTACAGAGAGCAGGAGGGGGAGGGAGAGAGATATAGCTACAGAGAGCAGGAGGGGGAGGGAGAGAGATGTAGCTACAAAGAGCAGGAGGGGGTGAGAGAGATGTAGCTACAGAGAGCAGGAGGGGGAGGGAGAGAGATGTAGCTACAGAGAGCAGGAGGGGGAGGGAGAGAGATGTAGCTACAGAAAGCAGGAGTGGGAGGGAGAGAGATGTAGCTACAGGGAGCAGGAGGGGGAGAGAGAGAGATGTAGCTATAGAGAGCAGGAGGGGGAGGGGAGAGATGTAGCTACAGAGAGCAGGATGGGGAGGGAGAGAGATGTAGCTACAGGGAGCAGGAGGGGGAGAGAGAGAGATGTAGCTACAGAGAGCAGGAGGGGGAGGGGAGAGATGTAGCTACAGAGAGCAGGAGGGGGAGAGAGAGAGATATAGCTACAGAGAGCAGGAGGGGGAGAGAGAGAGATGTAGCTACAGAGAGCAGGAGGGGGTGAGAGAGATGTAGGTACAGGGAGCAGGAGGGGGAGAGAGAGAGATGTAGCTACAGAGAGCAGGAGGGGGAGGGAGAGAGATGTAGCTACAGAGAGCAGGAGGGAGAGGGGAGAGATGTAGCTACAGAGAGCAGGAGGGGGAGGGAGAGAGATGTAGCTACAGAAAGCAGGAGGGGGAGGGAGAGAGATGTAGCTACAGGGAGCAGGAGGGGGAGGGGAGAGATGTAGCTACAGAGAGCGGGAGGGGGAGGGAGAGAGATGTAGCTACAGAAAGCAAGAGGGGGAGGGAGAGAGATGTAGCTACAGAAAGCAGGAGGGGGAGGGAGAGAGATGTAGCTACAGAGAGCAGGAGGGGGAGGGAGAGAGATGTAGCTACAGAGAGCAGGAGGGGGAGGGAGAGATATGTAGCTACAGGGAGCAGGAGGGGGAGGGGAGAGATGTAGCTACAGAGAGCAGGAGGGGGAGGGAGAGAGATGTAGCTACAGAGAGCAGGATGGGGAGGGAGAGAGATGTAGCTACAGAGAGCAGCAAGGGGAGGGAGAGAGATGTAGCTACAGAGAGCAGGAGTGGGTGGGAGAGAGATGTAGTTACAGAGAGCAGGAGGGGGAGGGAGAGAGATGTAGCTACAGAGAGCAGGATGGGGAGGGAGAGAGATGTAGCTACAGAGAGCAGGAGGGGGAGGGAGAGAGATGTAGCTACAGAGAGCAGGAGTGGGTGAGAGAGAGATGTAGGTACAGAGAGCAGGAGGGGGAGGGAGAGAGATGTAGCTACAGAGAGCAGGAGGGGGAGGGAGAGAGATGTAGCTACAGAGAGCAGGAGGGGGAGAGAGAGAGATGTAGGTACAGAGAGCAGGAGGGGGAGGGAGAGAGATGTAGCTACAGAGAGCAGGAGGGGGAGGGAGAGAGATGTAGCTACAGAAAGCAAGAGGGGGGAGAGAGAGATGTAGCTACAGAGAGCAGGAGGGGGAGAGAGAGAGATGTAGGTACAGAGAGCAGGAGGGGGAGGGAGAGAGATATAGCTACAGAGAGCAGGAGGGGGAGGGAGAGAGATGTAGCTACAGAGAGCAGGAGGGGGTGAGAGAGATGTAGCTACAGAGAGCAGGAGGGGGAGGGAGAGAGATGTAGCTACAGAGAGCAGGAGGGGGAGGGAGAGAGATGTAGCTACAGAAAGCAAGAGGGGGAGGGAGAGAGATGTAGCTACAGGGAGCAGGAGGGGGAGAGAGAGAGATGTAGCTACAGAGAGCAGGAGGGGGAGGGGAGAGATGTAGCTACAGAGAGCAGGAGGGGGAGAGAGAGAGATATAGCTACAGAGAGCAGGAGGGGGAGAGAGAGAGATGTAGCTACAGAGAGCAGGAGGGGGTGAGAGAGATGTAGGTACAGGGAGCAGGAGGGGGAGAGAGAGAGATGTAGCTACAGAGAGCAGGAGGGGGAGGGAGAGAGATGTAGCTACAGAGAGCAGGAGGGAGAGGGGAGCGATGTAGCTACAGAGAGCAGGAGGGGGAGGGAGAGAGATGTAGCTACAGAAAGCAGGAGGGGAGGGAGAGAGATGTAGCTACAGGGAGCAGAAGGGGGAGGGAGAGAGATGTAGCTACAGGGAGCAGGAGGGGGAGGGGAGAGATGTAGCTACAGAGAGCGGGAGGGGGACGGAGAGAGATGTAGCTACAGAGAGCAGGAGGGGGAGGGGAGAGATGTAGCTACAGAGAGCAGGAGGGGGTGGGGAGAGATGTAGCTACAGAAAGCAAGAGGGGGAGGGAGAGAGATGTAGCTACAGAGAGCAGGAGGGGGAGGGGAGAGATGTAGCTACAGAGAGCAGGAGGGGGTGGGGAGAGATGTAGCTACAGAGAGCAGGAGGGGGAGGGAGAGAGATGTAGCTACAGAGAGCAGGAGGGGGTGAGAGAGATGTAGCTACAGAGAGCAGGAGGGGGAGGGGAGAGATGTAGCTACAGAGAGCAGGAGGGAGTCAGAGAGATGTAGCTACAGAGAGCAGGAGGGGGAGGGGAGAGATGTAGCTACAGAGAGCAGGAGGGGGAGGGAGAGAGATGTAACTACAGAAAGCAAGAGGGGGAGGGAGAGAGATGTAGCTACAGAGAGCAGGAGGGGGAGGGGAGAGATGTAGCTACAGAGAGCAGGAGGGGGAGGGAGAGAGATGTAGCTACAGAGAGCAGGAGGGGGAGGGAGAGATATGTAGCTACAGAGAGCAGGAGGGGGAGAGAGAGAGATTAAGCTACAGAAAGCCGGAAGGAGAGGGAGAGAGATGTAGCCACAGAGAGCAGGAGGGGGAGAGAGAGAGATGTAGCTACAGAAAGCAGGAGGGGGAGGGAGAGAGATGTAGCTACAGAGAGCAGGAGGGGAAGGGAGAGAGATGTAGCTACAGAAAGCAAGAGGGGGACGGAGAGAGATGTAGCTACAGAGAGCAGGAGGGGGAGGGAGAGATATGTAGCTACAGAGAGCAGGAGGGGGAGAGAGAGAGATGTAGCTACAGAAAGCAAGAGGGGGAGAGAGAGAGATGTAGCTACAGAGAGCAGGAGGAGAGGGATAGAGATGTAGCTACAGAGAGCAGGAGGGGGAGGGAGAGAGATGTAGCTACAGAAAGCAGGAGGGGGAGGGAGAGAGATGTAGCTACAGAGAGCAGGAGGGGGAGGGAGAGAGATGTAGCTACAGAGAGCAGGAGGGGGAGGGAGAGATATGTAGCTACAGAGAGCAGGAGGGGGAGAGAGAGAGATTAAGCTACAGAAAGCCGGAAGGAGAGGGAGAGAGATGTAGCCACAGAGAGCAGGAGGGGGAGAGAGAGAGATGTAGCTACAGAAAGCAGGAGGGGGAGGGAGAGAGATGTAGCTACAGAGAGCAGGAGGGGAAGGGAGAGAGATGTAGCTACAGAAAGCAAGAGGGGGACGGAGAGAGATGTAGCTACAGAGAGCAGGAGGGGGAGGGAGAGATATGTAGCTACAGAGAGCAGGAGGGGGAGAGAGAGAGATGTAGCTACAGAAAGCAAGAGGGGGAGAGAGAGAGATGTAGTTACAGAGAGCAGGAGGAGAGGGAGAGAGATGTAGCTACAGAGAGCAGGAGGGGGAGGGAGAGAGATGTAGCTACAGAAAGCAAGACGGGGAGAGAGAGAGATGTAGTTACAGAGAGCAGGAGGAGAGGGAGAGAGATGTAGCCACAGAGAGCAGGAGGGGGAGAGAGAGAGATGTAGCTACAGAGAGCAGGAGGGGGAGGGAGAGATATGTAGCTACAGAGAGCAGGAGGGGGAGGGAGAGAGATGTAGCTACAGAAAGCAAGAGGGGGAGGGAGAGAGATGTAGCTACAGAGAGCAGAAGGGGGAGGGAGAGAGATGTAGCTACAGAAAGCAAGAGGGGGAGAGAGAGAGATGTAGCTACAGAGAGCAGGAGGGGGAGGGAGAGAGATGTAGCTACAGAGAGCAGGAGGGGGAGAGAGAGAGATGTAGCTACAGAGAGCAGGAGGGGGAGGGAGAGAGATGTAGCTACAGAAAGCAGTAGGGGGAGGGAGAGAGATGTAGCTACAGAGAGCAGGAGGGGGAGGGGAGAGATGTAGCTACAGAGAGCAGGAGGGGGAGGGAGAGAGATGTAGCTACAGAAAGCAAGAGGGGGAGGGAGAGAGATGTAGCTACAGAGAGCAGGAGGGGGAGGGGAGAGATGTAGCTACAGAGAGCAGGAGGGGGAGAGAGAGAGATGTAGCTACAGAAAGCAGGAGGGGGAGGGAGAGAGATGTAGCTACAGGGAGCAGGAGGGGGAGAGAGAGAGATGTAGCTACAGAGAGCAGAAGGGGGAGGGAGAGAGATGTAGCTACAGAGAGCAAGAGGGGGCGGGAGAGAGATGTAGCTACAGAAAGCAAGAGGGGGAGAGAGAGAGATGTAGCTACAGAGAGCAGGAGGGGGAGGGAGAGAGATGTAGCTACAGAGAGCAGGAGGGGGAGGGAGAGAGATGTAGCTACAGAGAGCAGGAGGGGGAGGGAGAGAGATGTAGCTACAGAAAGCAAGAGGGGGAGAGAGAGAGATGTAGCTACAGAGAGCAGGAGGGGGAGGGAGAGATATGTAGCTACAGAGAGCAGGAGGGGAGGGAGAGAGATGTAGCTACAGAAAGCAGGAGGGGGTGAGAGAGAGATGTAGGTACAGAGAGCAGGAGGGGGTGAGAGAGAGATGTAGCTACAGGGAGCAGGAGGGGGAGAGAGAGAGATGTAGCTACAGAGAGCAGGAGGGGGAGGGAGAGATATGTAGCTACAGAGAGCAGGAGGGGGAGGGAGAGAGATATAGCTACAGAAAGCAGGAGGGGGTGAGAGAGAGATGTAGGTACAGAGAGCAGGAGGGGGAGGGAGAGATATGTAGCTACAGAGAGCAGGAGGGGGAGGGAGAGAGATGTAGCTACAGAAACAAGAGGGGGAGGGAGAGAGACGTAGCTACAGAGAGCAGGAGGGGGAGGGAGAGAGAGAACAAAATATTTTTCAGTATACTTTTCTTTTGAATCACGGCCGCAAGAAAGACTAATGACAAAACATGATGATATTCCTCTGCAGATACTGGATTCAGTTCTCGTTTTCAAGTAACGATTTCATCATTACAAAGACAAGTTTCTGCAAGGTGCGAATGCGGGATATATGGAGAAAATAAAAACAGGCAGCGCAACCACGGATTTAGACCACTTCGACATTTGCTCAGTGAGAGTAAGTTATTAATTAGAGAAGCCGTAAATAATCTTTGCTCTCCAAACAAAGGTCTGTCAACCGAGTACTATAAATTCCAGCAGATGATTATTATATATTTTTGTCTACGAATGACAAAAGTTGTAAATATCTGTATGTATATACATGTTGTGTCATTGGCATGTAGCCAGAGGTTCAAAAATAAAACATCACTCTACGAAAAAGGCGAGTGCTAGATCTTTTTTTCGTGTCTTTCGGTGCAGGCCTCCCGTAGTTGTAGGAGAGCTATGGTATAATAACGACCACGTTGTTCTATGATTCGTGAACCCACAAGGGGGAAGAAGGTGACGAAATGAAGTCGGCGTGGGCCGAGGCTGGCAGATATGTACCCATTGCACGCTGCGCTGGCCCCAAGGAGTAATGGAATCTGTCGAGGTGGGCGATGCGTGAACATCTCAAATTGACCTTCATACGGCGGGGTTTATTGGCACGGAACCCACATTGAGAGTTATAGATATAGAGTGGCCGTGGCAGTCGGGGAATAGGAAAGTCAGCCGGGGTAATGGGTGGGTCCGGGACTAGGGGAGCGAGGGAATAGGGAAGTCAATGGGGTAAAGGAATGGTCAGGGACTAGGGGGTTGAAGGAATAGAGAAGTCAGCCGGGGTAATGGGTGGGTCCGGGACTAGGGGAGCGAGGGAATAGGGAAGTCAGTGGGGTAATGGAATGGTCAGGGACTAGGGGATTGAAGGAATAGGGAAGTCAACCGGGATAATAGGTGGGTCAGGGACTAGGGGAGCGAGGGAATAGGGAAGTCAGTTGGGTAATGGAAGGGTCAGGGACTAAGGGATTGAAGGAATAGGAAAGTCAGCCGGGATAATAGGTGGGTCAGGGACTAGGGGAGCGAGGGAATAGGGAAGTCAGTTGGGTAATGGAAGGGTCAGGGACTAGGGGATTGAAGGAATAGGAAAGTCAGCCGGGATAATAGGTGGGTCAGGGACTAGGGGAGCGAGAGAATAGAAGAGTCAGCCTGGGTAATGTTTGAGTCAGGCATTAGCCGAGCGAGGGAATAGGGAAGTCAGTGGGGTAATGGGTGCGTCAGGGACTAGGGAAGCGGGGGAATAGGGAAGTCAGCCGGGGTCATGACTGTAGACAATTGTTACTTGTTAGGGTGATTTGTCCCTGGCAAATCGTAACAGAAGTCAGCCCGGTTGTAATGGGCTAGGAACAGGAATATGGTAACGGAACAAGACTGTTTCAGGGGAAAAAAAGACAACTGAAATGAAATCAAATTTGCAGCCAGCAAACAGGTGTTCAAGGATGACGAAGAACCTGTGGTATTGATGGCTGTAACGTTCGGTTTGACCATTGGTCAGCTCGAACAGGGAGAAATCGATTGAGCGAACTGTCTGAGGTGCGGAGAATGTCCGTAAAGGAGAGGTAGGAGACTGGCCCAGAGGGTGCCAAGGGTGGGGCATAGGGGGCGGAGGGGGACGGGCGTATCTAAGGGTTACATGACACGTGTTGTCTATGACGTCAAAAGAAGCCACTTTCCCCCCAAAAAAGATGTTTGGATTAGAGGTGACATGGTTATAGGTAGCAAGGTGTTGGGTAACTTGGGGGTAGGGTGATAGGTAGAAAGGTGCTGGGAAACTGGTATGGGGATGAGGGGGGGGGGGCGGGGGAAGGGCAGGGTGATGGGAGACAGGTGGCAGGGTGAGGTGAGGCCGGGTGATGGGTGGCAGGGTGGTGGGTGGTAGGCTGTGGGTGGTGGGCGGGTAGTGGGTGGGAGCCCGATGGGTGGTACATGGACGTGGGAGAAATGAGTTAGGGGGGGGGGGGGGGCGGTGGTGGGCGTTAAGTGTGGAGGGGGTAAGAACTATGTTATGAGACCCTGAGGGGAGGAAGAGTGATATGAGATGGTTGGCACAGTCACGGTGGATGCAGGGGGCGGGAGGGCCGGGAGGGGCCGGGGGAATGGGAGGAGTGGGGGGGGGTTGAGGGTGGAGGGGCAGAGGTGGGCGATATTAGAAGTGTTCTCGACAGGCGAGGATAAGCACCCTTCAGTAGGCGCTTCGCATTTCGCGGTCGGGGCCTGAAGAGGTTCGTGTTTGGCCATGGAGACAGGAACCAAAGAGAGGCTGCCTCGTTTTCAAAGAGGGGCACCTCGTTCATCTTTCCCCAGGCGGTGGGGCCTATTCAGTCGACTGTCATGGCGGAAAGGGTCCTCATTAATCTCACTTCAGCCTGTTCTAAGGTGTCCGACTCCAGCCTTTTATCCAGCAATCACGTGGGTTTAAACGTAAAACTTAATAATTTCCTATCCACCAGGGTGTCGCCTTAAGCAGACGCCGCCTGTCTATTCCTGTCCCCGTCTCCTGTCTGTCTATTTGTCGTTATTGGCGCACACCGTCTCAAGTCGGTCCTTAGGTTATTAAATAACCTGTCGTTGTTCGCCATGACAAAGACAGAAATCTAACGTGACTACGGGGCATGTATGACCTCAGCAACGTGTCGTCTGGACGCCGATAGAAGTACATGAAAGACGTACGCAAGAATAAGGATCTAAGTTTTATGAGCCTGATAATCCGGTATCCATGGTGTTGGCACTAGGATTGGATCGCAGCCATCATTTATCCAGGGACACTGTCTCCTACATTCGCCACCAAAACCAGAACGAGGCTCTTCCCTTTCGTGGACATCTCTGGCATCCACGGCGTTCACCCCTTAAAGGGTTCTGGGTGGTTTGTGGTTTACATTGTAGGAAAGTGATTTATTATAAATGGTGGGTTTCTGGTGGTATATAAGGCCATCAGCCCCTATTGCAAAAAAAGTGTGTGATAATTCATTTCGTGGGGATGGATAGGAACATGTGCAAATTTATGTGCAACAGCGATATATGAAGAACCGTTTGTCCCTAGCCATCGTGCATAGTTTATAGCATATTAATCATTCCCTTAGATTATCGGCTATAAACATATAACATGCAAGTTGCCGTAGCTCGTCAATTATATATGCGCTCATTTAGTCAATAAATACTGTGAATCCTGGGTTCATTCAGTATATTCTAGGAGTATGATGCTTTTGTTAGGTCTTAACAAAAGGACAACACAACAGAAAATGTTACTTATTATCAATCACGGGATAGCCTGCCGTCTGCCAAGTAAACAGATTCGATTCCTGATTAAGGTACCATCTCTCTTCCCTCACTCAACTCCTAATCTATGCGCGGAACCTCTGAATTTGGCCAATGTGGATCTATTTTTGCAGACGTGTACTTGTTGATACGGGACGTATCGCTTCACATCACGTCACATGGGACGTATCGCTTCACATCACGTCACATGGGATGCATCACTTCACATCACGTCACATGGGACGTATCGCTTCACATCACATCACATGGGACGTATCGCTTCACATCACATCACATGGGACGTATCGCTTGACATCACATCACATGGGACGTATCGCTTCACATCCCAAGGGACGTATCACATCACGTCAAATGGGACGTATCGCTTCACATCACGTCACATGGGACGTATCACATCACATCACATCACATGGGACGTATCGCTTCACATCACATCACATGGGACGTATCACTTCACATCACAAGGGACGTATCACATCACATCACATCACATGGGACGTATCGCTTCACATCACATCACATGGGACGTATCGCTTCACATCACATCACATGGGACGTATCGCTTCACATCACATCACATGGGACGTATCACTTCACATCACATCACATGGGACTTATCACTTCGCATCACATCACATGGGACGTATCACTTCACATCACATCACATGGGACGTATCACATCACATCACATGGGACTATCACTTCACATCACACGTATCACTTCCGTTCACATCACATGGGACGTATCACATCACATCACATCACATGGGACGTATCACTTCAGTTCACATCCCATGGGACGTATCACATCACATCACATCGCATCGCACGGGACGTATCACTTCACATCACATCACATGGGACGTATCACTTCACATGACATCACATGGGACTTATCACTTCACATCACATCACATGGGACGTATCACTTCAATTCACATCACATCACATGGGACGTATCACATCACATCACATCACATGGGACGTATCACTTCACATCACATCCCATGGGACGTATCACTTCAATTCACATCACATCACATGGGACGTATCACTTCACATAACATCACATGGGACTTATCACTTCACATCACATCACATGGGACGTATCACTTCAGTTCACATCACATGGGACCTATCACTTCAATTCACATCACATCACATGGGACGTATCACATCACATCACATCACTGGGGACGTATCACTTCACATCACGTCCCATGGGACTTATCACTTCACATCACATCCCATGGGACTTATCACTTCACATCACATCACATGGGACGTATCACTTCATTTCACATCACATCACATGGGACGTATCACATCACATCACATCACATGGGACGTATCACATCACATCACATCACATGGGACGTATCACTTCACATCACATCCCATGGGACTTATCACTTCATATCACATCCCATGGGACGTATCACTTCAATTCACATCACATCACATGGGACGTATCACATCACATCACATCACATGGGACGTATCACTTCACATAACATCACATGGGACTTATCACTTCACATCACATCCCATGGGACGTATCACTTTACATCATATCACATCACATGGGACGTATCACTTTACATCACACGACATCACATGGGACGTGTCACTTCATATCACATCCCATGGGACGTATCACTTGACATCACATTATATGGGACTTATCACTTCACTTCACATCGCATCACATAGGACGTATCACTTCACATCAAATCACATCACATCATATGGTACGTATCACTGGACATCACATCATATGGGACGTATCACTTCACTTCACATCACATCACATAGGACGTATCACTTCACATCACATCACATGGGATGTATCACTTGACATCACATCATATCGGACGTATCACTACACTTCACATCACATCCCATGGGACGTATCACTCTACATCAAATTACATCACATCACATGGAACGTATCACTTCACATGAAATTACATCACATCCCATGGGACTTATCACTTCACATCACATCCCATGGGACGTATCACTTGACATCACATCATATGGGACTCATCAGTTCACTTCACATCCCATCACATGGGACGTATCACTTCACACCAAATTACATCACATCACATAGGACGTATCACTTCACATCACATCACATGGGACTTATCACTTCACATCACATCACATGGGACGTATCACTTCAGTTCACATCACATCACATGGGACGTATCACTTCACATCACATCCCATGGGACTTATCATTTTACATCACATCCCATCACATGGGGCGTATCACTCCCGTTCACATCACATGGGACGTATCACATCACATCACATCACATCACATGGGACGTATCACTTCAGTTCACATCCCATGGGACGTATCACATCACATCACATCGCATCGCATGGGACCTATCACTTCACATCACATCACATGGGACTTATCACTTCACATCACATCACATGGGACGTATCACTTCAATTCACATCACATCACATGGGACGTATCACATCACATCACATCACATGGGACGTATCACTTCACATCACATCACATGGGACGTATCACTTCACATCACATCACATGTGACGTATCACATCACATCACATCACTTGGGACGTATCACTTCGCATCACATCACATCCCATGGGACGTATCACATTACATCACATCACATCACATGGGACGTATCACTTCACATCACATCACATGGGACTTATCACTTCACATCACATCACATGGGACGTATCACTTCACATCACATCACATCCCATGGGACGTATCACATCACATCACATCACATGGGACGTATCACTTCACATCACATCACATGGGACTTATCACTTCATATCACATCCCATGGGACGTATCACTTCAATTCACATCACATCACATGGGACGTATCACATCACATCACATCACATGGGACGTATCACTTCACATAACATCACATGGGACTTATCACTTCACATCACATCCCATGGGACGTATCACTTTACATCATATCACATCACATGGGACGTATCACTTTACATCACACCACATCACATGGGACGTATCACTTCACATCACATCCCATGGGACGTATCACTTCACATCACATCACATGGGACTTATCACTTCACATCACATCACATGGGACGTATCACTTCACATCACATCACATGGGACGTATCAATTCACATCACATCCCATGGGACGTATCACTTCACATCACATCACATGGGACGTATCACTTCACATCACATCACATGGGACGTATCACATCACTTCACATGGGACGTATCACTTCACATTACATCCTATGGGACGTATCACTTCACATCACATCACATGGGACGTATCACTTCCGTTCACATCACATGGGACGTATCACTTCAATTCACATCACATCACATGGGGCATATCACTTCACTTCACATCACATGGGACGTACTTCGTCTTCGGGGCTGTAAGAATTCCTTGGGGTGTTATATGTTTTAAAGCGTAGCGTACCAAAATTACCACTTCAACGAACAACGTTTCGGGCAATTACTTGGACGTAGAAGACGTTATGATTGCACAATTAATCTTCCGTATGTGTTTAATGTATAGGGCATCAATCGGTTTGTACAATTATCTCGCCGAACATCCTGAAACAATCGTTATTAACCAATTTACGACAATGGCCAAAATCAGTTAAGAACAGGCAGTATTACATCTTGCAATCTTCACGACGTCTTGTGCACAGTGCCTGATATTTTACAACAAACCAACAGAAGCTAGGGACGTATCACATCACATCACATCACATCACATGGGACGTATCACTTCAGTTCACATCCCATGGGACGTATCACATCACATCACATCGCATCGCATGGGACCTATCACTTCACATCACATCACATGGGACTTATCACTTCACATCACATCACATGGGACGTATCACTTCAATTCACATCACATCACATGGGACGTATCACATCACATCACATCACATGGGACGTATCACTTCACATCACATCACATGGGACGTATCACTTCACATCACATCACATGTGACGTATCACATCACATCACTTGGGACGTATCACTTCGCATCACATCACATCCCATGGGACGTATCACATTACATCACATCACATCACATGGGACGTATCACTTCACATCACATCACATGGGACTTATCACTTCACATCACATCACATGGGACGTATCACTTCACATCACATCACATCCCATGGGACGTATCACATCACATCACATCACATGGGACGTATCACTTCACATCACATCACATGGGACTTATCACTTCATATCACATCCCATGGGACGTATCACTTCAATTCACATCACATCACATGGGACGTATCACATCACATCACATCACATGGGACGTATCACTTCACATAACATCACATGGGACTTATCACTTCACATCACATCCCATGGGACGTATCACTTTACATCATATCACATCACATGGGACGTATCACTTTACATCACACCACATCACATGGGACGTATCACTTCACATCACATCCCATGGGACGTATCACTTCACATCACATCACATGGGACTTATCACTTCGCATCACATCACATGGGACGTATCACTTCACATCACATCACATGGGACGTATCAATTCACATCACATCCCATGGGACGTATCACTTCACATCACATCACATGGGACGTATCACTTCACATCACATCACATGGGACGTATCACATCACTTCACATGGGACGTATCACTTCACATTACATCCTATGGGACGTATCACTTCACATCACATCACATGGGACGTATCACTTCCGTTCACATCACATGGGACGTATCACTTCAATTCACATCACATCACATGGGGCATATCACTTCACTTCACATCACATGGGACGTACTTCGTCTTCGGGGCTGTAAGAATTCCTTGGGGTGTTATATGTTATAAAGCGTAGCGTACCAAAATTACCACTTCAACGAACAACGTTTCGGGCAATTACTTGGACGTAGAAGACGTTATGATTGCACAATTAATCTTCCGTATGTGTTTAATGTATAGGGCATCAATCGGTTTGTACAATTATCTCGCCGAACATCCTGAAACAATCGTTATTAACCAATTTACGACAATGGCCAAAATCAGTTAAGAACAGGCAGTATTACATCTTGCAATCTTCACGACGTCTTGTGCACAGTGCCTGATATTTTACAACAAACCAACAGAAGCTAGTTGTTATAACTGGTGTCTTTATTTTTATCCTGTGAAAGTTCATTCACCCAGCAGACAACTTTTGATGATGGAGGATGCTTGCCGTGTGTGCTAAAACGTTATCATTATGTTAGGGAGTGACAGAAGTTGCATAATAGCATGATAGTTTTGATAGATTTTCGAACATTGATATATACAACTGTTTTTGGTACTGAATTATGGACGGAACTTGCCTGTATCACACCAGTAATTGGTGATTGACGTTCGGACGAGGACCTTGCTTAGCAGCATCATATAGAACAACATGTCGAATAAAGATGCATCTAGATGTGACGAACGTATGTATCGAAAATCGCTTATACTAGGTGATATTAACAGGCCATATCTCAACCTAATAAACTGTTTGCTTATTACATATTATGGGTAAATTTCCTTTAGATATGTTTGTCAATATGCCACTCCAAGAGATATATGGTTAAGTTTAATAACATTAAATCAGGTTCCTCGAATAATTGTTCCTTTATGCAAAGCCACACATGAATTATTATATCCAATCCTTCGAATATTGATGGACCTAACTAGTCGTTCGTGTATGGTACTATTATTTTACGGGTTTACGGGTGATGAATTCTGTCATACAGATAGTTTCTTCGCGAGGCGCTTGGAGCCAAGTGGTATTGAGGTGGATATAGAAGATACTTAAGATCGACGCCTCAACCACCTATCAACAAGAGACGAGAAAGCTCAAAGTCAAGATCGGCAATCAACAGCAGGGCTGTTACCTTGGCTACAGGAGGAACCCCTTTAGGAGTTCGTTTCCCTGGTGACGGTCAGGAACAGGTAGTCTTCATTGTAAGATCATTGCGACCGCCTACCCGAAGACATGTCTGAGATCGTCACTTGTTCTCGTGAAGTTTAACTCAAGTCCATAGGAACAGTTCATCTAATGGATGATTATAGTAAAGAATGATAATTGTGTGTTCATGTTTTATGATATTATTTATTAGGTATTTGTTATACATTATTGTTGATTGCTATACTTTTTTGGTAAAGTTCTTTTCGTTGTTTTTGTCAATATGAGATTCCAAGAGGAAGTGTTATCTTGTTAAGTTTAAAGTCCATGGTGCGGATTGGGGGGTAACTTTGGCTATTTGTGAAGCATTTTGGTAACTATTCAGTATATTTAAATGTTTATATTTGTATCTCCATCATAAAAGGCGAAAAAAAAAAAGTTTAAACACTTCGCCGCTTTTACCTTAAAACGTGAGGGAATTCCGGGGATTCCCGCGTGACGCGGGTCGAGGAACTCGTCTGGGGAAGCCCTAATAAGAGGCCATGTCAACATGGCTGCGGCAAGAATTAGTTCCGACGATTCAGATTCATGCGAAACGAATAGCGACAGTGAGCCTCATTCAGACGATGATTTAATGAAAACAACGGTGTTAGGGGTGTTACCGTTTATGTTTGATCTGCCTCGCCAACACAAAACGGCGACTGGGAAGAAAGATGTCGGCCCAAACACGCTGGCACCAACTGTGGCAGATTCCCCTGGCCCAGAACGTGTTGGGAACATCGCATGGTTGGTTAAATCTACACGTGCTTTGCACATAATATATGTATATTAATGTCGTTTGGCCGCAAATGTTGTAATTGGGTAACATCATGGATTAGTTTCTATTGCATGTACAGATCAAATTATGTGATAGAACATGGACATGGTTTGGAAACTACCCACTGTACAAATGACCATAAAAACGATACGGCTTGCGGGATAAACAGTGGCGCTGTCGTTAAGCGTTCGCCTTTTACCGGGGTGACCGGGGTTCGATCCTTGAGGAGATCGGTTCCGATTTTTGTATTTCTACTGGGGCCCGGACCATAAATATCACACGTTTAACCACCCAGCACCCCTGTCGATATCTTCAATATTCTGAACAAAATATTACAAAAATTTACATTGAAATTGTAGATATAGAACTTGCACGATAATCAGCGACAGCCCGGCCAGCACGGCTGCTATATATAGGCCTGGATTCTAAGACTTAAAATAAACTTGGTCTACACTCAGATACGTATTATTCGGATAGTGCGGTTAAATCTTGAGAGCTAGATAGGATAGCTAGGATAGGAAGTTAGTGTTGCTTTCCCGAGCGGTTGTTTCGCCACTTTGACAGTTCTGCTCCCGGGGTTTTATTTAGCTCCCTCCTGAAAATGGGAGTGTCAAACTTTCCGTTTTGAATGAGGGTGGGGGCACAGTAAATCTGCGAAAACAAAACACCTTCAAAATCCCATCTTTTCTACGTCGCATTTCAATGCAGGCCAGCTAAGTTTATTCTTTCTTTCTCGGCCGACCCACCATAGAGATGGGGGAGGGGGGGCGTAAATTTCTTTATTCCCAAGTCACGAAGAATTCAAAGGAGAACTCCCGGCATACAAAGGAAGGGCGGATACATGATACTAAATTGATGATTTCCCGAATCACGGATATTTAATATTAAAATTCCCAGTTCACGATTAATGAAAATCCTTGATCACGGCGGTCGGTCAATACCCCATTCCCAGTTCACGAAGAATTATTTTCCTCATTTCCAATTCACGGGGAAAAAGAAAAACCCGTTCCCGAGGAACGGAAATACCCCTTGCGCCCCCCCCCCTCTTAGAGAGACTGTTGCGTGCCCCCAAGATGGCACCAGAACTTTCCCATCGTCCTCAAATTCAGTATCGGTTTACATGTAAAATATCAGTTTAGTGGGGCAGGCCTAACTCGATAAATATTTTAGTTCTAAAGGGTCATCTTGATCTTTTTTATGAAAAATATCTGTGATCTCTGTAGGGGTATCTTTTTCATACTGGGCGTCCAGGGACCCCCTGTCTCCGGAACCGCCCCTCCCATACCAAAGGGTTAAGGCCTAAAACAGTGCCCACCCCCCAAACCCACTGGCCCGGCAGACTAATTCGTGTTGGTATGATTCAGGGGGGAAATGTGCTTCACAGATGACAGCTTGTAAAGGGTGAATAGTCTGAGTCACAACATGGACCTTTTCCCCCTAGATATAAATTAGGGTTGGTCATTAGCCTCGTAAGATTTACCGTGCCTCATGTCGGATAACAGGGTATGATCAAGATAGGTTGGATAGAGCGGGGGAAGTTTCGAGAGATGGCTTAGCTTTTGTTTTTCATATGTTAAATGGTATAAATTTCGGCTCTAAAACGGCGGGGGGCATCCCCCCTCCCCCCTCCCGCCCTGGCTCCGCCCTTGGCTAAGGCGAGAGTAGTTCTAATGTCAGAGCACAACCCTTATCATAGGTCAAAGCTAGGGCGGGAGTAACCCGTTCTATGCTGTAGTACCGTGCATGTAGCAAACTCGGACAGGGCCCGCCCATCTTACAGCCATAGAACCAGGGCTAGGACTAATTGATCCGATCAGGGAACAAATGAACCGTGTGTCCAGTTAAATAAGAGCCCACATTGACCAATATTTAAACCACCATAACAAGTGAGGACAACCAGCGAACCGTTCATAATAATGCGTTTGCAGGTAAACCGACGGGATGTACGAGCAGCGTGCGGGCTGTGTGCCTCGAGTGACGTCACAAGGACTGAAACCCGCAATGTAAACAAAAGCACGTGTTTTCATCGCGCAGCGGGACAAGGCACGAAACAGCAGTTTTGAATAGAAAAAAATAATACTTCCCCACTTTGATAATTTTTTTGATGGACATATATGGGGAGATTAAGCATTAATCTATCAGTGTCCACTGATGAATTAAGGTTTTAAATAGTAGCACCATGCACTTTAATAAAATGACATCAGCTTCCTCCGCGATGACTTGTTCCTTCGCGCAAAGCTACTCATGGACCATTGTATTCAATCATTCGGATATTGGCAGACCTAACTAGTCGGTCGTGTATAGCTTTATTATTCTTAATTATTCATCACTC
The DNA here is from genome assembly GCA_964019135.1 of Arenicola marina. Taxonomy (NCBI): domain Eukaryota; kingdom Metazoa; phylum Annelida; class Polychaeta; family Arenicolidae; genus Arenicola; species Arenicola marina. The sequence continues at coordinate 43,733,491 of OZ025249.1, forward strand.
GGTTAGTAGCTGATCAGCTTGAGAAGTTTAACAACGTCTTTCGCCAACGTAGCCGACCCAATGACACATATCGTTTTGGCGCTCGGATGCCGAAAACAGTTGATTGCAATTTGTGGTAATTCTCCAAACATTCTTTTCAGTGACACATGATGCTCGACTGAGCAAGATGTCACGTGACCGAGCTTCTGGCTGTCACTGGTGTCATGCGGTTAAGTCAAGCGTGTTAGAATCGCTCAGTGACACGCTAGCACTTAGCATGGCATCAGTATAATAGTTTGTGTCCTTTGGTTATCGGTATAAATACCCCATGCATCATCTCACAAAACCAGTTCATCTCTGATATCTCCAGTGTCACAGGACGTCTGCATTTGGTGATTCACTGCATCTTGTTTTACCTGATATATCAAAGTGCCATAGATTTTGTTTTTCCATATTTCGCTTCAACATACACACAGTCATGATGAATAAAATAGCGAAGAAAGGAAGGGCTGCTGTCTTGTCGAAGTGCTGCACTGCGGTAAGTTAACCATTGGTCTATAGGTAAAGATCGGGATATAATGGATTTGAATAAAGTATGTGATGCGTTACTATTTAAACATTAGCCATCATACCGATATTTCACTAGCTAATTACAAGGATTATTTTCTCGTGAATTACAATAGTCCTCTGTGTATTATGAAATATACCAAAGTCGAGGTATATCTATCTTGTCAGACAAAAGATTTATTGACTTATATTATGTTTATCTTTCTCACTGTAGAATCGATCTCAGAACTCTTTGCTGACATCACTCGATCGGGCTCTGCACAGAGGCAGTTTCCTGCAGATGTCTCGGTTGGACTCCTTCCAGAAGACTACATTCAGTCACACTGGCGAATGCACATCAAGACGACACGTCATGGCCCTGTTGGAGTTGTCGTCCGCGCGCACTCCTGAACGCCATACTCCTGACGATCGTCAGTTTAGTCCTGTGTTGGGATTTGGCGAAATCAGCGTCATTTCAAAGGATCACGAAAGGATAGAAATCCTCGGCGACACTCCAGATTGTATGAATACGGGATATATCTGGTGTGAGACGTCTAGCCCTAGAACTGCAAGAGACTCGGTCGAGGTCAACCATAGAGAGCTAGCGCAGTGTATGTTGAAGTTGGACTTTACGGGTGATGAATTCTGTCATACAGATAGTTTCTTCGCGAGGCGCTTGGAGCCAAGTGGTATTGAGGTGGATATAGAAGATACTCGAGATACCCCTCAACCTCCTATCAACAAGAGACGACAAAGCTCAGAGTCAAAATCGGCAATCAACAGCAGGGTTGTTACCTTGGCTACAGGAGCAACCCCTTTAGGAGTTCGTCTCCCTGGTGACGGTCAGGAACAGTCTTCATTATGAGATCATTGCGATCGCCTACCCGAAGAAATGTCTGAGATCGTCACTTGTTCTCGTGAAGTTAACTCAAGTCCATAGGAACAGTTCATCTAATGGGATGGTTATGGTAAAGAATGATAATTGTGTGTTCATGTTTTATGGTATTATTGGTTAGGTATTTGTTATACATTATTGTTGATTGCTATACCTTTTTGGTAAAGTTCTTTTCGTTGTTTTTGTCAATATGATATTCCAAGAGGAAGTGATATCTTGTTAAGTTTAATAAAATGACATCAGCTTCCGCGATGACTTGTTCCTTCACGCAAAGCTACGCATGGACCATTGTATTCAATCATTCGGATATTGGCAGACCTAACCAGTCGGTCGTGTATGGCTTTATTATTCTTAATTATTCATAATTCCGTTAGAGGCTGATCAGCTAGGGAAGTTTAACAACGTGTTTCGCCAAAGTAGCCGACGCAATGACACATATTATTTAACGCTCGGATGCCGAAAACGGTTGATTGCAATTTGTGGTAGTTCTCCAAACGTTCATTTCAGTGACACATGATGCTCGACTGAGCAGGATGTCACGTGACCGAGCTTCTGGCTGTCAAGCTTGTTAGAATCGCTCAGTGACACGCTAGCACTTAGCATGACATCAGTATAGTAGTTTGTGTCCTTTAGTTATCGGTATAAATATCCCATGCATCTTCTCACAAAGCCAGTTCATCCCTGATATCTCCAGTGTCACAGGACGTCTGCATTTGGTGATTTAATGCATCTTAGTTGTACCTGATATATCAAGGTGTCATAGATTTTGTTTTTCATATTTAGCTTCAACATAGATACAGTCATGCCGAATAACATAGCGAAGAAAGAAAGTGCGGCTGTGTTGTCGAAGTGCTACACTGCGGTAAGTTAACCATTGGTCTATAGGTAAAGATCAGCATGTAATGGATTTAAATAAGGTATGCGATGGGTTACAATTTAAACATTAGCCATCATACCGATATTTCACTAGCTAATTACAAGGATTATTTTCTCGTGAATTACAACAGTCCTCTGTGTATTATGAAATATACAAAAGTCGAGTTATATCTGTCTCGTCAAACAAAAGATTTATTGACTTATATTATGTTTGTCTTTCTTATCGTAGAATCGATCTCAGAAATCTTCGCTGACATCACTCGATCGGGCTCTGCACAGAGGCAGCTTCCTGCAGATGTCTCGTGTGGACTCCTTCCAGAAGACTACATTCAGTCACACTGGCGAATGTATATCAAGACGACATGTCATGGACCTTGTGGAGTTGTCGTCCACGCGCACTCCTGAACGCCATACTCCTGACGATCATCGGTTTAGTCCTTTGCTGGGATTTGGCGAAATCAGCGTCATTTCAAAGGACCATGAAAGGATGGAAATCCTCGGCGACACGCCGGATTGTATGAATACAGGATATATCTGGTGTGAGACGTCTAGCCCCAGAACTGCAAGAGATTCGGTCGAGGTCAACCATGGAGAGCTAGCGCAGTGTATGTTTAAGTTGGACTTTACGGGTGTTGAATTCTGTCATACAGATAGTTTCTTTGCGAGGCGCTTGGAGCCAAGTGGTATTGAGGCGGATATAGAAGATACTCGAGATGCCCCTCAACCACCTATCAACAAGAGACGACAAAGGTCAAAGTCAAGATCGGCAATCAACAACAGGGCTGTTACCTTGGCTACAGGAGTAACCCATTTAGGAGTTCGTCTCCCTGGTGACGGTCAGGAACAGTCTTCATTGTGAGATCATTGCGATTGCCTACCCGAAGACATGTCTGAGATGGTCACTTGTTCTCGTGAAGTTAACTCAAGTCCATAGGAACAGTTCATCTAATGGGATGGTTATGGTAAAGAATGATAATTGTGTGTTCATGTGTTATGATATTATTGGTTACGTATTTGTTATACATTATTGTTGATTGCTATACTTTTTGGTAAAGTTCTTTTCGTTTTTTTTGTCAATATGATATTCCAAGAGGAAGTGATGACTTGTTCCTTCACGCAAAGCTACGCATGGACCATTGTATTCAATCATTCGGATATTGGCAGACCTAACCAGTCGGTCGTGTATGGCTTTATTATTCTTAATTATTCATCATTCGGTTAGAGGCTGATCAGCTAGGGAAGTTTAACAACGTGTTTCGCCAAAGTAGCCGACGCAATGACACATATTATTTAACGCTCGGATGCCGAAAACGGTTGATTGCAATTTGTGGTAGTTCTCCAAACGTTCATTTCAGTGACACATGATGCTCGACTGAGCAGGATGTCACGTGACCGAGCTTCTGGCTGTCAAACGTGTTAGAATCGCTCAGTGACACGCTAGCACTTAGCATGACATCAGTATAGTAGTTTGTGTCCTTTAGTTATCGGTATAAATACCCCATGCATCTTCTCACAAAACCAGTTCATCCCTGATAACTCCGGTGTCACGGGACGTCTGCATTTGGTGATTTAATGCAACTTAGTTGTATCTGATGTATCAAGGTGCCATAGATTTTGCTTTTTCATATTTAGCTTCAACATAGATACAGTCATGCCGAATAACATAGCGAAGAAAGGAAGTGCGGCTGTGTTATCGAAGTGCTACACTGCGGTAAGTTAACCATTGGTCTATAGGTAAAGATCAGGATGTAATGGATTTAAATAAAGTATGCGATGCGTTACAATTTAAACATTAGCCATCATACCGATATTTCACTAGCTAATTACAAGAATTATTTTCTCGTGAATTACAACATTCCTCTGTGTATTACGAAATATACCAAAGTCGAGTTATATCTGTCTCGTCAGACAAAAGATTTATTGACTTATATTATGTTTGTCTTTCTTATCGTAGAATCGATCTCAGAAATCTTCGCTGACATCACTCGATCGGGCTCGGCACAGAGGCAGTTTCCTGCAGATGTCTCGGGTGGACTCCTTTCAGAAGACTACATTCAGTGACCCTGGCGAATGTACATCAAGACGACACGTCATGGACCTTGTGGGGTTGTCGTCCACGCGCACTCCTGAACGCCATACTCCTGACGATCATCGGTTTAGTCCTGTGCCGGGATTTGGCGACATCAGCGTCATTTCAAAGGATCATGAAAGGATGGAAATCCTCGGCGACACTCCAGATTGTATGAATACAGGATATATCTGGTGTGAGATGTCCAGCCCCAGAACTGCAAGAGAGTCGGTCGAGGTCAACCATGGAGAACTAGCGCAGTGTATGTTGAAGTTGGACTTTACGGGTGATGAATTCTGTCATACAGATAGTTTCTTCGCGAGGTGCTTGGAGCCAAGTGGTATTGAGGCGGATATATAAGATACTCGAGATACCCCTCAACCACCTATCAACAAGAGACGACCAAGGTCAAAGTCAAGATCGGCAATCAACAACAGGGCTGTTACCTTGGCTACAGGAGTAACCCATTTAGGAGTTCGTCTCCCTGCTGACGGTCAGGAACAGTCTTCATTATGAGATCATTGCGATCGCCTACCCGAAGACATGTCTGAGATGGTCACTTGTTCTCGTGAAGTTAACTCAAGTCCATAGGAACAGTTCATATAATGGGATGGTTATGGTAAAGAATGATAATTGTGTGTTCATGTTTAATGATATTATTGGTTAGGTATTTTTTATACATTATTGTTGATTGCTCTACTTTTTTTGTAAAGTTCTTTTCGTTGTTTTTGTCAATATGATATTCCAGGAGGAAGTGATATATGGTTAAGTTTAATAAAATGACATCAGCTTCCGCGATGACTTGTTCCTTCACGCAAAGCTACGCATGGACCATTGTATTCAATCATTGGGATATTGGCAGACCTAACCAGTCGGTCGTGTATGGCTTGATTATTCTTAATTATTCATAATTTGGTTAGAGGCTGATCAGCTAGGGAAGTTTAACAACGTGTTTCGCCAAAGTAGCCGACGCAATGACACATATTATTTAACGCTCGGATGCCGAAAGCGGTTGAGTGCAATTCGTGGTAGTTCTCCAAACGTTCATTTCAGTGACACATAATGCTCGACTGAGCAGGATGTCACGTGACCGAGCTTCTGGCTGTCAAGGGTGTTAGAATCGTTCAGTGACACGCTAGCACTTAGCATGATATCAGTATAGTAGTTTGTGTCCTTTAGTTATCGGTATAAATATCCCATGCATCTACTCACCAAACCAGTTCATCTCTGATATCTCCAGTGTCACAGGACGTCTGCATTTGGTGATTTAATGCATCTTAGTTGTACCTGATATATCAAGGGGCCATAGATTTTGCTTTTTCATATTTAGCTTCAACATAGATACAGTCATGCCGAATAACATAGCGAAGAAAGAATGTGCGGCTGTGTTGTCGAAGTGCTTCATTGCGGTAAGTTAACCATTGGTCTATAGGTAAAGATCAGGATGTAATGGATTTGAATAAAGTATGTGATGCGTTACAATTTAAACATTAGCCATCATACCGATATTTCACTAGCTAATTACAAGGATTATTTTCTCGTGAATTACAACATTCCTCTGTGTATTATGAAATATACCGAAGTCGAGTTATATCTGTCTTGTCAGACAAGAGATTTATTGACTTATATTATGTTTGTCTTTCTTATCGTAGAATCGATCTCAGAAATATTCGCTGACACCACTCGATCGGGCTCTGCACAGAGGCAGCTTCCTGCAGATGTCTCGGGTGGACTCCTTCCAGAAGACTACATTCAGTCACACTGGCGAATGTACATCAAGACGACACGTCATGGACCTTGTGGAGTTGTCGTCCACGCGCACTCCTGAACGCCATACTCCTGACGATCATCGGTTTAGTCCTTTGCTGGGATTTGGCAAAATCAGCGTCATTTCAAAGGACCATGAAAGGATGGAAAATCCTCGGCGACACGCCGGATTGTATGAATACAGGATATATCTGGTGTGAGACGTCTAGCCCCAGAACTGCAAGAGACTCGGTCGAGGTCAACCATGGAGAGCTAGCGCAGTGTATGTTGAAGTTGGACTTTACGGGTGTTGAATTCTGCCATAGAGATAGTTTCTTCGCGAGGCACTTGGAGCCAAGTGGTATTGAGGCGGATATAGAAGATACTCGAGATACCCCTCAACCACCTATCAACAAGAGACGACAAAGGTCAAAGTCAAGATCGGCAATCAACAACAGGGCTGTTACCTTGGCTACAGGAGTAACCCATTTAGGAGTTCGTCTCCCTGGTGACGGTCAGGAACAGTCTTCATTGTGAGATCATTGCGATTGCCTACCCGAAGATATGTCTGAGATCGTCACTTGCTCTCGTGAAGTTAACTCAAGTCCATAGGAGCAGTTCATCTAATGGGATGGTTATGGTAAAGAATGATATTTGTGTGTTCATGTTTTATGATATTATTGGTTAGGTATTTGTTATACATTCTTGTTGATTGCTATACTTTTTTGGGAAAGTTCTTTTCGTTGTTTTTGTCAATATGATATTCCACGAGGAAGTGATATATGGTTAAGTTTAATAAAATGCCATCAGCTTCCGCGATGACTTGTTCCTTCACGCAAAGCTACGCATGGACCATTGTATTCAATCATTCGGATATTGGCAGACCTAACCAGTCGGTCGTGTATGGCTTTATTATTCTTAATTATTCATCATTCGGTTAGAGGCTGATCAGCTAGGGAAGTTTAACAACGTGTTTCGCCAAAGTAGCCGACGCAATGACAGTCTTCATTATGAGATCATTGCGATCGCCTACCCGAAGACATGTCTGAGATGGTCACTTGTTCTCGTGAAGTTAACTCAAGTCCATAGGAACAGTTCATCTAATGGGATGGTTATGGTAAAGAATGATAATTGTGTGTTCATGTGTTATGATATTATTGGTTACGTATTTGTTATACATTATTGTTGATTGCTATACTTTTTGGTAAAGTTCTTTTCGTTATTTTTGTCAATATGATATTCCAAGAGGAAGTGATGACTTGTTCCTTCACGCAAGGCTACGTATGGACCATTGTATTCAATCATTCGGATATTGGCAGACCTAACCAGTCGGTCGTGTATGGCTTTATTATTCTTAATTATTCATCATTCGGTTAGAGGCTGATCAGCTAGGGAAGTTTAACAACGTGTTTCGCCAAAGTAGCCGACGCAATGACAGTCTTCATTATGAGATCATTGCGATCGCCTACCCGAAGACATGTCTGAGATGGTCACTTGTTCTCGTGAAGTTAACTCAAGTCCATGGGAACAGTTCATCTAATGGGATGGTTATGGTAAAGAATGATAATTGTGTGTTCATGTGTTATGATATTATTGGTTACGTATTTGTTATACATTATTGTTGATTGCTATACTTTTTGGTAAAGTTCTTTTCGTTATTTTTGTCAATATGATATTCCAAGAGGAAGTGATGACTTGTTCCTTCACGCAAGGCTACGCATGGACCATTGTATTCAATCATTCGGATATTGGCAGACCTAACCAGTCGGTCGTGTATGGCTTTATTATTCTTAATTATTCATCATTCGGTTAGAGGCTGATCAGCTAGAGAAGTTTAACAACGTGTTTCGCCAAAGTAGCCGACGCAATGACACATATTATTTAACGCTCGGATGCCGAAAACGGTTGATTGCAATTTGTGGTAGTTCTCCAAACGTTCATTTCAGTGACACATGATGCTCGACTGAGCAGGATGTCACGTGACCGAGCTTCTGGCTGTCAAACGTGTTAGAATCGCTCAGTGACACGCTAGCACTTAGCATGACATCAGTATAGTAGTTTGTGTCCTTTAGTTATTGGTATAAATACCCCATGCATCTTCTCACAAAACCAGTTCATCCCTGATATCTCCGGTGTCACGGGACGTCTGCATTTGGTGATTTAATGCATCTTAGTTGTACCTGATGTATCAAGGTGCCATAGATTTTGCTTTTTCATATTTAGCTTCAACATAGATACAGTCATGCCGAATAACATAGCGAAGAAAGGAAGTGCGGCTGTGTTGTCGAAGTGCTACACTGCGGTAAGTTAACCATTGGTCTATAGGTAAAGATCAGGATGTAATGGATTTAAATAAAGTATGCGATGCGTTACAATTTAAACATTAGCCATCATACCGATATTTCACTAGCTAATTACAAGAATTATTTTCTCGTGAATTACAACATTCCTCTGTGTATTACGAAATATACCAAAGTCGAGTTATATCTGTCTCGTCAGACAAAAGATTTATTGACTTATATTATGCTTGTCTTTCTTATCGTAGAATCGATCTCAGAAATCTTCGCTGACATCACTCGATCGGGCTCGGCACAGAGGCAGTTTCTTGCAGATGTCTCGGGTGGACTCCTTTCAGAAGACTACATTCAGTAACACTGGCGAATGTACATCAAGACGACACGTCATGGACCTTGTGGGGTTGTCGTCCACGCGCACTCCTGAACGCCATACTCCTGACGATCATCGGTTTAGTCCTGTGCCGGGATTTGGCGACATCAGCGTCATTTCAAAGGATCATGAAAGGATGGAAATCCTCGGCGACACTCCAGATTGTATGAATACAGGATATATCTGGTGTGAGATGTCCAGCCCCAGAACTGCAAGAGACTCGGTCGAGGTCAACCATAGAGAGCTAGCGCAGTGTATGTTGAAGTTGGACTTTACGGGTGATGAATTCTGTCATACAGATAGTTTCTTCGCGAGGCGCTTGGAGCCAAGTGGTATTGAGGCGGATATATAAGATACTCGAGATACCCCTCAACCACCTATCAACAAGAGACGACAAAGGTCAAAGTCAAGATCGCCAATCAACAACAGGGCTATTACCTTGGCTACAGGAGTAACCCATTTAGGAGTTCGTCTCCCTGGCGACGGTCAGGAACAGTCTTCATTATGAGATCATTGCGATCGCCTACCCGAAGACATGTCTGAGATGGTCACTTGTTCTCGTGAAGTTAACTCAAGTCCATAGGAACAGTTCATATAATGGGATGGTTATGGTAAAGGATGATAATTGTGTGTTCATGTTTAATGATATTATTGGTTAGGTATTTGTTATACATTATTGTTGATTGCTCTACTTTTTTTGTAAAGTTCTTTTCGTTGTTTTGTCAATATGATATTCCAGGAGGAAGTGATATATGGTTAAGTTTAATAAAATGACATCAGCTTCCGCGATGACTTGTTCCTTCACGCAAAGCTACGCATGGACCATTGTATTCAATCATTCGGATATTGGCAGACCTAACCAGTCGGTCGTGTATGGCTTGATTATTCTTAATTATTCATAATTCGGTTAGAGGCTGATCAGCTAGGGAAGTTTAACAACGTGTTTCGCCAAAGTAGCCGACGCAATGACACATATTATTTAACGCTCGGATGCCGAAAGCGGTTGAGTGCAATTCGTGGTAGTTCTCCAAACGTTCATTTCAGTGACACATAATGCTCGACTGAGCAGGATGTCACGTGACCGAGCTTCTGGCTGTCAAGGGTGTTAGAATCGTTCAGTGACACGCTAGCACTTAGCATGATATCAGTATTGTAGTTTGTGTCTTTTAGTTATCGGTATAAATATCCCATGCATCTTCTCACAAAACCAGTTCATCCCTGATATCTCCAGTGTCACAGGACGTCTGCATTTGGTGATTTAATGCATCTTAGTTGTACCTGATATATCAAGGTGCCATAGATTTTGCTTTTTCATATTTAGCTTCAACATAGATAGTCATGCCGAATAACATAGCGAAGAAAGAATGTGCGGCTGTGTTGTCGAAGTGCTTCACTGCGGTAAGTTAACCATTGGTCTATAGGTAAAGATCAGGATGTAATGGATTTGAATAAAGTATGTGATGCGTTACAATTTAAACATTAGCCATCATACCGATATTTCACTAGCTAATTACAAGGATTATTTTCTCGTGAATTACAACATTCCTCTGTGTATTATGAAATATACCGAAGTCGAGTTATATCTGTCTTGTCAGACAAGAGATTTATTGACTTATATTATGTTTGTCTTTCTTATCGTAGAATCGATCTCAGAAATATTCGCTGACACCACTCGATCGGGCTCTGCACAGGGGCAGCTTCCTGCAGATGTCTCGGGTGGACTCCTTCCAGAAGACTTCATTCAGTCACACGGGCGAATGCACATCAAGACGACACGTCATGGACCTTGTGGAGTTGTCGTCCACGCGCACTCCTGAACGCCATACTCCTGACGATCATCGGTTTAGTCCTTTGCTGGGATTTGGCAAAATCAGCGTCATTTCAAAGGACCATGAAAGGATGGAAATCCTCGGCGACACGCCGGATTGTATGAATACAGGATATATCTGGTGTGAGACGTCTAGCCCCAGAACTGCAAGAGACTCGGTCGAGGTCAACCATGGAGAGCTAGCGCAGTGTATGTTGAAGTTGGACTTTACGGGTGTTGAATTCTGTCATGCAAATAGTTTCTTCGCGAGGCGCTTGGAGCCAAGTGGTATTGAGGTGGATATAGAAGATACTCGAGATACCCCTCAACCACCTATCAACAAGAGACGACAAAGGTCAAAGTCAAGATCGGCAATCAACAACAGGGCTATTACCTTGGCTACAGGAGTAACCCATTTAGAAGTTCGTCTCCCTGGTGACGGTCAGGAACAGTCTTCATTATGAGATCATTGCGATCGCCTACTCGAAGACATGTCTGAGATCGTCACTTGTTCTCGTGAAGTTAACTCAAGTCCATAGGAACAGTTCATCTAATGGGATGATTATGGTAAAGAATGATAATTGTGTGTTCATGTTTTATGATATTATTGGTTAGGTATTTGTTATACATTATTGTTGATTGCTATACTTTTTTGGTAAAGTTCTTTTCGTTGTTTTTGTCAATATGATATTCCAAGAGGAAGTGATATCTTGTTAAGTTTAATAATGACATCAGCTTCCGCGATGACTTGTTCCTTCACGCAAAGCTACGCATGGACCATTGTATTCAATCATTCGGATATTGGCAGACCTAACCAGTCGGTCATGTATGGCTTTATTATTCTTAATTATTCATAATTCGGTTAGAGGCTGATCAGCTAGGGAAGTTTAACAACGTGTTTCGCCAAAGTAGCCGACGCAATGACACATATTATTTAACACTCGGATGCCGAAAGTGGTTGATTGCAATTTGTGGTATGTTACGGGTGTCAATGATTACAACTCACCGGAGTGTGGCAAGACTCACCGGAGAGTGGTACGGGAGGAGTGGTCGCCTGGAGTGAACTCTATTCGTCGTTACATCTCGTCGAGTCAACTCACCGGAGTATGGCAAGACTCACCGAAGTGTGGCACATGAGGAGTGGTCGCCTGGAGTGAGTTCAGTCACGTGGTTTAATTTGAGTAGACTGGACGTGATAAAAGAGAACCCATGTCCTAGGGCCGATACGACTTTCAACCTGACACCGTTCCGGGTCAGTTCTGCGGGACGCTGTCACCACTGATGTGACTTGTCGTCACTGACGCCGTGCCGGGACGGATTTCTCTTAATCACCCGAGCTTCATCTTCGTCGGGCCGGGCCGAACAATACCCGAGCTTCATCTTCGTCGGGCCGGGCCGAACAATACCCGAGCTTCATCTTCGTCGGGCCGGGCCGAACAATACCCGAGCTTCATCTTCGCCTGGCCGGGCCGGTTTGTCGTCAACCACCCGAGCTTCATCTTCATCGGATTTCATCGCCACGTCGCCTTCATCGTCCAGCCACTCCAGCCACTCCAACCACTCCACTCCGGTTGCTTGCCAGCTAAGTAAGCTTTAATGAACAATGCTTGTGAACTTGTATTCCAAGGGGGGTGTTATTGTTGTAAATATAGGTATACGTGAATAATCACCACGCGTCTGTTGTTTTGTTTTCGATAATGTACTTTTCTGTTGCCGTCACGTAACAGGTAGTTCTCCAAACGTTCATTTCAGTGACACATGATGCTCGACTGAGCAGGATGTCACGTGACCGAGCTTCTGGCTGTCAAGCGTGTTAGAATCGCTCAGTGACACGCTAGCACTTAGCATGACATCAGTATAGTAGTTTGTGTTCTTTAGTTATCGGTATAAATATCCCATGCATCTTCTCACAAAACCAGTTCATCCCTGATATCTCCAGTGTCACAGGACGTCTGCATTTGGTGATTTAATGTATCTTAGTTGTACCTGATATATCAAGGTGCCATAGATTTTGTTTTTTCATATTTAGCTTCAACATAGATACAGTCGTGCCGAATAACATAGCGAAGAAAGGAAGTGCGGCTGTGTTGTCGAAGTGCTTCACTGCGGTAAGTTAACCATTGGTGTGTAGGTAAAGATCGGGATATAATGGATTTAAATAAAGTATGTGATGCGTTACTATTTAAACATCGGCCATCATACCGATATTTCACTAGCTACTTACAAGGATTATTTTCTCGTGAATTACAACATTTCTCTGTGTATTATGAAATATACCAAAGTCGAGTTATAGCTGTCTCGTCAGACAAAAGATTTATTGACTTATATTATGTTTGTCTTTCTTACCGTAGAATCGATCTCAGAAATCTTCGCTGACATCACTCGATCGGGCTCTGCACAGAGGCAGCTTCCTGCAGATGTCTCGGTGGACTCTTTCCAGAAGACTACATTCAGTCACACTGGCGAATGTACATCAAGACGACACGTCATGGACCTTGTAGGGTTGTCGTCCACGCGCACTCCTGAACGCCATACTCCTGACGATCATCGGTTTAGTCCTGTGCCGGGATTTGGCGAAATCAGCGTCATTTCAAAGGATCATTAAAGGATGGAAATCCTCGGCGACTCTCCGGACTGTATGAATACGGGATATATCTGGTGTGAGATGTCTAGCCCTAGAACTGCAAGAGACTCGGTCGAGGTCAACCATGGAGAGCTAGCGCAGTGTATGTTGAAGTTGGACTTTACGGGTGTTGAATTCTGTCATACAGATAGTTTCTTTGCGAGGCGCTTGGAGCCAAGTGGTATTGAGGCGGATATAGAAGATACTCGAGATACCCCTCAACCACCTATCAACAAGAGACAACAAAGGTCAAAGTCAAGATCGGCAATCAACAACAGGGCTGTTACCTTGGCTACAGGAGTAACCCATTTAGGAGTTCGTCTCCCTGGTGACGGCCAGGAACAGTCTTCATTGTGAGATCATTGCGATTGCCTACCCGCAGACATGTCTGAGATCGTCACTTGTTCTCGTGAAGTTAACTCAAGTCCATAGGAGCAGTTCATCTAATGGGATGGTTATGGTAAAGAATGATATTTGTGTGTTTATGTTTTATGATATTATTGGTTACGTATTTGTTATACATTATTGTTGATTGCTATACTTTCTTTTCGTTGTTTTTGTCAATATGATATTCCAAGAGGAAGTGATATATGGTTAAGTTTAATAAAATGACATCAGCTTCCGCGATGACTTGTTCCTTTACGCAAAGCTACGCATGGACCATTGTATTCAATCATTTGGATATTGGCAGACCTAACCAGTCGGTCGTGTATGGCTTTATTATTCTTAATTATTCATAATTCGGTTAGAGGCTGATCAGCTAGGGAAGTTTAACAACGTGTTTCGCCAAAGTAGCCGACGCAATGACACATATCATTAACGCTCGGATGCCGAAAGTGGTAGATTGCAATTTGTGGTAGTTCTCCAAACGTTCATTTCAGTGACACATGATGCTCGACTGAGCAGGATGTCACGTGACCGAGCTTCTGGCTGTCAAGCGTGTTAGAATCGCTCAGTGACACGCTAGCACTTAGCATGACATCAGTATAGTAGTTTGTGTCCTGTAGTTATCGGTATAAATATCCCATGCATCTACTCACCAAACCAGTTCATCTCTGATATCTCCAGTGTCACAGGACGTCTGCACTTGGTGATTCAATGCATCTTGTTGTACCTGATACATCAAGGTGCCATAGATTTTGTTTTTCCATATTTAGCTTCAACATACACACAGTCATGCTAAATAAAATAGCGAAGAAAGGAAGTGCGGCTGTGTTGTCGAAGTGCTACACTGCGGTAAGTTAACAATCGGTCTATTCGTAAAGTTCGGGATATAATGTCTTTGAATAAAGTATGTGATGCGTTACAATTTAAACATCGGCCTTCATGCCGATATTTCACTAGCTAATTACAAGGGATATTTTCTCGTGAATTAAAACATTCCTCTGTATATTATGAAATATACCAATGTCGAGGTATATCTGTATTGTCCGACAAAAGATTTATTGACTTATATTATGTTTATATTTTTTTACTGTAGAGTCGATCTCAGAAATCTTCGCTGACATCACTCGATCGGGCTCTGCACAGAGGCAGCTTCCTGCAGATGTCTCGGGTGGACTCCTTCCAGAAGACTACATTCAGTCACACTGGCGAATGTACATCAAGACGGCACGTCATGGACCTTGTGGAGTTGTCGTCCATGCGCACTCCTGAACGCCATACTCCTGACGATCATCGGTTTAGTCCTGTGCTGGGAATTGGCGAAATCAGCGTCATTTCTAAGGATCATGGAAGGATGGAAATCCTCGGTGACACTCCGGATTGTATGAATACGGGATATATCTGGTGTGAGATGTCCAGCCCCAGAACTGCAAGAGAGTCGGTCGAGGTCAACCATGGAGAACTAGCGCAGTGTATGTTGAAGTTGGACTTTACGGGTGATGAATTCTGTCATACAGATAGCGGGACTGTTACCTTGGCTACAGGAGCAACCCCTTTAGGAATTCGTCTCCCTGGTGACGGCCAGGAACAGTCTTCATCGTGACAACATTGAGACCTCCTACCCGAAGAAAGGTCTGAGATCGTCACTTGATTTTTGAAGTTTTGAAGATGGCAGCAATCTCACCTATGAGATGATGACCACAACGAATGATAATTGTTGGTTGATGTTTTATGACGTTATTTATTAGATACCGGTACCAGTTGTTTACTGTATGTTATTGGCAAACTTTCTTTAGATATGTTGGTCAATATGCCACTCGAAGTAAACGTGATATCTTGCTAAGCTTAATGAAATAAAAACGGCCTCCGCGATTAGTTGTTCCTTCATGCAAAGCCACACATGAAAAATTATGTCCAGCCCTTCCAATATTGGTAGAGCTAACTGGTCGGTCGTGTATTTTATTATTATTCTTAATTTGTGCGACCAATTTGCCTTCGCAGCATTCGGATAGTAGCTGATAAACTTGAGAAGTTCACTAACGTGTTTTGCCAACGTAGCCGACGCAATGACCGAGATTATTTAACGCTCGGATGCGTAGACGGTTGATTGCAATTAGTGATAGTTCTCCAAACGTTTATTTTAGAGACACTTGCTGCTCGACTGAGCAGGATGTCACGTGACCGAGCTTCTGGTTGTCAAGTGTGTTAGAAACGCTCAGTGACACGCTAGCACTTAGCATGGCTTCAATATAGTAGTTTGTGTCCTTTGATTGGCATCCTGGACCGAAACGTCCTTGGCCCATTGTTTATACTAATTACTCTTAATTCTATAGTAATAACACGTCACTGGAATATATTTCATTCGCTACAGATCCCAAAACTAGCCAACAGCAAGTCTACCTCTCAACTCCAAGCATAAACATATAGGACAACTTACCGAATCAACATAAACGATGATTACAATAATTAAGACTTCAGTATGTACTTAACTTACACTTAATATGTACACATGGTGAAGCAAGCCTAAGTCACAGTCTCTTCTAGATGATGATAATTAACTTGTCTCAGACTCATCAATTGCTTGTCTCTCTGATAATAATTTAGTAATTTGTGCGTCTGAGATCCCATTTCATTACAAACTTGTACTGTCTGACAGACTGACACTCTAAATGAAGGTTAGTGGTAGGCCTATATTGTGGATCTACCATACGAAGAGCAATTAATAGTTGAGTCAGTATAAACTCAGTCACCCACCACCCTGTTGTTGTCTGGCTAACATGTAATCGTCGCGCATTAGCCCGCCCTTCAATGTTTTCTATTGCTTTGCTTTGCTTTACCAGCAGGGGTTGACATTTAATTATGTTCTTCAAATTGTATGGTAACGTCGCGATTGAATACACTTAAATACACATTTATACACACTTTACTGTATTTTACGAAAAGAAGAGGTCGACGTCTTATATTGTCGGAATCAGAAAATAGAACTTGGAACAAATGTTAATGATTAAACTTTGAAATATGGCTCACGAAAGTGCATATTTATATTCGCAAAAGTAATGTAATTTGAAAATGCATGCCGTTAAAGTATTGTGGATGTAAGCCTACATCTGACTAATGTATGTTGGCCTATAGTATCTGAGCTGCAATAGTTAACGTAATGTAATGTAGCGTCCAATTTTCCTCCTACCGATTTAATTTAAGTGAAAACAGAGTAACCACTTCAGTTTTAGGCCATGGATCACATATGGACAAATAATACAATGATTGAGAATTGCTCACCACAATAAGTGGCAGGGTATGGCAGGCTCTTTCCTTTGAGCCGCGTCTGCACTATTATTAATGACGACAGTACTGTAAAATGACATTGTAAATATTTAATTGTGTATTATTTATATATTTGTCCGCAACATACGTTGCTTGAGCTCTGCGATGAATGGAGGAAATAAATTACATACATACATTTGGCCAGGACAACAAGATAATTATACCTGAGTACTGAGGGATGTACTTTATTACAGATTCTAATGGAAAGTAACATTATATAATAGCAATTTGCCAATAACATTAACAACTTTCACAATAACACAACCTGACGGTGCATGGTCATACGACAGCGAGCGTTCTGAACTTCTCGCTGGAGCGCCCTCCGTTCTGTCGCTGAAACTTGCGACTGAACCGCTTCAGTCGCTTGGAGATGGTGCTCTGGTACTCTCGGGATCTCAGGCCGGTGACAGGTGGCCGACACAAGGGCAGATCCAAGAAGGCGGTGTCGTCGGAGGCGATGCTGGCATTCCGGATCGACGCGGCTGGTGTTCCGGAAGAGAAATAATCCGATTGCAAGCAGACCGACGATGGAAAGATTTCCGGGGATTTTTCTTTCCCGTAGCATGGTAATCGCTCTCCGAGACATATTTGGTCATGGCAACCTGCTCTCAAGCTCGTCCCAGAAGAGGCTGGATTCCTGTAGAACTGAAAGAAACTCTGGTTGAAGGGTGTAGTTGGCCTCAGCTCACTTGTATCCGAACTATGCGATAGCTGAGGCGAGATATCATGAAGACTGCTACCCGGAAGGGAACAAAATCCATCATCGGGAAAGTCCAACCTCTGCATGCAGCTAAAGGGAGTATCATTGCCAGGGTATCTCGTTGAAAATGTGGTAACCATATCGGATTCGTACCGATTCGGCAATCCGGAATCGATATCATGTTGTGTATTCTGGACACAAGGCGTTACGTGATTGGCGGAAGAAGACAACGTCGCTTGCGGAGTCCTTGCAATTCTCGCAGGCTTCCGACGTCGGTGAGATGGGGACTCCTTGTATGTGGTGATGGCAAGCGGTGAGGTGGCGAAGGTGATATCGTCTGGATCCTGCCCACTGCTCACGGAGCCCGGACTGTCACAAGGTGAAGATGTCTGGAACGAATCCACGTGGGACATTTCCAGAAAGCTGCCTCTGGATACCGCCTGTCCCAGGGAGGATAACGATATAGTCTGTGGTAGACCCTGAAAGAAGAAGATATAATGAACCATAAAGTACACGCAATCAATGTTCTTTCATATGTGATCCTTGTGTACAAGACCCCGTGATATTAGTCTGTTGCTATTTAAAGGAGCATCCTTAAATAATTATATTTGAGGCAAGTCTTATGTAATTTGATTTGGTAGTCAATCAGTATAGTGGTTAACGGCGAAACAATACATGACCGTAGTTGACAATGAAAATCCCATTAAATAAGGCATTCTTTTTCGTAACACAGAAAAATGGTATAGATTAACCATGGTGTTATGTTTGAACACTAACATGAATACTTTCTGCAGCATGCCTAAGTTCATGTACATTTTCAATCGACAATAAACATGTTATTGTATTTAGGCCTTGTCGAAGAGCACTCCGCTTAGATATAAAGTCTTTGCTAGTCTATAAAAATTAACATATCCTTACCGGAGTGCAGCAATTTGCCTCTAGGATGGCAAACCCTCTCTGCAGGGTATTTTTCCACATATTGTATGATAACGATTATGCGTTACAAAAATTCCTTGCGAGGGTGAAAGATGAGACGTAACTCGAATCTTACTAAAGGCAGTCTAATTCAGTATCCAAGCTTCCATGTTTGTCACTGGAAGACCCAACAGGTTCTGATGCGGTTTGAGGGTGATCAGCGATATTTATAGGCGGGGCCTGTAACTACGTCACTCGTTAGCAGCTGGCTACCTCACCAGTAGTTTATGTGGCCTCGCGATCACCATACGCCAACGCGGCATCCCGCTGGCAAATTGACCTGCAATACAACTGCCAATCAGACGATGTTAATTGCAATTAACTGGACTGCGTGGGGCTTGGTCGGTGGAGGGCAGTGAACTGTTGTCCTTTTGTCCCAACACCTGACCTTTACTCTGGAATATTACGAAACGAGTTAGCATTATGTCACTCGCTTTCTGCACCTCTAACGTAAGACGCTGTTTGAAATTGAAAACGCCCCCAGCGTAGATATGGCTTATAAAACTATCATATCATAATACAGCGATCTGATAATCCAAATACACAACTGATATTGGGAATCGGAGGTCTGCTTTGCCTGACTCTATCTAACGTGTTATTTGTGTTTTGATTTACAATCCCTGTGTCTTGTGTCACCATTTGGTCATTCCAAAAGATTACGAACGCGACAATGCTTCGATTATCCTTGTTTATCTACATACTTAAATGTAGAAATTAACACTTTAGTGACCTTACAATGCGGGCTTAGTTCATATGTTACTGATGCAAAAATATAATATTTTCGTTATAGCTTATTACGCAATCTGTATAAAAGCGGTATGAAGCGAATAGGCGATATAGCTGGTTTACAGAAATAGACCATGTCACCCATAGTGCCTCATCTATAACTGCGACTGATATATGGGGTCATTGAGTCTAGTTTATGATACCTGTCGCTTAACTCGTTGACGATTGCCTAATGTGTGAAGTTGTTGTTCTACTTAAAGAGACATGAGTTCATGTTGTTGTAGTATCGGGCAAAAGTCGGGTCGATTGGGGGGACCATGAGCGCCCTCTAACTTGTAGATGCGGCCCCTGGCGGATGGTGCTACAAGCAGACGCACCCCCTGGCGAGCGGGACTGTAGGCCGGCAGATTGGCACGGAACGGCAAAGAGCACGGCGGGACCTTCAAGTTCTGTTGTGTCAGCCGGCAGCCATCTCACAACTCCAAATACGACTGGAACCTACAACCAGTGAGCAAAACCTCAGAATACTATTTATGCAACATTGTTTTGATGAGGAAAGTCGGTTCCTGGAGTAAAATGATGTAATGAAGTTCGATATTCAGGTTATACAGGCGGTTCTCCGGAACATAAAATTAGACCATGAACATTATTTTTGGGTGGTCTATCGCTGCAGGGAATTGGCACACAATCGATCACGTTTGATTAGTTATTTAAACCGTATTTGAACATCGGCCTAATCTGAAGCATTACATCCAGATTTAGGCGATATCTCGGCGATTATGCGTACGAACCAGACCAACATAGATGGGGCGACTACACACTTTGCGATTTTCAGTGTTTGTGCGAATGATATAAAGATGCTTCAAGATTCTGCTTCTCTAACTTTCTAACCAACTTATCGGAGCGGTTTATATGCTGTAATCAATCATCGGAACAGAATATTCTGTCCCTTATAGAATTGGAATTGAACAGATTATCTATTGTCATACATCCTCAAAACATCTGCAAGTCTGTGGTAAAAAGATCACGAAAAACCGATGGATAAGAACTGTGGCATTTTTGCTGTTGTCTTGAGAATCTATTGTTTCGGTCCTACTTTATATAAGATTAGTTTTATTGACCAGCAATATGAGGTGTTTGAATTGGAGAAACATGCAAGATCAAATGATAGTGCTAGAAGAGTGTTTGGCGGCATTACACTATAGTGAGAAACGTGTCTTATTTACTCTCCCGTTCACTCGCAAGTTGGCGATTTTGATGGATAGATAAATGCTCCTTAGAATTCAGCCAAGTCAAACATATGTTACATAAAGCCAGGTGTGTATTTTTCGTGTCTATTCGCATACGTCATATGCCAGCAAGTAACTTTGACATATAATTCGATCGATAAGATCCCTGTGTTGACAACGCCCTCAGACATGTATTACTTCTTGATACTGACAAAAACATGTCGTTGTTTTGCCAAAATCTTGATACGCCTTGATCAATGCTTTGAAACCATTTGTTTTGTAAATCGGTGCTAATGTAATGCGTACCGTATTATGGTAGCATGCTTAGGCCTCTCATCGAAGTGACAGGAAGTATTGTGGTCAATCATCAAGATGGGTATAGTGTGACACGTTATTTGCAATTATGGTACCTCTGTGGATTGAAACGGTAGGGCATTAACACTGTGGATGCTAACATGCTAAACAAATGGTCAAACCATTCAGTCAGCGGGTCCAAGTTATCGTAGCCTCCTTGGCTACATAAAGGCTACTCTTCAGGATACATCCTTGCATCACGAAACATTTTACATAAAGTACGTTTCAAGACAAGAGAAACTGGTCATAATCTATGTTACCTATTGTGTTCTACATCCAAGTCCGGAGAGGTGATACACAACTGACAATTCCTGGGAGGTGATCTACAACTGACAATTTCTGAGACATACAACTGTTTATTCAAGAAATAGCGGATATCACTGCGCAAAAATACACAGTAAGCAAATATCCATGTCCGTCTTCTAGAATTTCTGGTATTTCAGGAAAATTTCATGTGCACATTTGGAAGTACCATAATAGCGGTTGCACGTACATCTAATTCGAGTAAATCACAGAAAGAAGCTGTAATGTTGATACACAAAGACTAAATGATATTGTAGTTATGATTTTCATATCAAATGAAGTATATATAGTTCTTGTATCAATATACAAATTATATAAATACATCAAGTAAAATTACATAAAGGTATAAAATAGAATGAAATAACTATATCAAAATGAAAATTAAATCTATATACACACATGTTTACAAATGAAAATTAGATACTATATTTATTTTTGAAATGTTCAAGAATATTATTGTTATTACTCTTATCATTATTAATATTAACAAAATCAGCACAATCTATCATGAGCTTGTAATTATTTTCCACCAGATGTCTGGCTTGGACAGCTCGGCGGCCTCCTCCTCGCTGGGTCAGACCATGTTCAGAAGCAGCCGCCTCCAGGCGTCCCGCGTGGACTCCATCTTGCTGTCATCATCTTCTTACACGCCAATACCTCCCGCCAGGCGGCGCAGAACACGCCCCAATACGGCTTCCGACCTCACTTCACGTCTACTCACCAGGGGGGCCTCGCTCTGTCCCAGGCGGTTGATAGCTCCCATGTACAACTAGGTGATGTTAGCGTCATTGCTGCAGTCGACATGACCACCCCGCGTATTTAAGTGACGCCATGCGCGCTACCTATCCAGGAGAATGACAAAGCTGGTGTTTCCTTCCTTCGATGGGCTGCGGCTGTACCACTGTGTGTGCAGTACCTAGACTTCCTAGGGGAACATTGCGTCGCCGATATCGAACAAACTCGCCAAGAAGGTCGAGATCATCGTGTCATCAATTCTCCCGAACTGACATCGACTCCACTCAGTCACCGGAAACAGCCCAGTATTGTCAGTCACAACACCTTCTTAATGTCTAAAGGGATGACTACGGAGAGATTATCTGACGGCAAACAACGCCTATGTTTCGACCAGGATTTTGATGAGTTTGACCAAAAGCCTGCATCGATACAATTTTCTCAAGATTCTCGTAAGAGAAGGATGAGCACGGAATCATACAGCACGCACGCCGAGGAAGAGAGATCGCTGAAGCGCAGGAAATGTGAAGAACAGGACCCGTCCGTGAAGAATTCTAAACCACGTACTGTGGCGGATTTAAGGCAAGCTATAGGCTGGTCAACTAAACCTGCCACCAAGAAGTACAAAGGATGTATCAGGAAGTTTGCAGATAAAGTAAAACGATTTTCTAGGCATTTCCACAAAGGCAATGACAATTCAAAAACTGAACAAGATTTGTTCATTTTTTCATGAATTCATGTGATATCGTTTCTATTATAAATATCATATTTCGTTTTTCAGTGGTTCAGTGTACAATATGTAATTGATACCTGTTGCTAGTCATGAGGTACGCCTGTCTTTATTATTTGTAAATAAACGCGAAAAGTATCTATCTGGCTTTGATGTGAGTCACACTGTAATTTATTCCCCTAAATCAACATATTATCCAAAGCAGGCGGGGAATACTTCGGATATAGACAATAAATTGTGATGATCATTTACATTTCCAACACAACTCAAGAATCATTTCTTTATGGAGATCTATCCGCATGGAATATATCCCAACACAAGCATTAAACAATTGAATAATAATATTGTAATCTATTATTTAAGGGAAACACTAAATTGGATACATTGGAGGATACATTAGACTAGACAGGTGGTCTAAAGCCATCGGACACTCTTAAGCACTATGGGTTGATTTTGTCGGTTTCTCTAATTCGAATGGAGTGATATGCTCGTTCTAAAACATTATTTTGGACAAATGGAAAAGACAACAGTGGTGACGTCATATTTCTAGCCTGGCGGTTGTGGATTATAGTTCAAATAACAGACATTCTATTCGAAGGTTTTATTCGATATTGAACTTGCTGGAAGTACATGAGGAGAACCACATTTGCTTCCTTGTATTTTGCATCTAGATCCATAAACCTCCATATACCGACACCTCCACAGCCTGAACGTCGAACGTTAATTGCTGCCAATTTGCATATTCTACATCCTTAATTTCCCGATAAGAGTCGATGCATGTGGACTATTTTACCAAAGTAACCGGGCTTCTTTATTCGAAGCAAATGAAGCCATACTTCTTTAATTTTAATATAAAATGTTCCAGATCAGGTGTAACTGCAGTCAACGCATACGGGGTATATTGTAAGGTAGACCCATTCACTCCCTACCATAGTTCCTGTTGAGAGATATTGTGGATACCGTAGTAAACCAAACATTTTCGTCTGCGAATTATGTCACTCCGATCAAGCCCATTCGTTTGTTGCCTGTTTTTATAGAGGTTCCGTAATTTTGTTTTGTGGGGTTGATCCTTAGTACGCTCCTCCCAGATAGTCAATGGCACCAATTACATGTACATATATACATCCACTCTAGACGAATGATGCCACAATTTAACGGATAAAAAAAACTTATGTAAGCTATCATACAAGCATTATATTTCCCGCTTGTGAAAATATGAACAAGCCCACGTGTTAATATCTCTAAAATGTTAATGCCTATATCTAATTGTTTAGATAAACAGGACAATCGAAGCATTGTAGCGTTCGTAAGTCTTAGGAATGACAACGTGGTGCCGCAAGACAGCAGGATTGTAAATCAATACCTAAATAACACAAGTACATAACACGTTCCCTTGGACTTTTCAAGAGCTTTATTGAGGGTAAGATGGAGTAGCCCTTCAATAGTAGCTCTCCAATGCTAGTTGCATTTTTGGATAATCAAATCGAAAACTGTTATGATATGACCATTCTATTTATGAGCCATATGTCACCTTGGTGAAGTGAACATTTTTAATCATCGTTGTCCTAAAGTGACATTTTGTGCAAATTGTTTTGACATATTGGTCTGCCAGTCACCAGCATCTGCGCGTATATAAATATGGCAAGGCAGTGGCGATAATATTTATTTATGCACAATCAAATTCTTGAAATGAAGTAAAATGAAATTCCGTTTGCAACATGTGCAAATGCAACCGAGTGAGGCGCCAAAGAATGTCACAAAAACAGCTCAAATATATTGCATAATATATTCTACGGACATGTAATTTATTGCAATTCAAATAACAAACAGGAGTGAAATAACAACTAACGGACAGTGACATTGAAAATAACAAATTAACCGGCAATAGTGAACAATCATACGACAGCGAGCGTTCTGAACTCCTCGTTGGAGCGCCCTCCGTTCTGTCGCTGAAACGTACGACTAAACCGCTTCAGTCGTTTGGAGATGGTGCTCTGGTACTCTCGGGATCTGAGGCCGGTGACAGGTGGCCGACACAAGGGCAGATCCAGAAAGGCGGTGACGTCGGATGCGATGCTGGCATTCCGGATCGACGCGGCTGTTGTTCCGGAAGAGACATAATACGATGGCGAGCAGACCGACGATGGATAGATTTCAGGGGATTTTTCTTTTCCGTAGCATGGTAATCGCTCCCCGAGACATGTCTGGTCATGGCAACCCGTTCTCAAGCTCGTCTCAGAAGAGGCCGGAGTCCTGTATAACTGAGAGGAACTGCGACTCGGGGCCAAGGGTGTACTTGGTTTCAGCCTACTTGTATCCGAACTATCGTGGTGCGACAGCTGAGGCGAGAGATCCTGAAGACTGCTACCCGGAAGGGAACAAAATCCATCGTCGGGATAGTCCAACCTGTGCATGCAGCTAAAGGGAGTATCATTGCCAGGGTATCTCGTTGAAAACGTCTCGGATACAGGACTTGTGGTAACCCTATCGAATTCGTGCCGATTCGGCAATCCGGAATCGACATCATTTTGTGTATTCTGGATATAAGGCGTTACGTGATTGGCTGGAGAAGACAACGTCGCTTGAGGAGTCCTTGCAATTCTCGCAGGTTTCCGACGTCGGTGGGATGGGGACTCCTTGTATGTGGAGATGGTAAGCGGTGAGATGGCGAAGGTGATATCGTCTCGATCCTGGTCACTGCTCACGGAGCCTAGACATAATGGAGATGTCTGGAACGAATCTACGTGGGACATTTCCAGAAAGCTGCCTCTGGATACAGCCTGTCCCAGGGAAGATAAGGAGATGGTCTGTGGTCGACCCTAGAATAAGAAAATATAATTGACCATAAAGCAAAGGAAATCAATGCTGTTTCATGTGGGTTCCTTTTTTAAGGCAAGACCGTGATTTTAGCCTCTTGTCATTTGGAGAATCATCTTTAAATAATTATGTTTAAGTCAAGTCTCATGTCAATTTAATTTGGCAGTCGATCAATGTAATGGAAAACGGCCAAACAATACATGACAGCAGTTGACAATGAAAATTAGCTAAAAATCCGCTGTTCTTAATACAGAAACGATGGTATTTGAGAAACCATAGCCTCATGAATTGAACACTAACATGAATACTTTCTGCATCATGCCTAAGTTTATGCACATTTTCAATCGACAATAAACATTTTATTGTATTTAGGCCTTGTCGAAGAGCACTTCGCTTAGATATTTAGTCTTTGCTAGTCAATAAAATTAACAAATCCTTACCGGAGTGCAGCAATTTGCCTCCAGGATGGCAAACCCTCTCTGTAGGGTATTTTTCCACATTTTGTATGATAACACTTATGCGTTACAAATATTCTTTGAGAGGGTGAAGGATGAGACGTAACTCGAATCTTACTAAAGGCAGTCTAATTCAGTATCCAAGCATCGATGTTTTTCACCTGAAGACCCAACAGGTTATGATGTGGTTTGAGGAAGGCCAACAATATATATAGCACGGCCTGTAACTACGTCACTCGTTAGCAGCTGGCTACCTCACCAGTTTATTTTGCCTCACGATCACCATACGCCAACACGGCATGCCGCAGGCAAATTGACCTGCAATACAACTGCCAGCCATACGCTGTTAATTGCAATTAACTGGACTGCGCCGGGCTTGGGCCACGTATTGCAGTAGACAGTTGACCTTTCTCCTAATACCTTAGCTATACTTCAGATTATTATGGCACAAGTTAGCATTATGTCCCTCGCTTTCTGCACCTGAAATGGTGTAAGACACAAAAGCAAACACGACATCACTCAAGCATAAGACCCTGCTTGAAATTCTTTTCCAGGGAATATATGGCTTATATAACAGTCATATCTTAACACAGTGTGCGATCTGATAATCCAAATATGCAACCAATGGAAATCGGACGTCTGCGCTTAATAACTGTATCTAACGTGTTATTTGTGTATTAATTTACAATTGTTGTGTTTTTTGCGTCACCATGTGGTCATTCTAAAAGATTACCCACGCAACAATGCTTTTTAGTGACCATAAAATGCGGGCTTGGTTCATATGTTCCTTGATGCAAAAACATAATATTTGCATTATAGTTAATTACGCAACCAGTATAAAACCTGTATAAAACCTGAAGCGAATAGACGCTATGGTCTGTCTACAGAAATAGACCATGTCACCCATCGTACCTTACCTACAACTGTGACTGATATATGGTCACTGGGTCTAGTTTATGATACCTGTCGCTTAATGCGTTGACGATTGTCTAATGTGAGAAATGGTTGTTCTATTTAAAGAAACATGGGTTCATGTTGTTCTAATGATGAATTTCGGTTCCTTTAGTAACATGTTGCACATCTAGTTCGATATTCAGGGCATAAAGTTGTTGTTATATGACGGCAGTGTCACTACATTTCAAAGCATGATTTGGAGAGTATCTCGGTTTACTCGGAGTTTGAATTAAAGAATTTCTCTGTATATAAAATTAGACAATCAACATTATTTTCGGGTGGTCTATCGTTGCAGCGCATACGACATTGAATGGGTAGACGATCGATAACGACTGATGAATTAGTTAAACTATACTATATATAACATGGGCTTTATCGGAAGCATGTCATCCAGCAATCCAGCAATATGTGGTGTTTGAATTGGAGAAACATGCAAGATCAAATGATAGTGATAGAAATGTGTGTGACGGTATTAAACTATGGCGAGAAACGTGTCTAATTTACTGTCCCATCTACTCCATGTTGGTGGTTTTGACAGAACTACGTGGATAAATATAAAGAACTTTAAAATTCAGCCAAGTGAAGCATATGTTACATAAAGCGATGTGTGCATTTTTCATGTTTATTCACATACGTCTTGCACTAGTGCAAGCTCCCCGCACCATAGCGCTACGCAAGCTAGCTTTTACCGCTGCTGTCGGCCGGGGGCAAATTTCAAGATCCTTGAAAAACCGTTAAATCCGCTGTAATTTCTTGCAACATTATGGTTTTTAAGAACAAAACATAAAGATAACGATCTTTGTGTGTTTTATACAGCAGAAAATATCTTGTACTCTTTGGAAAAAGTTATGGTTGTGGCAGAACTCTTTCTTTTCATCACCTGATTTCATGTGTTATTAGGCTTAGGCTGGGTCCCAGCACTAGTTTTTAGAAATGCGCGACGCATTTTTCCTATCGATTTGCTCAGCGCCGCCCGGCGAGCGAGTGTAAAAATGCGTTGAGGACGTAGGCGACAACAGAGATATAATGGAGCCCTAGCGGAATGAGTCGACGGCAGAGAATGGCACTAGTGGTGGTCACGACTGTGAAACTCATCAAAAAACATGGCAGCACTTTTCTTCAGTTTTCGAAGTGTCAGCAAATTTATGGAAATGCCTGAAGATTATTTTAGCTTGTTTGCTAAAGTCTTGATACATGTTTGTACTTGTGGCTGGAATGTTTTATGGGGTTTATTAGTTTCCTGCATATATTTCGCTAGTTTTGCCTAATCCCTTCTTTATTAAATGCATCGTGTCGTATTCTAGTATTTTGACATTAGCCTCGAGCCTGTCGAGTCGGTGGAGGGGAGCTCCATAAAGTAGTCTTGACATGACACTGCATCACTGAGGCGAACTTACGATAGACGGACAGCGATAGGATTATAGCCACTTAAGTCATGAAGCTTATTGACAAGTGGCTATAATATTATCGATAATATACCTGCGTATACAACGCCCTGAAAGACGTATTTTTCTTGATATTGACAGAAACATATCGTTGTTTTTGCCATAATTTCAATCACCCTTGATCAATGCTTTGAAACCATTTATTTTGTAAATGGGTGTTAATGTGATTCATACAGTATAACAGTAACAGTAACAGAACGTATTGTGGTCAATCATGAAGGACGATACAGCGTGACG
This sequence comes from Arenicola marina, assembly GCA_964019135.1. Taxonomy (NCBI): domain Eukaryota; kingdom Metazoa; phylum Annelida; class Polychaeta; family Arenicolidae; genus Arenicola; species Arenicola marina. The sequence continues at coordinate 43,762,063 of OZ025249.1, forward strand.
CATTAGTTGCAATTATGGTGTTTGTGTGGAAGGCCACGGTACACTGTGCATGCTAACATTATCGTTGGCACCAAATGGTCAAACCGTCCAGTCAACGGGTCCAAGTTATCGTACCCTCCTCGGCTACATAAAGGCTACTCTTCAGGACACATCTTCACATCACGAAAAATGTCGGTGACTTACAGCAAGTTATTCTAGACAAGAGCAACCTATTATATTCTATTTTACCTATTATATTTTACATCCAAGATCTTTGACAAATCCTGAGACTTGATATACAACTGACGATTCCCTGGAGTTAACACTGAGCAAAAATACAAAGTAAGTAAATATCCATGTTTCCTTCTGGAATTCCCGGTATTTAAGAGTGATTTTATGCTGCAAAATTGTGAGAAACATAATAGCTTTTGCAGGCAATTCCAAATCACCGGAAGCAACTCTTACAGTAATGTTTACGACTTGATGGTAATGCTATTATGATTATTTTATAAAATGCAATATATAAAGGTCTTAAATCAACATATAAACTATAGCGATAATAACTATAAGTAACGTCAAATTAAGCAAAACAATTAAATTGTTCCAAATCAAATTAAATTGAAATGAAATGCAGAAAATTAGATATATGTATGTAAATCTAAATTAGATATCATATTCATTTAAACAAAATTGAGGAATATTGTTATAATTACCACCATTAATAATAACAAAACCGGCATAATCTATCATGAGTTTGTAATTATTTTCCAACAGATGTCTTGCTTGGACAGCTCGGCGGCCTCCTCCTCGCTGGGTCAGGCCACGTTCGGAGGCAGCTTCCTCCAGGCCTCAAGCGTGGAGTCCGTCTCGCTGTCCTCATCTTCTTACACACCAACTCCACCCGCCAGGCGGCGCAGAACACGCCCCAATACGGCTACGGACCTCACTCCACGTCTACTCACCAGGGGGCGCCTCGCTCTGTCCCCCTCCCACTCCCGTGTACAACTAGTTGACGCGAGCGTCATTGCTGCAGTCGACATGACAACCCCTGGTGGTGTTCCCTTCCTTCCATGGGCTTCCGCTCTACTACTCTGCGGGCAGTACCTGGACTTCCTCGGGGAACATTGCGTCGCCGATATCGGACAAACTCGTCAAGAAGGTCGAGATCATCGTGTCATCAATTCTCCAGAACTGGCATCGACTCCACTCAGTCACCGGAAACCGTCCAGTATTGTCAGTCACAACACTTTCGTAATGTCTAAAGTGTTGAATACGGATAGATTAACTGACGGAAAACAACGCTTATGCTTCGACCCGGATTTTGATGAGAGTGCCCAAAAAGCCGGCATCGATGCAGTTTTCTCAAGATTCTCGTAAGAGAAAGGCGGACATGGCACCATACAGCACGCACACCGGAGAAAAGAGATCGGTGAAGCGCAGGAAATGTGAAGAACAGGATTCGCCTATGAGGAATAGCAAACCACGTACTGTGGCGAACTTAAGGCAAGCCATGGGCTGGCCAGCTAAACCTTCCAGCAAGAAAAACAAAAAGTGTATCAGAAAGTTTGCAGACAAACTAAAGCGATTTTCTAGGCATTTCCATAAATGCGAGGACACTTCGAAAAATGGAAACCCTACGTCCATTTTTACATGAATTTTCTACGATATCATTCATGTTTTAAATTATTATATATTCTTTTTGTTTATATTATTTGCTTCATATGCGTGTCACCCATTGCGGCTGATATGCTAAACCCTTGGCCCGTAATATGTAAATAAATCGAATATCTAAACACAAAATTTGAATTTACTCAGTGTTTCAATCTATAATAATATGATTAACCAATGCTACGTAGTCGTTTCTTGTGCCACGACTCTGGTAAAATATATAGGATATATAGGCTAACCCTGGTTATATGCGACAGGGACGAACTCTACACATAGAGTTATGTTATAACACGCTACGCTTGAACGATTTTTAAACAAATTTATATTGTCAATAGATGCAAAATAGACGCCATCATATCGATCGCAACAAGATCAGCGTTATTGAACCATGTTAAGGGTTATATATATATATATGTAAAAAAAATTGCAATTACTAGCTAATTATCAACATAATTTAGTCATCAGTATCCCATCAGCAACCCACATAAAATATCCTCACACAAATGAAAAAAATATTGAATAAAAATCGAACGATTTAAAATGTATCCTGTAGATTATCGGAGAGGTGTTACACTAGATACCGGAGAAACTTTTAATTTTATATGATTCCCACGATTGTGTCATGCAGTCAGACACCCTTGTGCACTATTTGGCTGTCTCTACGCAACCCTTATCGCAGACTATGAACACAACTATATGGCAACCACCCTTCTTTTTTATCGAGCGTTGCCATGACTGCATATCGGCGATGCGTTCCTGCCGTTATTTTAATTTGCAAAACTTAGTTTGAATCCATTACTTTATCTTTTCTGGTCGCCTTATTGCGAGAGGAACCATGGTTTTACAGTTATATCGCATGTTTTGAAGACAACCGGTCGCTTGCTAAAACAATATGATCGTTGTCGTCTACCGGAGCTGATAGGTGGTACCCATCAAAACCGGGAAATCACAATTTAGTGCTGCCCTCTAGTGTGCCATTGCGTAGTTGTGCTTCTCTCGACTGAGGTAACAACGCTACAAAATATGGATTATCAAGAAAATGACGGACATTCACAGACTGCCCATAATCCTTCCCACATCGGCTCGCACAGAGCCGTTTTACGTGTAGCTATATCTCCATCATAATATTATGTATGTATAGCACCAGGTTTCTGCTACCCTTACATGTATTATGTCACTGGTGTATATCTGTCCAGGTAGATGCCTTGGGTGAAGCGATTTACGCAAGTACTATAACCTCAGTCAATATCACCCGGGACCATACTCCGAACCTACTTTTTTCTGCAACGTGTATATTATACATAACAATGTTCAATTTTGCAATTGTGAATCATACAGACCGGAATTATGGGTAAATCGGTGGTGTAATAAACCAGCAACTTCAGTAAAGTGAAGATATTTGTAGCCAGAAGATATCAGTGAACTTAAGATATGAGTAAAATGAAGATATGAGTAAACTTAAGATATGAGTAAAATGAAGATATGAGTGAACTAAAGGTATCAGTACACTGAAGATAGCAGTAAACTAAAGATAACAGTAAACTGAAAATATCAGTAAACTGAAGATAGTAGTAAACTGAAGATAACAGTAAACTAAAGATATCAGTATACTGACGATATCTGTAAACTGACGATATCTGTAAACTGACGATATCTGTAAACTGACGATTTCTGTAAGCTGACGATATCTGTAAACTAAAGATATCTGTAAACTAAAGATATCTGTAAACTAAAGATATCTGTAAACTAAAGATATCTGTAAACTAAAGATATCGGTAAACTAAAGATATCTGTAAAGTCTATCATTGGTACATGGGTCCTCAAACGTGGCCAGTATGCAAATTGCATCCATTCCATCTCAGCGAATGATAACTATATATTCGATGGAAAAAACGTACTGCATTATGAAGCTATTATTCAAATACATTGTCTTCCCGCTAACGATCCTATGACCCAAGCTCGAATGTACATGCCACTGAAATGTTCATGTATGTGACGGTATCTAAGTAGACAAACTACAACAAGCGAAGACATCCATAATCCTTAGGAATGACCATATGATGCCGCAGACATACGCATTGTAAATCATTACATAACACTTTCGCGTATGAGACGGAATTTGAAAGATTTATGAAGGGTTAGACCGGGTAGAATTCTTTGCAATATCTCGTGACTTATCAGATCGCAGATTGTTCGATCATTCTAATAAGATTATCGTGGAATTCCCGCCAATGTATGTGAGATCATGATATAACAGTCCTATAAGAAAAATCGGTCATTTGTAACGTCAACTACTTCGATTGTTTGAGTGATGCCTTGTTTGCTTAGTGTCTTACACCAGTTTGGGCGCACAGAGAGAATGAAATTGTGCTAACTGCCGTAATCCAGAGCATTACTCGGGTGTTATAGCGAAAGTCAACAGTTCCACACGGCCCTATAACGCCCCAAGCCCCGCTCGGTCTAGTTAATTGCAATTAAAAGCGTATGGCTGGCAGTTGTCTTGCAGGTCAATTTGCCAGCGGTACGTCCTGTTGGCGTATGGTGATCGTGAGGCGATATAACATACTGCCACCTGGTAACGTAGCTATAGCCTGCGAGTATATATACCGTTGATCACTTTGAAAGCGCATTATCTTCCACGTATTCCGGGGAGCCACGCGGATACGGATTTACGCTGCCCTTTGCAATTAACCCTGAAGTTACTTATCTTCTGTAATTAATTGTCAGATAGTCAAGGAATTATCTGTGGCGCTGGGTTATCATACAAAATGTGGAGAAATACCGTACAGAGAGGGTTTGCCATCTTAGGGGCAAATTGCTGCACTCCGGTAAGGATACTTTTAATGTCATTTGGAACAGCTCCGGTAAAATACCAAAGACTAAATGCTGTGCAGCGAGGCTTAAATGCAACGCATCTTGTTTATTGCAAAATATACAATGTGCAGAGTAATGGGTGATCACAACGTCAGCCATCCTTCTTGGTAAAGTCTCCCAAACCTAATATTTCTTTTCACTTCCATGGGTTGATGTATATGATCTATCCTTTTCTCTTTGTAAACTTGGTTTAAATAAGGATAATTGACGTTACTGGGTACATTGAAAGATACTGTACCACTCATACCGTTTAATGACCTTTGTTTTCCCAAATGCCAGAAGAATTTGTTTGGTTCCTTAAGCTTTATGGTCCATTATATCTTCTTATTCCAGGGTCGAGCCCAGACCATCTCGTTATCCTCCCTGGGACAGGCGGCATCCAGAGGGAGCTTCCTGGAAATGTCCCACGTGGACTCGTTCCAGACATCTTCACCATGTGGCAGTCCGGGCTCTGTGAACAGTGGGCAGGATCCAGACGATATCACTTTCGAGTTGTCACCTCTCGCCATCATCACATATAACGAGTCCCCTTCTCAGAGACGAAGGAACCCTGAGGGAATTGCAAGGACTCTGAAAGCAATGTCCTCGCCTTTATCCAATCACGTAAAGCCTTCCATCCAGGATCTGCCAAATGAGATAAATTGCGGATTCCCAACGCGGCCCGAATCTACTCGTCCCGCATCCGGTAAAGTATCAAATTTATATCATTTGCAAGATACGTCCTTTAACTGCATACAAAGGCTGGACTTTCTAGATGACGGATTCTGCCCGTTGCCGGATGCCCCTCACCAGGAGCGTTCGGATCAGACACACGAACATAACAGTTCCGATGGGAGCCGATTCATGCCAATGGCACCGCTTGCTCGGGATGGAAGGTTGCGGTCTACCACCAGATCTGCCGTATCTCCCGATAGGAGATGTAGATCAACCGATCGCCGCGAGCTTCCCATCTGGGAACGAATGCCTTGTGCAGGGCTGAGGAAATCGGATAACTCTCGGTGTTCAGCCGTCTCACGTTCAGATTACTATTCTGGATCACATATTACGTCGATCCGGAATGACAGCATCGCCTCGGATGATACCGCTTTTCAGGATCTGCCCTTGTGTCGGGCACCTGTCACCGGTTTCATATCCCGAGAGTATCACAGCACCATCTCCAAGCGACTGATGCGCACTTTGCAGCGGCAGAACAGAGGGCGCTCTAACGAGGAATTTAAAACGCTAGCTATCGTATAAACCATTCATCATTATGACTTGGTATTTTGTTGGTTAACGTTATTGTTAATGATCTGTTATTTTATTACTTACTATTGTATCCTGCCATTAACGACTTGTTAAAACAATAAATTATGCAAAGCATTCGAGGTGTTTTATTTGCATTCTTTGGTGCATGGCCGGTGGTATGTGAATGAAAATAATGGTAATAATAATAAGCTTATTAGTAATTTAGCTGGCTTCGCTAAGTTTTGTATCTGATGTTCCGGTTTAAGTTACAAATCAGGTCAATACAGTTGACACTCGTAGGATATTTGCTGCAATTATGTAGATTTTTTTCGTCGAGAATTTGAATAGAATGGGCAAATTATTATCAAATTATTATCAAACCGATTTTAGCACAATATTTACGCTACATCTTTTCTCTGTCTAATATATTTTTGTTTTCCTCTTCCTCTAAATTATGGGCAGAACATCTCAAGCTTGCTAAAACCCTCCCGTGACCCACAATTTTGTGACTGATATTGGTGACACTGGTCCCCCAAATGCACTGCACTGGTTCTAACAAGATTGAAATTGTGCTTATGTTTCGTACTGTGCTCGTTAAGCCACTCTTGTTGGGCGACATTATTTATTTTCTGCCTGATTACCACCGAGACTATAAAGAGTGTATTTTGATAGAAATATTATAACCAGTGTCTTATCAAATTAATTTCGACATGTTTTACCGCTCTATGGTGTCAAGGCGATGGATGTCATGGCTCTGTGTTTACCATGTTAGATTTCTGTCCACACGCCTCGTTTACACACACGTGATTATCCCTGATGGGTTACGGACTGTTTTAGTGGAAACAATTGTGAACTTGTTAAGTTAAATTTATTTCAACCTCAAACTATCGATGAACGTGTGTTAGGAATTAACCACCACCAGTTGACAGAACGCCAACAGCAAATGATGCGGCGTAATTACGTAATGCGTTTACCGTAGCTGAGGGTCTTACACAAGCTACAGTTCGCCAGGTGGCACTACGCTCCAAACCAAAAGAAATAACACGTGTGTTTAAAGGTCACTTTTTAAACTATCTTATTGTTCTCAGGCAGTTGGTGCAGGCAATATTTTGAACTTGTGAGTTACTTCGACAGTGTAAACATGGATGGCACCTTTCACCCATCGTTGCATCTTTGGTGTCGGCCTAATTACAAGCGTTGCTGATGAGAATATTTCAAAATAGATAACTCCAAAAGTTACTTGCAAGCTACCATGCAAACCGTTATCCTAAATTGAGATTGTTTGCTATTTATTTTTGTCGTAGCGCGATATCAGTAACAACTGGCTGCGTGTACAAAATTTTGGCAAGACAATGGTGATAATACTTTTATTTGTTAAGCTCCTCTCAAAACACTCGGCAGACCGACGGCTAGGTATGGGGCAAACAAGAAATACCTGGTAAGATTGAAAAATCAGGTTTATTAATAAGCCAAGAAAATGTCCAGTCGGCAGCGGTGTGAAATTTAATTGCAAAGTATTGTAACCTTCCCGCAGCAAGATGGAGAACGGACGCACTCAGCGTCTGTGGGGTCACATGGCCTCAAAAGTGTCACGTGACGGAGGCTGCTGGTTGACAAAGTCATATCGTTGCCATCCAAGCGCAGGGGGTCAGTGAACCTTGTATGCAAAACGTCGTGTTATTTATGCAAAATCTAATTCAAAACTACATGTAATTATAATCAAGGTACAGTTGTGTTGCAGGTCAAAACACAGCGTAGTCACCAAAGAATATCATTAAAAAGGGCCCAACTGTTTTGCATGAGTTTTTGTTCAGACAAATCATGCATTGCACATTTGCATTGCACATTGCACATTTGCACAGCGGTCAGTCAGCGTTACTGGTGAACCATTATGCGACAGCGAACTTTCGGAACTCCTCGCTGGAGCGCCCTCCGTTCTGCCGCTAAAACTTGCGACTGAACCTCTTCAGTCGCTTGAAGATGGTACTCTGGGGATCTGAGACCGGTGACAGGTGGCCGACATCAGCGCAGATCCAGAAAGGCGGTGAAAGGCCATGCTGGCATTTCGGATCGACCTGGCTGGAGATCTAGAATAGTAATCGGAACATGAGCGGGTTGACGACTGATAGGTATGCGGAGATTTGTCCTGCCCTGTACAGGGCACTCGTTTCCCAAGGCAAATTTCGTCCGGATCGCTTGGTCTCCGCCTCATGCTGGGATAAACGTCAGGCCTGGTGGAAGACCGTACCGGATCCGAACGCTCCTGGAGAATGACATCCGGCAACGAGCAGAATCCGTCATCTGGAATGTCCACCCTTTGCATACATTTACAGGAAGAGCCATACCAATTATATATATTTGGCACATTTCTGGAAGCAGGACGCATGGATTCGGACCGAGTCGTCTGGATCCTGCCCACTGCTCACGGAGCCCGGACTGTCACAAGAATAGATATCTGGAACGAATCCCGGTGGGACATTTCCAGAAAGCGGCCTCCTGGATACAGCTTGTCCCAAGGAGGATAAGGAGATGGTCTGTGGTCGACCTTGGAATAAGAAGATATAACTGATAATAAACCATAAACCAAGTGATGATAACTTCTTCATTTCCTTATGGGACTGAAAACTTGTCTTTGATATATAGTGGAATTATGATTTTTATGGAAATCAATTAATTAATACAAAAAAAACGTGTGAACAATTCTTCACGCGGCTTCGTTGTTTAAGAAACCCCACTTACAATTTTATTCATTTTAACTCGACAACATTTCGTTGTATTTAAGCCGTCGCACGTTCAGATTTTTGGTCTTTTTGCCAGTCAATAAAATTAACATATCCTTACCGGAGTGCAGCAATTTGGCTCCAGGATGGAAACCCTCTCTGTGCGGTATTTTTCCCCATATTGTATGATGACACTTAGACGCTCCAACTTGTCTTTGTGGGGGTGAAGGATGAGACGTAACTCCAGTCTTATTAAAGGCGATCGAAATTTGTGTGTAAGTATCGATGTTTGTCATCTGATAACCCCGAAAGGTAATGATGTGATTTGAGGGTGATCAGCAACAGTTAATAAGCGCGGCCTGTAACTACCTCACTCGATAGCAGTCGGCTACCTGACCAGTAGTTTATGTCGCCTCACGATTACCATACGCCGACACGGCATACCGCTGTCAAATTTACTTGCAAAACCGCTGCCAACCAGGCGTTCTTAATTGCAATTAACGTTTCCGAGTAGGGCTTAGGGCGTACAAAGCGGTGGGCTGTTGACCTTGTTTTCCTCAGATTTTATTTATGCTCTGGATTATTCCAGTGATTATATCATCCTGGTGTTAGGCACACAAAAAAACACGACATCACTCAAACATAAGACGCTGTTTGAAGTTGTTTGCCAGGGAAAATATGGCTTATATATATAACGGTCTTAACATAGCCTGATAATACAACAACGGCATTTCATTCAACCCTCAATAAAGATCTTGGAAGCTCCATGTGATAAGGCAACGTGTTATTCACTTGTGTTATTTATGTATTGATTTACCACGTGTGTGTTAGGGACGCAACGCTTCGATTATTCCTTAAATATTTACATTACCTTTTATTAGTGACGTTAAGATGCGGGCTTGGTTCATTTGTTCATTAGCATCAAAAATATTATGTATATAAAAGCATTTATAAGTTTTTGTCTTATGGAATGTATCCAGGATATAAGTCGTCTTAATTTAATGGATGTATGTGATTGGTGTCACAGGCTAACCATGGACAAGCCTACTGTGGATTAATCGGGCCAAGTGAACCCCCAGGAACAAACTATCAAATTTGCATAAACCCGGCATGAGACGAGTGAGCTTGAGACATAGCGTTATAGTTAGTGTATAGAGATGCTTGGTTTACCGAGGCGTCCATAGCCTGTCTCATATAGAAATCAATGGCCTACTTTACAATACTTGTTGCCTGATGCATTAATTGGTGGTAGCTCCACCAGAATGTGGGAAAAGTACTTAAAGAGATGTGGTTTCATATGTTTCAAATCTTTCGGTAAAATGGTTCACATCGACTCATTTAGTGAAGTAGATTATGTACATGTATATGCAAATTGGTGACAACGAAAGTTAGGGCCAAAGGGTGTAGTCGGATTTATGGAACCCGGCCATATCGGCGAACCTTTCCCCGGCCGCAGGGCCCACGATTAATTTATACCTGCACGCGCCGCTCATTTAAATGCGCATGAACCGGAGAAGTTGACCTCATTCTAGCGAGTAGCTCCCCTACCGAGCAGGCCGTTAATGTTGAAGTTTGTGTGCCTGTGTCTCGTTTTTGTCCTGTGTAGGCAAATATTTTATTACGATAAACTGAGGCACTGAGTGTACATGCTAACTCGTTTATGTAATTAATTGGGTAAGAAATGCATTGAACGCCATATTATCGCTTAAAGTTTGAGTTGGGATACATTTCAAGCGGATAAAAGAATGATTATTCAGTTGTGTTGACATAGTAAATGGTCATCACAATGTGTTGTCTATATCCGTAGTATTTGCTTCTTGTATCGGTGTCCCTTTGGTGCTTTTGTTGTACTATTCGGTGGATAAGTTACCGTCTTAGTTACGTCAAACCATGTGTGTGTGCTTCGTGTTTATTCTCATAGATTCAGGACAGGCGTATCGAATGAGTGGGGATAAAACTAATGAATAGCAACATCAGTGGCATATCGGAAAATGAAGCACTGAAACATGAAATGATGTGTACAAGATGTATAATAAACGAATTTCATGAAAAAATAGACGAATATTTTTCAATTTTTGCAATGTCGTCGCCTTTGTGAAAATGCCTAGAAAATCGCTTTAGTTTGTCTGCAAACTTCCTAATGCATTTTTTGTACTTGCTGGAATGTTTAGCTGACGAGCCCATGGCTTGCCTTAAGTCCGCCACAGTGCGTGGTTTGCTATTCGTTATAGGCGAGGTTTGTTTTTCACATTTACGACGCTTTTCCGTTCTTCCCGCTTCGGCGTTCTTGCTGTATGATGCCATGTCCACCTTTCTCTTACGAGAATCTTGAAAAAACTCCATCGATGCAGGCTTTTGGTCAGCCTCATCAAAATCCAAGTCGAAGCATAGGCGTTGTTTTCCGTCAGTTAAACTCTCCGTAGTCACCCCTTTAGACATTGCGAAGGTGTTTAGACTGACAGTAATGGACGGTTTCCGATGACTGAGTGGAGTCGATGTCAGTTCGGGATGATCTCGACCTTCCTGGCGAGTTTGTCCGATATCGGCGGCCCAATGTTCCTCGAGCAAGTCCAGGTACTGCACACACGATGGTAGAGCGGTCACCTCTCGAAGGAAGGGAACATCAACTTTGTCATTCTCCAGGATAGATGGCGCACCTGGCGTTACTTGGACACGTGGCGTTGTCATAGCGACTGCAGCAATGACGCTCACATCAACAAGTTGTACACGGGAGTTATCAGCCGCCTGGTACAGAGCAGGGCGCCCCCTGGTGAGTAGACGTGGAGTGAGGTCGGGAGCCGTATTGGGGCGTATTCTGCGCCGCCTGGTGGGCGGAGTTGGCGTGTAAGAAGATGAGGACAGCGAGATGGAGTCCACGCGGGACGCCTGGAGGAAGCTGCCTCCGAACATGGCCTGACCCAGCGAGGAGGAGGCCGCCGAGCTGTCCAAGCCAGACAACTGGTGGAAAATAATTGCAAATTCATGATAGATTATGCTTGTTTTTGTTAATATTGATACTAATAATAATACTGAAAACAGCATTCCTGAATAAATGAAAAAAATAATATCATATCTAATTTTTATTTACATATATATATCTAATTTTCATTTACATACATATATCTAATTTTCATTTACATGCATATATCTAATTTTCATTTACTTGCATATATCTAATTTTCATTTACATCCATATATCTAATTTGCATTTACATGCATATATCTAATTTTCTTTATCTCATTCAGTTTTTTTTATATTTTACTTCAATTATCGATATAATTTTTATGTTGATATAAGACCTTTGTACAATTCATTTTATAAAATAATCATAACAGCATTACGATAAGTCGTAAGCATTATATCAGCTTTACTGTATCAGTTTCTTCTGGTGATTTACATGGATTAGAGTTACCTGCAACCGCTATTATTTTTCTTCCAATTGCAACATAACATCACTCTTAAATACCACTAATTCTGGAAGAAGGCCATGAATATTTACCTACTTTGTATTTTTGCTCAGTGTTGACTCCAAGGAATTGTCCGTTGCATATCAAGTCTCCAGATTTGTCAAAGATCTTGGATGTAGAACACAATGGGCAACATAGAGTATGATCAGTTGCTCTTGTCTAGAAAAACGTACACTTTTATATCACCGACACTTTTCGTGATGTGCGGATATGTCCCGAGGAGTATCCTTTATGTAGCCAAGGAGGGTACGATAACTTGGACCCGTTGACTGAACGGTTTGACTATTTGGTGCCAACGGTAATGTTAGCATCCACAGTGTTAATGGCCTACCGTTTCCGTTCACACAAACACCATAATTGCAATCAACGTCATGTCGTTCTTGACGATTGACCACAATACTTTTTGTTGATGTTACCATTATACTGTAGGCACCTCGTTAGCACCGATTTACAAAACAAATGGTTTCAGAGAATTGATCAAGGCTTATTGAAATTGGGGCAAAAGCAATGATATGTCTATGTCAATATCGAGGACGAATATGTGTCCGAGAGCGTTGTCTACAGAGGGATATTATTGAGAAGATTATAGCCACTTCATTATAGCCAAGTCTGTCGTTCATCTCAGAGATGCAGTGTCATGTCAGAATTACCTTTCGTTATAGACGTCATCGCTATATAATACGATTCTACAGTTAGACAAGTTGATGAAGAAGGGATGTAGGTTATGGGCACCAAAATATATCCAGCAACTGCCAGACAACATTGCAGCTAGAAGTAAAAGCATGCATCACGAAGCTTACAGACAAGTTAAAGCTATGTTGTAGGCGCTTCCATAAATCTGCTGAGACTTCAAAAACTAATAAAAAGTGTAGCCAGTTTTTTCTATGAACTTCACATGGTGCCGTTTCTGTTATACATGTTTTATATTTTGAGTTTCAGGCTTTAATGTACGATGAGTGATAGATCCATGTTGCCCGCCATGATCACCACTCGTGCGAGATGTCCAGAATACACTGTATATGGAAAGGAACATAAAAAAAAATACACCCGTTGCTTTATTTCTAGTGTCCGGGCGTGACATGTGCAGGCTGGGGTGACGGCGGCTGGTCCTCCCGCCACCGTTCACTAAGCCCCACCCCCTGCCACCTGATTGGCTGACTCGGTTGAGCCAGAGATCGGGTGGCACTGTCGCCCGGACCGGGGCTCTCCGGAGGAATCCAGACGGAGAGTGGTGAACGGTAGTCTCGCGATGGCAGTAGTGTAGGCCACTGAAATGTTCATGTATGTGACGGTATCTAAGTAGACAAACTACAATAAGCGAAGACATCCATAATCCTTAGGAATGACCATATGATGCCGGAAGACATACGCATTGTAAATCATTACATAACACTTTCGCGTATGAGATGGAATTTGAAAGATTTATGAAGGGTTAGACCGGGTAGAATTCTTTTCAATATCTCGTGACTTATCAGATCGCAGATTGTTCGATCATTCTAATAAGATTATCGTGGAATTCCCGCCAATGTATGTGAGATCATGATATAACAGTCCTATAAGAAAAATCGGTCATTTGTAACGTCAACTACTTCGATTGTTTGAGTGATGCCTTGTTTGCTTAGTGTCTTACACCAGTTTGGGCGCACAGAGAGAATGAAATTGTGCTAACTGCCGTAATCCAGAGCATTACTCGGGTGTTATAGCGAAAGTCAACAGTTCCACACGGCCCTATAACGCCCCAAGCCCCGCTCGGTCTAGTTAATTGCAATTAAAAGCGTATGGCTGGCAGTTGTCTTGCAGGTCAATTTGCCAGCGGTACGTCCTGTTGGCGTATGGTGATCGTGAGGCGATATAACATACTGCCACCTGGTAACGTAGCTATAGCCTGCGAGTATATATACCGTTGATCACTTTGAAAGCGCATTATCTTCCACGTATTCCGGGGAGCCACGCGGATACGGATTTACGCTGCCCTTTGCAATTAACCCTGAAGTTACTTATCTTCTGTAATTAATTGTCAGATAGTCAAGGAATTATCTGTGGCGCTGGGTTATCATACAAAATGTGGACAAATACCGTACAGAGAGGGTTTGCCATCTTAGGGGCAAATTGCTGCACTCCGGTAAGGATACTTTTAATGTCATTTGGAACAGCTCCGGTAAAATACCAAAGACTAAATGCTGTGCAGCGAGGCTTAAATGCAACGCATCTTGTTTATTGCAAAATATACAATGTGCAGAGTAATGGGTGATCACAACGTCAGCCATCCTTCTTGGTAAAGTCTCCCAAACATAATATTTCTTTTCACTTCCATGGGTTGATGTATATGATCTATCCTTTTCTCTTTGTAAACTTGGTTTAAATAAGGATAATTGACGTTACTGGGTACATCGAAAGATACTGTACCACTCATACCGTTTAATAACCTTTGTTTTCCCAAATGCCAGAAGAATTTGTTTGGTTCCTTAAGCTTTATGGTCCATTATATCTTCTTATTCCAGGGTCGAGCCCAGACCATCTCGTTATCCTCCCTGGGACAGGCGGCATCCAGAGGGAGCTTCCTGGAAATGTCCCACGTGGACTCGTTCCAGACATCTTCACCATGTGGCAGTCCGGGCTCTGTGAACAGTGGGCAGGATCCAGACGATATCACTTTCGAGTTGTCACCTCTCGCCATCATCACATATAACGAGTCCCCTTCTCAGAGACGTAGGAACCCTGAGGGAATTGCAAGGACTCTGAAAGCAATGTCCTCGCCTTTATCCAATCACGTAAAGCCTTCCATCCAGGATCTGCCAAATGAGATAGATTGCGGATTCCCAACGCGGCCCGAATCTACTCGTCCTGCATCCGGTAAAGTATCAAATTTATGTCATTTGCAAGATACGTCCTTTAACTGCATACAAAGGCTGGACTTTCTAGATGACGGATTCTGCCCGTTGCCGGATGCCCCTCACCAGGAGCGTTCGGATCAGATACACGAACATAACAGTTCCGATGGGAGCCGATTCATGCCAATGCCACCGCTTGCTCGGGATGGAAGGTTGCGGTCTACCACCAGATCTGCCGTATCTCCCGATAGGAGATGGAGATCAACCGATCGCCGCGAGCTTCCCATCTGGGAACGAATGCCTTGTGCAGGGCTGAGGAAATCGGATAACTCTCGGTGTTCAGCCGTCTCACGTTCAGATTACTATTCTGGATCACATATTACGTCGATCCGGAATGACAGCATCGCCTCGGATGATACAGCTTTTCAGGATCTGCCTTTGTGTCGGGCACCTGTCACCGGTTTCATATCCCGAGAGTATCACAGCACCATCTCCAAGCGACTGATGCGCACTTTGCAGCGGCAGAACAGAGGGCGCTCTAACGAGGAATTTAAAACGCTAGCTATCGTATAAACCATTCATCATTATGACTTGGTATTTTGTTGGTTAACGTTATTGTTAATGATCTGTTATTTTATTACTTACTATTGTATCCTACCATTAACGACTTGTTAAAACAATAAATTATGCAAAGCATTCGAGGTGTTTTATTTGCATTCTTTGGTGCATGGCCGGTGGTATGTGAATGAAAATAATGGTAATAATAATAAGCTTATTAGTAATTTAGCTGGCTTCGCTAAGTTTTGTATCTGATGTTCCGGTTTAAGTTACAAATCAGGTCAATACAGTTGACACTCGTAGGAGATTTGCTGCAATTATGTAGATTTTTTCGTCGAGAATTTGAATAGAATGGGCAAATTATTATCAAATTATTATCAAACCGACTTTAGCACAATATTTACGCTACATCTTTTCTCTGTCTAATATATTTTTGTTTTCCTCTTCCTCTAAATTATGGGCAGAACATCTCAAGCTTGCTAGAGCCCTCCCGTGACCCACAATTTTGTGACTGATATTGGTGACATTGGTCCCCCAAATGCACTGCACTGGTTCTAACAAGATTGAAATTGTGCTTATGTGTCGTACTGTACTCGTTAAGCCACTCTTGTTGGGCGACATTATTTATTATCTGCCTGATTACCACCGAGACTATAAAGAGTGTATTTTGATGGAAATATTATAACCAGTGTCTTATCAAATTAATTTCGACATGTTTTACCGCTCTATGGTGTCAAGGCGATGGATGTCATGGCTCTGTGTTTACCATGTTAGATTTCTGTCCACACGCCTCGTTTACACACACGTGATTATCCCTGATGGGTTACGGACTGTTTTAGTGGAAGCAATTGTGAACTTGTTAAGTTAAATTTATTTCAACCTCAAACTATCGATGAACGTGTGTTGGGAATCAACCACCACCAGTTGACAGAACGCCAACAGCAAATGATGCGTCGTAATTACGTAATGCGTTTACCGTAGCTGAGGGTCTTACACAAGCTACAGTTCGCCAGGTGGCACTACGCTCCAAACCAAAAGAAATAGCACGTGTGTTTAAAGGTCACTTTTTAAACTATCTTATTGTTCTCAGGCAGTTGGTGCAGGCAATATTTTGAACTTGTGAGTTACTTCGACAGTGTAAACATGGATGGCACCTTTCACCCATCGTTGCATCTTTGGTGTCGGCCTAATTACAAGCGTTACTGATGAGAATATTTTAAAATAGATAACTCCAAAAGTTACTTGCAAGCTACCATGCAAACCGTTATCCTAAATTGAGATTGTTTGGTAATTATTTTTGTCGTAGCACGATATCAGTAACAACTGGCTGCGTGTACAAAATTTTGGCAAGACAATGGTGATAATACTTTTATTTGTTAAGCTCCCCTCAAAACACTCGGCAGACTGACGGCTATGTATGGGGCAAACAAGAAATACCTGGTAAGATTGAAAAATCAGGTTTATTAATAAGCCAAGAAAATGTCCAGTCGGCAGCGGTGTGAAATTTAATTGCAAAGTATTGTGACCTTCCCGCAGCAAGATGGAGAACGGACGCACTCAGCGTCTGTGGGGTCACATGGCCTCAAAAGTGTCACGTGACGGAGGCTGCTGGTTGACAAAGTCATATCGTTGCCATCCAAGCGCAGGGGGTCAGTGAACCTTGTAAGCAAAACGTCGTGTTATTTATGCAAAATCTAATTCAAAACTACATGTAATTATAATCAAGGTACAGTTGTGTTGCAGGTCAAAACACAGCGTAGTCACCAACGAATATCATTAAAAAGGGCCCAACTGTTTTGCATGAGTTTTTGTTCAGACAAATCATGCATTGCACATTTGCATTGCACATTGCACATTTGCACAGCGGTCAGTCAGCGTTACTGGTGAACCATTATGCGACAGCGAACTTTCGGAACTCCTCGCTGGAGCGCCCTCCGTTCTGCCGCTAAAACTTGCGACTGAACCTCTTCAGTCGCTTGGAGATGGTGCACTGATACTCTCGGGATCTGAGGCCGGTGACAGGTGGCCGACATCAGGGCAGATCCAGAAAGGCGGTGAAAGGCCATGCTGGCATTTCGGATCGACCTGGCTGGAGATCTAGAATAGTAATCGGAACATGAGCGGGTTGACGACTGATAGGTATGCGGAGATTTGTCCTGCCCTGTACAGGGCACTCGTTTCCCAAGGCAAATTTCGTCCGGATCGCTTGGTCTCCGCCTCATGCTGGGATAAACGTCAGGCCTGGTGGAAGACCGTACCGGATCCGAACGCTCCTGGAGAATGACATCCGGCAACGAGCAGAATCCGTCATCTGGAAGGTCCACCCTTTGCATACATTTACAGGAAGAGCCATACCAGTTATATATATTTGGCACATTTCTGGAAGCAGGACGCATGGATTCGGACCGAGTCGTCTGGATCCTGCCCACTGCTCACGGAGCCCGGACTGTCACAAGAATAGATATCTGGAACGAATCCCGGTGGGACATTTCCAGAAAGCGGCCTCCTGGATACAGCTTGTCCCAAGGAGGATAAGGAGATGGTCTGTGGTCGACCTTGGAATAAGAAGATATAACTGATAATACACCATAAACCAAGTGATGATAACTTCTTCATTTCCTTATGGGACTGAAAACTTGTCTTTGATATATAGTGGAATTATGATTTTTATGGAAATCAATTAATTAATACAAAAAAAACGTGTGAACAATTCTTCACGCGGCTTCGTTGTTTAAGAAACCCCACTTACAATTTTATTCATTTTAACTCGACAACATTTCGTTGTATTTAAGCCGTCGCACGTTCAGATTTTTGGTCTTTTTGCCAGTCAATAAAATTAACATATCCTTACCGGAGTGCAGCAATTTGGCTCCAGGATGGAAACCCTCTCTGTGCGGTATTTTTCCCCATATTGTATGATGACACTTAGACGCTCCAACTTGTCTTTGTGGGGGTGAAGGATGAGACGTAACTCCAGTCTTATTAAAGGCGATCGAAATTTGTGTGTAAGTATCGATGTTTGTCATCTGATAACCCCGAAAGGTAATGATGTGATTTGAGGGTGATCAGCAACAGTTAATAAGCGCGGCCTGTAACTACCTCACTCGATAGCAGTCGGCTACCTGACCAGTAGTTTATGTCGCCTCACGATTACCATACGCCGACACGGCATACCGCTGTCAAATTTACTTGCAAAACCGCTGCCAACCAGGCGTTCTTAATTGCAATTAACGTTTCCGAGTAGGGCTTAGGGCGTACAAAGCGGTGGGCTGTTGACCTTGTTTTCCTCAGATTTTATTTATGCTCTGGATTATTCCAGTGATTATATCATCCTGGTGTTAGGCACACAAAAAAACACGACATCACTCAAACATAAGACGCTGTTTGAAGTTGTTTGCCAGGGAAAATATGGCTTATATATATAACGGTCTTAACATAGCCTGATAATACAACAACGGCATTTCATTCAACCCTCAATAAAGATCTTGGAAGCTCCATGTGATAAGGCAACGTGTTATTCACTTGTGTTATTTATGTATTGATTTACCACGTGTGTGTTAGGGACGCAACGCTTCGATTATTCCTTAAATATTTACATTACCTTTTATTAGTGACGTTAAGATGCGGGCTTGGTTCATTTGTTCATTAGCATCAAAAATATTATGTATATAAAAGCATTTATAAGTTTTTGTCTTATGGAATGTATCCAGGATATAAGTCGTCTTAATTTAATGGATGTATGTGATTGGTGTCACAGGCTAACCATGGACAAGCCTACTGTGGATTAATCGGGCCAAGTGAACCCCCAGGAACAAACTATCAAATTTGCATAAAACCGGCATGAGACGAGTGAGCTTGAGACATACAGTTATAGTTAGTGTATAGAGATGCTTGGTTTACCGAGGCGTCCATAGCCTGTCTCATATAGAAATCAATGGCCTACTTTACAATACTTGTTGCCTGATGCATTAATTGGTGGTAGCTCCACCAGAATGTGGGAAAAGTACTTAAAGAGATGTGGTTTCATATGTTTCAAATCTTTCGGTAAAATGGTTCACATCGACTCATTTAGTGAAGTAGATTATGTACATGTATATGCAAATTGGTGACAACGAAAGTTAGGGCCAAAGGGTGTAGTCGGATTTATGGAACCCGGCCATATCGGCGAACCTTTCCCCGGCCGCAGGGCCCACGATTAATTTATACCTGCACGCGCCGCTCATTTAAATGCGCATGAACCGGAGAAGTTGACCTCATTCTAGCGAGTAGCTCCCCTACCGAGCAGGCCGTTAATGTTGAAGTTTGTGTGCCTGTGTCTCGTTTTTGTCCTGTGTAGGCAAATATTTTATTACGATAAACTGAGGCACTGAGTGTACATGCTAACTCGTTTATGTAATTAATTGGGTAAGAAATGCATTGAACGCCATATTATCGCTTAAAGTTTGAGTTGGGATACATTTCAAGCGGATAAAAGAATGATTATTCAGTTGTGTTGACATAGTAAATGGTCATCACAATGTGTTGTCTATATCCGTAGTATTTGCTTCTTGTATCGGTGTCCCTTTGGTGCTTTTGTTGTACTATTCGGTGGATAAGTTACCGTCTTAGTTACGTCAAACAATGTGTGTGTGCTTCGTGTTTATTCTCATAGATTCAGGACAGGCGTATCGAATGAGTGGGGATAGAACTAATGAATAGCAACATCAGTGGCATATCGGAAAATGAAGCACTGAAACATGAAATGATGTGTACAAGATGTATAATAAACGAATTTCATGAAAAAATAGACGAATATTTTTCAATTTTTGCAATGTCGTCGCCTTTGTGAAAATGCCTAGAAAATCGCTTTAGTTTGTCTGCAAACTTCCTAATGCATTTTTTGTACTTGCTGGAATGTTTAGCTGACGAGCCCATGGCTTGCCTTAAGTCCGCGACAGTGCGTGGTTTGCTATTCGTTATAGGCGAGGTTTGTTTTTCACATTTACGACGCTTTTCCGTTCTTCCCGCTTCGGCGTTCTTGCTGTATGATGCCATGTCCACCTTTCTCTTACGAGAATCTTGAAAAAACTCCATCGATGCAGGCTTTTGGTCAGCCTCATCAAAATCCAAGTCGAAGCATAGGCGTTGTTTTCCGTCAGTTAAACTCTCCGTAGTCACCCCTTTAGACATTGCGAAGGTGTTTAGACTGACAGTAATGGACGGTTTCCGATGACTGAGTGGAGTCGATGTCAGTTCGGGATGATCTCGACCTTCCTGGCGAGTTTGTCCGATATCGGCGGCCCAATGTTCCTCGAGCAAGTCCAGGTACTGCACACACGATGGTAGAGCGGTCACCTCTCGAAGGAAGGGAACATCAACTTTGTCATTCTCCAGGATAGATGGCGCACCTGGCGTTACTTGGACACGTGGCGTTGTCATAGCGACTGCAGCAATGACGCTCACATCAACAAGTTGTACACGGGAGTTATCAGCCGCCTGGTACAGAGCAGGGCGCCCCCTGGTGAGTAGACGTGGAGTGAGGTCGGGAGCCGTATTGGGGCGTATTCTGCGCCGCCTGGTGGGCGGAGTTGGCGTGTAAGAAGATGAGGACAGCGAGATGGAGTCCACGCGGGACGCCTGGAGGAAGCTGCCTCCGAACATGGCCTGACCCAGCGAGGAGGAGGCCGCCGAGCTGTCCAAGCCAGACAACTGGTGGAAAATAATTGCAAATTCATGATAGATTATGCTTGTTTTTGTTAATATTGATACTAATAATAATACTGAAAACAGCATTCCTGAATAAATGAAAAAAATAATATCATATCTAATTTTTATTTACATATATATATCTAATTTTCATTTACATACATATATCTAATTTTCATTTACATGCATATATCTAATTTTCATTTACTTGCATATATCTAATTTTCATTTACATCCATATATCTAATTTGCATTTACATGCATATATCTAATTTTCTTTATCTCATTCAGTTTTTTTTATATTTTACTTCAATTATCGATATAATTTTTATGTTGATATAAGACCTTTGTACAATTCATTTTATAAAATAATCATAACAGCATTACGATAAGTCGTAAGCATTATATCAGCTTTACTGTATCAGTTTCTTCTGGTGATTTACATGGATTAGAGTTACCTGCAACCGCTATTATTTTTCTTCCAATTGCAACATAACATCACTCTTAAATACCACTAATTCTGGAAGAAGGCCATGAATATTTACCTACTTTGTATTTTTGCTCAGTGTTGACTCCAAGGAATTGTCCGTTGCATATCAAGTCTCCAGATTTGTCAAAGATCTTGGATGTAGAACACAATGGGCAACATAGAGTATGATCAGTTGCTCTTGTCTAGAAAAACGTACACTTTTATATCACCGACACTTTTCGTGATGTGCGGATATGTCCCGAGGAGTATCCTTTATGTAGCCAAGGAGGGTACGATAACTTGGACCCGTTGACTGAACGGTTTGACTATTTGGTGCCAACGGTAATGTTAGCATCCACAGTGTTAATGGCCTACCGTTTCCGTTCACACAAACACCATAATTGCAATCAACGTCATGTCGTTCTTGACGATTGACCACAATACTTTTTGTTGATGTTACCATTATACTGTAGGCACCTCGTTAGCACCGATTTACAAAACAAATGGTTTCAGAGAATTGATCAAGGCCTATTGAAATTGGGGCAAAAGCAATGATATGTCTATGTCAATATCGAGGACGAATATGTGTCCGAGAGCGTTGTCTACAGAGGGATATTATTGAGAAGATTATAGCCACTTCATTATAGCCAAGTCTGTCGTTCATCTCAGAGATGCAGTGTCATGTCAGAATTACCTTTCGTTATAGACGTCATCGCTATATAATACGATTCTACAGTTAGACAAGTTGATGAAGAAGGGATGTAGGTTATGGGCACCAAAATATATCCAGCAACTGCCAGACAACATTGCAGCTAGAAGTAAAAGCATGCATCACGAAGCTTACAGACAAGTTAAAGCTATGTTGTAGGCGCTTCCATAAATCTGCTGAGACTTCAAAAACTAATAAAAAGTGCGACCAGTTTTGGTTCATATGTTATCGTTTCTGTTATACATGTTTTATATTTTGAGTTTCAAGCTTCAATGTACGATCCATGTTGCCCGCCATGGTCACCACCCGTGCGAGATGTCCAGAATACACTGTATATGGAAAGGAACATAAAAAAAAATACACCCGTGGCTTTATTTCTAGTGTCCGGGCGTGACATGTGCAGGCTGGGGTGACGGCGGCTGGTCCTCCCGCCACCGTTCACTAAGCCCCACCCCCTGCCACCTGATTGGCTGACTCGGTTGAGCCAGAGATCGTGTGGCACTGTCGCCCGGACTGGGGCTCTCCGGAGGAATCCAGACGGAGAGTGGTGAACGGTAGTCTAGCGATGGCAGTAGTGTATACCAATCCCGTTTTTCTTACTTAGAAAATAATGTTTACAGGTAGAAATTATCAACGTGTTGCAATGTAAAATCCAAGATCCGCGGACCCGGATGGGTACGTGGGTTGGGCAAGGACGGGAGTTCATTCCCCCACCCACGTACACCACATATGTAGCATTCGTTTCGCTTTGCTTCATATATATTCACCTCTATGCAAACCGCCAACATGGGAGTGGATGGGAGAGTATATTAGACACGTCATAGGCTAATGCCGTCAAACACTCTTATAGCACTATCTTTTGATCTTGCATGTATCCCAAAATCGAACACCTGACATTGCTTGTCAAAAAAATAACTCTTGCTAGTATTCCAGATGACATATGAAAATGAGACCGGCACAATAGATTCTCAAAACAACAGCAAAGATAGTGAGAACGGGTAGAGAAGCGGAAGTCTTGAAGCATTGCGATATCCTTCGTACGAACACCGCATGGAAGATCTCTGCCGGCCTGATTCGTTCGCACAATCACCGAGATATCTCCTGAATCTGCATGAAGAGCTTACGATGGGCTATTGATCATACTAAAGTACAGTTCAAATAATACTTAAGCGTTATTAATTTCGAAACTAATTAGCAGTGTATTCGCTGGAACGACAACTATTTGGGTTTCGTTGTATTTTTACATTTAGATAAATAGTACAAAAATCCATCCGAGAATTATATCAATGGGATAATTTGACTTACAGCAGACCGAAATATCTAAACCGATACCCGAGCAAACCGGAATACCGCCAACGTCAGACCTTCTTTCAACATCTAGATCACTTTCATTGAATTTTAGTGACATTGCATGACCTCCAAAAACCGGAAACTAACCAAACAAAATCTCGCTGTAGCCTGCATATCGGAACTTTCGTCACCACCAATATGGGTGTTATATACATCATCAATTTTACTATAAGAGCCAATGTGCATCATTTTACAAAAGGAATCGACGTTCGTCATTAGAAGTATGAGTATTGTAAACTAGACCCAATGACCCCACGTCATATGTGTTAGTGAGATAGACTATGTGTAAGGCGGTGAACCAAATATCTCTGTAAATCAACTAAATCGGTGGAAATGGCGTGTCCGGTACACTGTCATGGGAATATAATGTTTTTGCATTGAGGACCACAAACCCGCATATTGTCACAAAAATGTTAATGTCTACATTTAAGTATTTAGATAAGCAATTATAATCGAAGCATTAATGTAGCACCCATAATCCTTTGGAATGATGACATGGTGCCGCAAGACACAATCATTGTAAATCGATACCCAAATAACACAAGTAAATATCACGTTGGATGTAGTAGACCTCCGATTGCCAATATCAGTTGTGTATTTGGATTATCACATCGCACACTGTGTTATGATATGATCCCTCTGTAAGCCATATGGTGGCGTGAATACCTTCAAACTGCGTCTTATGTTTGAGTGATGTCGTGTTTGCATGTATGTCTTACACCATTTCAGTGCAGAAGCGAGAGACATAATGCTAACTTGTGCCGTACTAATCCAGAGTATAGCTGAGGTGTTAGAAAGAAGGTCAACAGTTCAGTGCTCTTCACGGTCCAAGCCCAGCGCGGGCCAGTTAATTGCAATTAACGGCGTCTGGCTGGCAGCGGTTTTGCAGGTCAATTTGCCAGCGGGATGCCGTGTTGGCGTATGGTGACCGTGAGGCGACACAAAATACAGATGTGGTAGCCGACTGCTATCGAGTGACGTAGCTACAGGCCGCGCTGTATATATTGTTGGCCTTCCTCAAACCACATGATACCCTGTTGTGTCTTCTGGTGACAAACATCGCTGCATGGATACTGAATTAGGCCGCTTTTAGTAAGATTCGATTTAGGTCTCATCCTTCACCCTCACAAGGAATATTTGTAACGCATAAGTGTTATCATACAATATGTGGAAATATACCCTACAGAGAGGGTTTGCCATCCTAGAGGCAAATTGGTGCACTCCGGTAAGGATATGTTAATTTTATTGACTAGCAAAGACCAAATATCTAAGCGAAGGGCTTTTCGACAAGGCTTAAATGCAACAAAATGTTTATTGTTGAATGAAAATGTGTATAAATTTAGGCATGTTGCAGAAAGTATTCATGTTAGCGTTTAATTCTGAGACTATGGTTTATCAAATACCACCATTTCTGTATTAAGATAAAGAACGGCGTATTGGCATTGGATTTTCATTGTCAACTGCGGTCATGTATTCTTTCGCCGTTACCCATTACATTGATCGACTGCCAAATTAAATTGACTTAGGACTTACCTCAATTATAATTATTGAAAGATGATTCTCCAAATGACAAGAGGCTAATAGCGCGGGGTCTTGCCGTAAACAAGAAACCCACATGAAACAGCATTGGTTGCTTATGCTTTATGGTCAATTATATCTTCTTATTCTAGGGTCGACCACAGACCATCTCGTTATCCTCCCTTGGACAGGCGGTATCCAAAGGTAGCTTTCTAGAAATGTCCCACGTGGACTCGTTCCAGACATCTTCACCTTGTGACAGTCCGGGGTCAGTGAGTAGTGGGCAGGATCCAGACGATATCACATTCGCCATCTCACCGCTTGCCATCAACACATACGAGGAGGCCCCATCCCACCGACGTGGGAAGCCCGAGAGAATTGCGAGGACTCCGCCAACAATGTTCTCTTCTTCAGCCAATCACGAAACACCTTATGTCCATAATACACAGCATGATATGGATTCCGGTTTGCCGAATCGGCACGAGTCCAATATGGTTATCACAAGTCCTGTATCCGGGTCGTTCTCAACGAGATTCCCTGAAAATTGTACTCCCTTTAGATGCATGCAGAGGTTGGATTTTCCCGATGATGGATTTTGTTCCCTTCCGGGTAGCAGTCTTCAGGATCTCTCCCCTCAGCTGTCGCACCACGATAGTTTGGATACAAGTGGGCGGAGGCCAACTACACCCTTCATCCAGAGTTCCTCTCAGTTCTACAAGACTCCGGCCTCTTCTGAGACGAGCTTGGGAACAAGTTGCCGTGACCAAATATGTCTCGGGGAGCGATTACCATGCTACGGGAAAGAAAAATCCCCGGAAAGTTATCCATCGTCGGTCTGCTCGCGATCGGATTATTTCTCTTCGGGAACACCAGTCACGTCGATCCGGAATGCCAGCATCGCATCCGACGACACCGCCTTTCAGGATCTGCCCTTGTGTCTGCAACCTGTCACCGGCCTCAGATCCCGAGAGTACCAGAGCACCATCTCCAAACGATTGAAGCGGTTCAGTCGTAAGTTTCAGCGGCAGAACGGAGGGCGCTCCAGCGAGGAGTTCAGAACGCTCGCTGTCGTATGATTGTTCACCATTACCGCTGACTTTGTTATTTCCAATTGTTATTTCCAATTCTAATTGTCTTGAGTTGTTATTTTACGCCTGTTTGTTATTTGAATGTGTAATAAACTATCTGTCAGAAGAATGAATTATGCAACATTTTTGAGCTCTTTTTGGGACATTCTTTGGCACCTCACCTTGTATTTGGACATGTTGTACATATGTAACTTGATTATAATTAATTTAAAGAATTATATTTTGTATCAATTTATGATATCGTTAATGCCTTGCGATCATACTTTTATACGCCCAGCTGCAGGTGACTGGCAGATCACTATGTTGAAACATTTCGTTTAGGACAATGCTGCTTGAAATTGTTTTAAAATTGAAACTAATATTGGAAAGCTACTATTGAAGGACTACTCCATTTTATCCATAATAAAACAGTTAGATATAGACATTGACATATTAGCGACCTTAACATGCGGGCTTATGTTCGTAAGCGGGAAGTATAATATTTGTATCATAGCTACATTAGTTTCTTTCGTCGGTGCCTCGAAGCATGCGAAGCTTTGCCACGGGCTCGACGATGATTGTTCCAGCCCGCCATTGTGGTCAGTGGTGCATGCCGTGTACTTCGAGTGTGCATGCTGTATTTGGTGTGTACAGCCCTGGTCTCTCAACCACAGGGCTCGAGTGGCGGCACTATGTGCAATCAAGTGCGTTACTCAGCTAATCGCCAGGTTTCCAAAGATGTTACGATGGGGGTCACTCTCACACCGTCACTGGGGTGGCTCCTGTTGACGGCCGGGGACATCAAGCCCAATCCGAGTCCCCCAAACAAGGGCGCGAAGGCCAGCATCCCACAAACGCTGGACTTCAACAATCCTGGGATCCTCGCCAAAGCAACAGAGGATCGCCAAGCTTCTCTCGAAGAACCGCTTTTGAGGGTAGAGGAAGAAAATAAGGATATAAGGCAGCCGTTGAGCGCTATGGAGAATCAGAGCCGAAGGAACAACTTGATATTTTACGGTCTAGACGAAACTCAGGGTAAAAATTGGGAAACACGAGAGTAGAAATTCCAACACCTGATCGCCGAAAAGCTTCAGGTGACCTCAACAGTAAAGATAGAGTAGGCCCATCGCTTGGAAAGAAGGCCTCAAAGAGTGGGGTTACACCCGCAAAACCGCCCCGACACAAACAACGAGCAAGTTATGCTTAATTTATGTAAATTTGTAAGCTTGGTTCGCCAAAAGAAATACCAGAGTGGTTACTGAAGTTTCCCACATTCAATTTCATATAGTTTCTATGTACTGTCTGTGCTTTTGTTCTTTTTATTTTTGTCTTGTTTATGGACCTTGGCTAGATGCCAGCCTATAGTAGAAAAAAATCTATCTATATTTCATCGGTCCAAGCGAGGCACAATTCGTCTAGATTCAGTGGATGTATGTACATGTAATTGGTGTATGCTTTTTAAGATGCGTTCTTGGTTCATATGTTCAGTAGCGTGAAATATAATATTTGCATAACAGCTTTCAGACATTTTTTTATCGAATGTATCCATGATATCATTCGTCTTAATTCGATGGATGTATGTGATTGGTGTCACAGGCTAACCATAGACAAGCGTGCTGTGGATTAATCGGGCGAAGTAAACCCCTAAGAACAAACTATCGAATTTGCATAAAATTTGCATGAGACGAGTGAGCTTGAGACATAATATTATAGTGAGTGTATAGAGATGCTTGGTTTACCACGGTGTCCATAGCCTGCCTCATATAGACATCAATGGGCCTACTTTACAATAATTGTTGCCTGATGGATTAATTGGTGGTAGCTCCACCAGAATGTGGGAAAAGTACTTAAAGAGATGTGGGTTCATATGTTCCAAATCTTTTGGTAAAATTGTTCTCATCGGCTAATGTAGTGAAGTAGATTATGTACATGCATATACAAATTGGTGACAACGAAAGTTCGGGCAAAAGGCTGTAGGCGGATTTATAGAACCCGGTCATATCGGCGAACCTTTCCCCGGCCGCAGGGCCCACGATTAATTTACACCTGCGCGCGCCGCTCATTTAAATGCGCATGATCCGGAGAAGTTGACCTCATTCTAGCGAGTAGCTCCCCGATCGAGCAGGCCGTTAATGCTGAAGTTTGTGTGCCCGTGTCGGGTTTTTGTCCTGTATCAGCAAATATTTTATTACGATAAACTGAGTGTCACTCAACTTGTGCGGCATACATGCTAACTCGTTTATGTAATTAATTGGGTATGAAATGCATTGTACGCCACATGATCGCTTAAAGTTTGAGTTGGGGTACATTTCAAGCGGATAAAAGAATGATTATTCAGTTGTGTTGACATAGTAAATGGTCATCACAATGTGTCGTCTATATCCGTAGTATTTGCTTCTCGTATCGGTGTCTCTTTGGTGTTTTTGTTGTACTATTCTGTGGATAAGTTACAGTGTTAGTTACATCAAACCATGTGTGTGTGTTTTGTGTTTATTCACATAGATTCAGGACAGGCGTATCGAATGAGTGGGGATAGTTCTTATGAATAGCAACATCAGTGGCATATCGGAGAATGAAGCACTGAAACATGAAATGATGTGTACAAGATGTCTAATAAACGAATTTCATGAAAAAATAGACGAATATTTTTCAATTTTTGCAATGTCGTCGCCTTTGTGAAAATGCCTAGAAAATCGCTTTAGTTTGTCTGCAAACTTCCTAATGCATTTTTTGTACTTGCTGGAAGGTTTAGCTGACGAGCCCATGGCTTGCCTTAAGTCCGCCACAGTGCGTGGTTTGCTATTTGTTATAGGCGAGGTTTGTTCTTCACATTTTCGACGCTTTTCCGTTCTTCCCGCTTCGGCGTTATGGCTGTATGATGCCATGTCCACCTTTCTCTTACGAGAATCTTGAAAAAACTGCATCGATGCAGGCTTTTGGTCAGCCTCATCAAAATCCAAGTCGAAGCATAAGCGTTGTTTTCCGTCAGTTAAACTCTCCGTAGTCACCCCTTTAGACATTGCGAAGGTGTTTAGACTGACAGTAATGGACGGTTTCCGATGACTGAGTGGAGTCGATGTCAGTTCGGGATGATCTAGACCTTCCTGGCGAGTTTGTCCGATATCGGCGGCCCAATGTTCCCCGAGCAAGTCCAGGTACTGCACACACGATGGTAAAGCGGTCACCTCTCGAAGGAAGGGAACATCAACTTTGTCATTCTCCAGGATAGATGGCGCACCTGGCGTTACTTGGACACGTGGCGTTGTCATAGCGACTGCAGCAATGACGCTCACATCAACAAGTTGTACACGGGAGTTATCAACCGCCTGGGACAGAGATGGTTTGTTTTTCACATTTCCGATGCTTTTCCGTTCTTCCCGCTTCGGCGTTCTTGCTGTATGATGCCATGTCCACCTTTCTCTTACGAGAATCTTGAAAAAACTCCATCGATGCAGGCTTTTGGTCAGCCTCATCAAAATCCAAGTCGAAGCATAGGCGTTGTTTCCCGTCAGTTAAACTCTCCGTAGTCACCCCTTTAGACATTGCGAAGGTGTTTAGACTGACAGTAATGGACGGTTTCCGATGACTGAGTGGAGTCGATGTCAGTTCGGGATGATC
Source organism: Arenicola marina (assembly GCA_964019135.1). NCBI lineage: Eukaryota > Metazoa > Annelida > Polychaeta > Arenicolidae > Arenicola > Arenicola marina. Next base: position 43,791,801 of record OZ025249.1, read on the forward strand.
TAGACCTTCCTGGCGAGTTTGTCCGGGCGCCCCCTGGTGAGTAGACGTGGAGTGAGGTCGGGAGCCGTATTGGGGCGTATTCTGCGCCGCCTGGCGGGCGGAGTTGGCGTGTAAGAAGATGAGGACAGCGAGATGGAGTCCACGCGAGACGCCTGGAGGAAGCTGCCTCCGAACATGGCCTGACCCAGCGAGGAGGAGGCCGCCGAGCTGTCCAAGCCAGACATCTGGTAGAAAATAATTGCAAATTCATGATAGATTATGCTTGTTTTTGTTAATATTGATACTAATAATAATACTGAAAACAGCATTCCTGAATAAATAAAAAAAATAATATCATATCTAATTTTTATTTACATATATATATCTAATTTTCATTTACATACATATATCTAATTTTCATTTACATGCATATATCTAATTTTCATTTACTTGCATATACCTAATTTTCATTTACATCCATATATCTAATTTGCATTTACATGCATATATCTAATTTTCTTTATCTCATTCAGTTTTTTATATATTTTACTTCAATTATCGATATCATTTTTATGTTGATATAAGACCTTTGTACAATTCATTTTATAAAATAATCATAACAGCATTACGATAAGTCGTAAGCATTATATCAGCATTACTGTATCAGTTTCTTCTGGTGATTTATATGGATTAGAGTTACCTGCAACCGCTATTATTTTTCTTCCAATTGCAACATAACATCACTCTTAAATACCACTAATTCTGGAAGAAGGCCATGAATATTTACCTACTTTGTATTTTTGCTCAGTGTTGACTCCAAGGAATTGTCCGTTGCATATCAAGTCTCCAGATTTGTCAAAGATCTTGGATGTAGAACACAATGGGCAACATAGAGTATGATCAGTTGCTCTTGTCTAGAAAAACGTACACTTTTATATCACCGACACTTTTCGTGATGTGCGGATATGTCCCGAGGAGTATCCTTTATGTAGCCAAGGAGGGTACGATAACTTGGACCCGTTGACTGAACGGTTTGACTATTTGGTGCCAACGGTAATGTTAGCATCCACAGTGTTAATGGCCTACCGTTTCCGTTCACACAAACACCATAATTGCAATCAACGTCATGTCGTTCTTGACGATTGACCACAATACTTTTTGTTGATGTTACCATTATACTGTAGGCACCTCGTTAGCACCGATTTACAAAACAAATGGTTTCAGAGAATTGATCAAGGTTTATTGAAATTGGGGCAAAAGCAATGATATTTCTATGTCAATATCGAGGACGAATATGTGTCCGAGAGCGTTGTCTACAGAGGGATATTATTGAGAAGATTATAGCCACTTCATTATAGCCAAGTCTGTCGTTCATCTCAGTGATGCAGTGTCATGTCAGAATTACCTTTCGTTATAGACGTCATCGCTATATAATACGATTCTACAGTTAGACAAGTTGATGAAGAAGGGATGTAGGTTATGGGCACCAAAATATATCCAGCAAATGCCAGACAACATTGCAGCTAGAAGTAAAAGCATGCACCACGAAGTTTACAGACAAGTTAAAGCTATGTTGTAGGCGCTTCCATAAATCTGCTGAGACTTCAAAAACTAATAAAAAGTGTAGCAAGTTTTTTCTATGAACTTCACATGGTGCCGTTTCTGTTATACATGTTTTATATTTTGAGTTTCAGGCTTTAATGTACGATGAGTGATAGATCCATGTTGCCCGCCATGATCACCACTCGTGCGAGATGTCCAGAAAACACTGTATATGGAAAGGAACATAAAAAAAATACACCCGTGGCTTTATTTGTAGTGTCCGGGCGTGACATGTGCAGGCTGGGGTGACGGCGGCTGGTCCTCCCGCCACCGTTCACTAAGCCCCACCCCCTGCCACCTGATTGGCTGACTCGGTTGAGCCAGAGATCGGGTGGCACTGTCGCCCGGACCGGGGCTCTCCGGAGGAATCCAGACGGAGAGTGGTGAACGGTAGTCTCGCGATGGCAGTAGTGTAGACCAATGACGTTATTCTTACTTAGAAAATAAAGTTTACAGGTAGAAATTATCAACGTGTTGCAATGTAAATCCAAGATCCGCGGACCCGGACAAGTACGTGGGTTGGGCAAGGACGGGAGTTCATTCCCCCATCCACGTACACCACACATGTAGCATACGTTTTGCTTTGCTTCACATATATTCACTCTATTCAAACCGCCAACATGGGAGTGGATGGGAGAGTATATTAGGCACGTCATAGGCTAATGCCGTCAAACACTGTCACAGCACTATCTTTTGATCTTGCATGTTTCTCAAAATTGAACCCCTGACATTGCTGGTCAATAAAATAACTCGCTAGTATTCCAGATGACATATAAAAATGAGACCGGCACAATAGATTCTTCGTACGAACATGGAAGATCTCTGCCGGCCTGATTCGTTCGCACAATCGCCGAGATATCTCCTGAATCTACATGGAGAGCTTACGATGGGCTATTGATCATACTAAAGAACAGTTCAAATAATACTTACAAGCGTTATTAATTTCGAAACTAATCAGCAGTGTATTTGCTGGAACGACATATATGAGGAAAACTATTTGGGTTTCGTTGTATTTTTACATTTAGATGAATAGTACAAAAATCCATCCGAGAATTATATCAATGGGATATTTTGACTTACAGGAGAACCGAAATATCTAAACCGATACCCGAGCAAACCGGAATACCGCCAACGTCAGACCTTCTTTCAACATCTAGATCACTTTCATTGAATTTTAGTGACATTGCATGACCTCCAAAAACCGGAAACTAACCAAAAAAAATCTCGCTGTGGCCTGCATATCGGAACTTTCGTCACCACCAATATGGGTGTTATATACATCATCAATTTCACTATAAGAGCCAATGTGCATCATTTTACAAAAGGAATCGACGTTCGTCATTAGAAGTATGAGTATTGTAAACTAGACCCAATGACCCCACGTCATATGTGTATGTGAGATAGACTATGTGTAAGGCGGTGAACCAAATATCTCTGTAAATCAACTAAATCGGTGGAAATGGCGTGTCCGGTACACTGTCATGGGAATATAATGTTTTTGCATTGAGGACCACAAACCCGCATATTGTCACAAAAATGTTAATGTCTACATTTAAGTATTTAGATAAGCAATTATAATCGAAGCATTAATGTAGCACCCATAATCCTTTGGAATGATGACATGGTGCCGCAAGACACAATCATTGTAAATCGATACCCAAATAACACAAGTAAATATCACGTTGGATGTAGTAGACCTCCGATTGCCAATATCAGTTGTGTATTTGGATTATCACATCGCACACTGTGTTATGATATGATCCCTCTGTAAGCCATATGGTGGCGTGAATACCTTCAAATTGCGTCTTATCTTTGAGTGATGTCGTGTTTGCATGTATGTCTTACACCATTTCAGTGCAGAAGCGAGAGACATAATGCTAACTTGTGCCGTACTAATCCAGAGTATAGCTGAGGTGTTAGAAGGAAGGTCAACAGTTCAGTGCCCTTCACGGTCCAAGCCCAGCGCGGGCCAGTTAATTGCAATTAACGGCGTCTGGCTGGCAGCGGTTTTGCAGGTCAATTTGCCAGCGGGATGCCGTGTTGGCGTATGGTGACCGTGAGGCGACATAAACTACAGATGTGGTAGCCGACTGCTATCGAGTGACGTAGCTACAGGCCGCGCTATATATATTGTTGGCCTTCCTCAAACCACATGATACCCTGTTGTGTCTTCTGGTGACAAACATCGCTGCATGGATACTGAATTAGGCCGCTTTTAGTAAGATTCGATTTAGGTCTCATCCTTCACCCTCACAAGGAATATTTGTAACGCATAAGTGTTATCATACAATATGTGGAAATTTACCCTACAGAGAGGGTTTGCCATCCTAGAGGCAAATTGGTGCACTCCGGTAAGGATATGTTAATTTTATTGACTGGCAAAGACCAAATATCTAAGCGAAGGGCTTTTCGACAAGGCTTAAATGCAACAAAATGTTTATTGTTGAATGAAAATGTGTATAAATTTAGGCATGTTGCAGAAAGTATTCATGTTAGCGTTTAATTCTGAGACTATGGTTTATCAAATACCACCATTTCTGTATTAAGATAAAGAACGGCGTATTGGCATTGGATTTTCATTGTCAACTGCGGTCATGTATTCTTTCGCCGTTACTCATTACATTGATCGACTGCCAAATTAAATTGACTTAAGACATACCTTAATTATAATTATTGAAAGATGATTCTCCAAATGACAAGAGGCTAATAGCGCGGGGTCTTGCCGTAAACAAGAAACCCACATGAAACAGCATTGGTTGCTTATGCTTTATGGTCAATTATATCTTCTTATTCTAGGGTCGACCACAGACCATCTCGTTATCCTCCCTTGGACAGGCGGTATCCAAAGGTAGCTTTCTAGAAATGTCCCACGTGGACTCGTTCCAGACATCTTCACCTTGTGACAGTCCGGGGTCAGTGAGTAGTGGGCAGGATCCAGACGATATCACATTCGCCATCTCACCGCTGGCCATCAACACATACGAGGAGTCCCCATCCCACCGACGTGGGAAGCCCGAGAGAATTGCGAGGACTCCGCCAGCAATGTTCTCTCCTTCAGCCAATCACGAAACACCTTATATCCAGAATACACAGCATGATATGGATTCCGGTTTGCCGAATCGGCACGAGTCTCATATGGTTATCACAAGTCATGTATCCGGGTCGTTCTCAACGAGATACCATGAAAATGGTACTCCCTTTAGATGCATGCAGAGGTTGGACTTTCCCGATGATGGATTTTGTTCCCTTCCGGGTAGCAGTCTTCAGGATCTCTCGCCTCAGCTGTCGCACCACGATAGTTCGGATACAAGTGGGCGGAGGCCAACTACACCCTTCACCCAGAGTTCCACTCAGTTCTACAAGACTCCGGCCTCCTCTGAGACGAGCTTGGGAACAAGTTGCCATGACCAAATATGTCTCGGGAAGCGATTACCATGCTACGGGAAAGAAAAATCCCCGGAAAGTTATCCATCGTCGGTCTGCTCGCGATCGGATTATTTCTCCTCGGGAACACCAGTCACGTCGATCCGGAATGCCAGCATCGTATCCGACGACACCGCCTTTCAGGATCTGCCCTTGTGTCTGCAACCTGTCACCGGCCTCAGATCCCGAGAGTACCAGAGCACCATCTCCAAACGACTGAAGCGGTTCAGTCGTAAGTTTCAGCGGCAGAACGGAGGGCGCTCCAGCGAGGAGTTCAGAACGCTCGCTGTCGTATGATTGTTCACCATTACCGCTGACTTTGTTATTTCCAATGTTACTAATTGTCTTGAGTTGTTATTTTACTCCTGTTTGTTATTTGAATGTGTAATAAACTATCTGTCAGAAGAATGAACTATGCAACATTTTTGAGCTCTTTTTGGGACATTCTTTGGCACCTCACCTTGTATTTGGACATGTTGTACATATGTAACTTGATTATAATTAATTTAAAGAATTATATTTTGCATCAATGAATATTATCGTCAATGCCTTGCGATCATACTTATATACGCCCAGCTGCAGGTGACTGGCAGGTCACTATGTTGAAACATTTCGTTCAGGACAATGTAGCTTGAAATTGTTTTAAAAATTCAACTAATATTGGAGAGATACTATTGAAGGACTACTCCATTTTACCCACAATAAAACAGTTAGACATTAACTCAATGTCCGGAGACATTAACATTTTAGCGACCTTAATATGCGGGCTTATTTTAATTTATAATCGGGAAGTACAATATTTGTATGATAGTTACATTAGTTTCTTTCGTCGGTTGCTCGAAGCCTGGAAAAGTAGAATTGGGACGTTTTCTTTGCCACGGGCTCGACGATGATTCATCCAGCCCGCCATTGTGGTCAGTGGTGCATGCCGTGTACTTCGCGTGTGCATGCTGTATTTGGTGTGTACAGCACTGGTCTCTCAACCACAGGGCTCGAGTGGGGGCACTATGTGCAATCAAGTGCGTTACTCAGCTAATCGCCAGGTTTTCAAAGATGTTACGATGGGGGTCAATCTCACGTCTTAATTCGATGGATGTATGTGATTGGTGTCATAGGCTAAGCATGGACAAACGTACTGTGGATACATTGGGCCAAGTAAACCCCCAGAACCGAACTATCAAATTTGCATAAACCCGGCATGAGACGAGTGAGCTTGAGACATAGCGTTATAGTTAGTGTATAGAGATGCTTGGTTTACCGAGGCGTCCATAGCCTGTCTCATATAGAAATCAATGGGCCTACTTTACAATAATTGCTGCCTGATGCATTAATTGGTGGTAGCTCCACCAGAATGTGGGAAATGTGCTTAAAGAGATGTGGGTTCATATGTTTCAAATCTTTCGGTAAAATGGTTCACATCGACTCATTTAGTGAAATAGAGTGTGTACATGTATATGCAAATTGGTGACAACGAAAGTTCGGGCAAAAGGTTGTAGGCGGATTTATGGCACCCGGTCATATCGGCGAACCTTTCCCCGGCCGCAGGGCCCACGATTAATTTACACCTGCGCGCGCCGCTCGTTTAAATGCGCATGAACCGGACAAGTTGACCTCATTCTAGCGAGTAGCTCCCCGATCGAGCAGGCCGTTAATGTTGAAGTGTGTGTGCCCGTGTCGGGTTTTTGTCCTGTATCGGCAAATATTTTATTACGATAAACTGGGGCACTGAGTATCACTCAACTTATGCGGTATACATGCTAACTCGTTTATGTAATTAATTGGGTATGAAATGCATTGAACGCCACATGATCGCTCAAAGTTTGAGTTGGGGTACATTTCAAACGGATAAAAGAACGATTATTCAGTTGTGTTGACATAGTAAATGGTCATCACAATGTGTTGTCTATATCTGTAGTATTTGCTTCTTGTATCGGTGTCCCTTTTGTGCTTTTGTTGTACTATTCGGTAGATAAGTTACAGTGTTAGTTACATCAAACAATGTGTGTGTGTTTCGTGTTTATTCACATAGATTCAGGACAGGCGTATCGAATGAGTGGGGATAGAACTCATGAACATCAGTGGCATATCACAGAATCAAGCACTAAAACATGAAATGATGTGTACAAGATGTCAAATAAACGAATTTCATGAAAAAATAGACGAATATTTTTCAATTTTTGCAATGTTGTGGAAATGCCTAGAAAATCGCTTTAGTTTGTCTGCAAACTTCCTAATGCATTTTTTGTACTTGCTGGAAGGTTTAGCTGACGAGCCCATGGCTTGCCTTAAGTCCGCCACAGTGCGTGGTTTGCTATTCGTTATAGGCGAGGTTTGTTTTTCACATTTCCGACGCTTTTCGGTTCTTCCCGCTTCGGCGTTCTTGCTGTATGATGCCATGTCCACCTTTCTCTTACGAGAATCTTGAAAAAACTGCATCGATGCAGGCTTTTGGTCAGCCTCATCAAAATCCACGTCGAAGCATAGGCGTTGTTTTCCGTCAGTTAAACTCTCCGTAGTCACCTCTTGAGACATTGCGAAGGTGTTTAGACTGACAGTAATGGACGGTTTCCGATGACTGAGTGGAGTCGATGTCAGTTCGGGATGATCTAGACCTTCCTGGCGAGTTTGTCCGATATCGGCGGCCCAATGTTCCCCGAGCAAGTCCAGGTACTGCACGCACGATGGTAGAGCGGTCACCTCTCGAAGGAAGGGAACATCAACTTTGTCATTCTCCAGGATAGATGGCGCACCTGGCGTTACTTGGACACGCGGCGTTGTCATAGCGACTGCAGCAATGACGCTCACATCAACAAGTTGTACACGGGAGTTATCAACCGCCTGGTACAGAGCAGGGCGCCCTCTGGTGAGTAGACGTGGAGTGAGGTCGGGAGCCGTATTGGGGCGTATTCTGCGCCGCCTGGCGGGCGAAGTTGGCGTGTAAGAAGATGAGGACAGCGAGATGGAGTCCACGCGGGACGCCTGGAGGAAGCTGCCTCCGAACATGGCCTGACCCAGCGAGGAGGAGGCCGCCGAGCTGTCCAAGCCAGACAACTGGTGGAAAATAATTGCAAATTCATGATAGATTATGCTTGTTTTTGTTAATATTGATACTAATAATAATACTGAAAACAGCATTCCTGAATAAATAGAAAAAAATAATATCATATCTAATTTTTATTTACATATATATATCTAATTTTCATTTACATACATATATCTAATTTTCATTTACATGCATATATCTAATTTTCATTTACTTGCATATATCTAATTTTCATTTACATCCATATATCTAATTTGCATTTACATGCATATATCTAATTTTCTTTATCTCATTCAGTTTTTTATATATTTTACTTCAATTATCGATATAATTTTTATGTTGATATAAGACCTTTGTACAATTCATTTTATAAAATAATCATAACAGCATTACGATAAGTCGTAAGCATTATATCAGCATTACTGTATCAGTTTCTTCTGGTGATTTACATGGATTAGAGTTACCTGCAACCGCTATTATTTTTCTTCCAATTGCAACATAACATCACTCTTAAATACCACTAATTCTGGAAGAAGGCCATGAATATTTACCTACTTTGTATTTTTGCTCAGTGTTGACTCCAAGGAATTGTCCGTTGCATATCAAGTCTCCAGATTTGTCAAAGATCTTGGATGTAGAACACAATGGGCAACATAGAGTATGATCAGTTGCTTTTGTCTAGAAAAACGTACACTTTTATATCACCGACACTTTTCGTGATGTGCAGATATGTCCCGAGGAGTATCCTTTATGTAGCCAAGGAGGGTACGATAACTTGGACCCGTTGACTGAACGGTTTGACTATTTGGTGCCAACGGTAATGTTAGCATCCACAGTGTTAATGGCCTACCGTTTCCGTCCACACAAACACCATAATTGCAATTAACGTCATATCGTTCTTGACGATTGACCACAATACTTTTTGTTGATGTTACCATTATACTGTAGGCACCTCGTTAGCACCGATTTACAAAACAAATGGTTTCAGAGAATTGATCAAGGCTTATTGAAATTGGGGCAAAAGCAATGATATGTCTATGTCAATATCGAGGACGAATATGTGTCCGAGGGCGTTGTCTACAGAGGGATATTATTGAGAAGATTATAGCCACTTCATTATAGCCAAGTCTGTCGTTCATCGCAGAGATGCAGTGTCATGTCAGAATTACCTTTCGTTATAGACGTCATCGTTATAGAATACGATTCTACAATTAGACAAGTTGATGAAGAAGGGATGTAGGTTATGGGCACCAAAATATATCCAGCAAATGCCAGACAACATTGCAGCTAGAAGTAAAAGCATGCATCACGAAGCTTACATACAAGTTAAAGCTATGTTGTAGGCGCTTCCATAAATCTGCTGAGACTTCAAAAACTAATAAAAAGTGCGACCAGTTTTGGTTCATATGTTATCGTTTCTGTTATACATGTTTTATATTTTGAGTTTCAAGCTTCAATGTACGATCCATGTTGCCCGCCATGGTCACCACCCGTGCGAGATGTCCAGAATACACTGTATATGGAAAGGAACATAAAAAAAAATACACCCGTGGCTTTATTTCTAGTGTCCGGGCGTGACATGTGCAGGCTGGGGTGACGGCGGCTGGTCCTCCCGCCACCGTTCACTAAGCCCCACCCCCTGCCACCTGATTGGCTGACTCGGTTGAGCCAGAGATCGTGTGGCACTGTCGCCCGGACCGGGGCTCTCCGGAGGAATCCAGACGGAGAGTGGTGAACGGTAGTCTAGCGATGGCAGTAGTGTATACCAATCCCGTTTTTCTTACTTAGAAAATAATGTTTACAGGTAGAAATTATCAACGTGTTGCAATGTAAAATCCAAGATCCGCGGACCCGGATGGGTACGTGGGTTGGGCAAGGACGGGAGTTCATTCCCCCACCCACGTACACCACATATGTAGCATTCGTTTCGCTTTGCTTCATATATATTCACCTCTATGCAAACCGCCAACATGGGAGTGGATGGGAGAGTATATTAGACACGTCATAGGCTAATGCCGTCAAACACTCTTATAGCACTATCTTTTGATCTTGCATGTATCCCAAAATCGAACACCTGACATTGCTTGTCAAAAAAATAACTCTTGCTAGTATTCCAGATGACATATGAAAATGAGACCGGCACAATAGATTCTCAAAACAACAGCAAAGATAGTGAGAACGGGTAGAGAAGCGGAAGTCTTGAAGCATTGCGATATCCTTCGTACGAACACCGCATGGAAGATCTCTGCCGGCCTGATTCGTTCGCACAATCACCGAGATATCTCCTGAATCTGCATGAAGAGCTTACGATGGGCTATTGATCATACTAAAGTACAGTTCAAATAATACTTAAGCGTTATTAATTTCGAAACTAATTAGCAGTGTATTCGCTGGAACGACAACTATTTGGGTTTCGTTGTATTTTTACATTTAGATAAATAGTACAAAAATCCATCCGAGAATTATATCAATGGGATAATTTGACTTACAGCAGACCGAAATATCTAAACCGATACCCGAGCAAACCGGAATACCGCCAACGTCAGACCTTCTTTCAACATCTAGATCACTTTCATTGAATTTTAGTGACATTGCATGACCTCCAAAAACCGGAAACTAACCAAACAAAATCTCGCTGTAGCCTGCATATCGGAACTTTCGTCACCACCAATATGGGTGTTATATACATCATCAATTTTACTATAAGAGCCAATGTGCATCATTTTACAAAAGGAATCGACGTTCGTCATTAGAAGTATGAGTATTGTAAACTAGACCCAATGACCCCACGTCATATGTGTTAGTGAGATAGACTATGTGTAAGGCGGTGAACCAAATATCTCTGTAAATCAACTAAATCGGTGGAAATGGCGTGTCCGGTACACTGTCATGGGAATATAATGTTTTTGCATTGAGGACCACAAACCCGCATATTGTCACAAAAATGTTAATGTCTACATTTAAGTATTTAGATAAGCAATTATAATCGAAGCATTAATGTAGCACCCATAATCCTTTGGAATGATGACATGGTGCCGCAAGACACAATCATTGTAAATCGATACCCAAATAACACAAGTAAATATCACGTTGGATGTAGTAGACCTCCGATTGCCAATATCAGTTGTGTATTTGGATTATCACATCGCACACTGTGTTATGATATGATCCCTCTGTAAGCCATATGGTGGCGTGAATACCTTCAAACTGCGTCTTATGTTTGAGTGATGTCGTGTTTGCATGTATGTCTTACACCATTTCAGTGCAGAAGCGAGAGACATAATGCTAACTTGTGCCGTACTAATCCAGAGTATAGCTGAGGTGTTAGAAAGAAGGTCAACAGTTCAGTGCTCTTCACGGTCCAAGCCCAGCGCGGGCCAGTTAATTGCAATTAACGGCGTCTGGCTGGCAGCGGTTTTGCAGGTCAATTTGCCAGCGGGATGCCGTGTTGGCGTATGGTGACCGTGAGGCGACACAAAATACAGATGTGGTAGCCGACTGCTATCGAGTGACGTAGCTACAGGCCGCGCTGTATATATTGTTGGCCTTCCTCAAACCACATGATACCCTGTTGTGTCTTCTGGTGACAAACATCGCTGCATGGATACTGAATTAGGCCGCTTTTAGTAAGATTCGATTTAGGTCTCATCCTTCACCCTCACAAGGAATATTTGTAACGCATAAGTGTTATCATACAATATGTGGAAATATACCCTACAGAGAGGGTTTGCCATCCTAGAGGCAAATTGGTGCACTCCGGTAAGGATATGTTAATTTTATTGACTAGCAAAGACCAAATATCTAAGCGAAGGGCTTTTCGACAAGGCTTAAATGCAACAAAATGTTTATTGTTGAATGAAAATGTGTATAAATTTAGGCATGTTGCAGAAAGTATTCATGTTAGCGTTTAATTCTGAGACTATGGTTTATCAAATACCACCATTTCTGTATTAAGATAAAGAACGGCGTATTGGCATTGGATTTTCATTGTCAACTGCGGTCATGTATTCTTTCGCCGTTACCCATTACATTGATCGACTGCCAAATTAAATTGACTTAGGACTTACCTCAATTATAATTATTGAAAGATGATTCTCCAAATGACAAGAGGCTAATAGCGCGGGGTCTTGCCGTAAACAAGAAACCCACATGAAACAGCATTGGTTGCTTATGCTTTATGGTCAATTATATCTTCTTATTCTAGGGTCGACCACAGACCATCTCGTTATCCTCCCTTGGACAGGCGGTATCCAAAGGTAGCTTTCTAGAAATGTCCCACGTGGACTCGTTCCAGACATCTTCACCTTGTGACAGTCCGGGGTCAGTGAGTAGTGGGCAGGATCCAGACGATATCACATTCGCCATCTCACCGCTTGCCATCAACACATACGAGGAGGCCCCATCCCACCGACGTGGGAAGCCCGAGAGAATTGCGAGGACTCCGCCAACAATGTTCTCTTCTTCAGCCAATCACGAAACACCTTATGTCCATAATACACAGCATGATATGGATTCCGGTTTGCCGAATCGGCACGAGTCCAATATGGTTATCACAAGTCCTGTATCCGGGTCGTTCTCAACGAGATTCCCTGAAAATTGTACTCCCTTTAGATGCATGCAGAGGTTGGATTTTCCCGATGATGGATTTTGTTCCCTTCCGGGTAGCAGTCTTCAGGATCTCTCCCCTCAGCTGTCGCACCACGATAGTTTGGATACAAGTGGGCGGAGGCCAACTACACCCTTCATCCAGAGTTCCTCTCAGTTCTACAAGACTCCGGCCTCTTCTGAGACGAGCTTGGGAACAAGTTGCCGTGACCAAATATGTCTCGGGGAGCGATTACCATGCTACGGGAAAGAAAAATCCCCGGAAAGTTATCCATCGTCGGTCTGCTCGCGATCGGATTATTTCTCTTCGGGAACACCAGTCACGTCGATCCGGAATGCCAGCATCGCATCCGACGACACCGCCTTTCAGGATCTGCCCTTGTGTCTGCAACCTGTCACCGGCCTCAGATCCCGAGAGTACCAGAGCACCATCTCCAAACGATTGAAGCGGTTCAGTCGTAAGTTTCAGCGGCAGAACGGAGGGCGCTCCAGCGAGGAGTTCAGAACGCTCGCTGTCGTATGATTGTTCACCATTACCGCTGACTTTGTTATTTCCAATTGTTATTTCCAATTCTAATTGTCTTGAGTTGTTATTTTACGCCTGTTTGTTATTTGAATGTGTAATAAACTATCTGTCAGAAGAATGAATTATGCAACATTTTTGAGCTCTTTTTGGGACATTCTTTGGCACCTCACCTTGTATTTGGACATGTTGTACATATGTAACTTGATTATAATTAATTTAAAGAATTATATTTTGTATCAATTTATGATATCGTTAATGCCTTGCGATCATACTTTTGATACGCCCAGCTGCAGGTGACTGGCAGATCACTATGTTGAAACATTTCGTTTAGGACAATGCTGCTTGAAATTGTTTTAAAATTGAAACTAATATTGGAAAGCTACTATTGAAGGACTACTCCATTTTATCCATAATAAAACAGTTAGATATAGACATTGACATATTAGCGACCTTAACATGCGGGCTTATGTTCGTAAGCGGGAAGTATAATATTTGTATCATAGCTACATTAGTTTCTTTCGTCGGTGCCTCGAAGCATGCGAAGCTTTGCCACGGGCTCGACGATGATTGTTCCAGCCCGCCATTGTGGTCAGTGGTGCATGCCGTGTACTTCGAGTGTGCATGCTGTATTTGGTGTGTACAGCCCTGGTCTCTCAACCACAGGGCTCGAGTGGCGGCACTATGTGCAATCAAGTGCGTTACTCAGCTAATCGCCAGGTTTCCAAAGATGTTACGATGGGGGTCACTCTCACACCGTCACTGGGGTGGCTCCTGTTGACGGCCGGGGACATCAAGCCCAATCCGAGTCCCCCAAACAAGGGCGCGAAGGCCAGCATCCCACAAACGCTGGACTTCAACAATCCTGGGATCCTCGCCAAAGCAACAGAGGATCGCCAAGCTTCTCTCGAAGAACCGCTTTTGAGGGTAGAGGAAGAAAATAAGGATATAAGGCAGCCGTTGAGCGCTATGGAGAATCAGAGCCGAAGGAACAACTTGATATTTTACGGTCTAGACGAAACTCAGGGTAAAAATTGGGAAACACGAGAGTAGAAATTCCAACACCTGATCGCCGAAAAGCTTCAGGTGACCTCAACAGTAAAGATAGAGTAGGCCCATCGCTTGGAAAGAAGGCCTCAAAGAGTGGGGTTACACCCGCAAAACCGCCCCGACACAAACAACGAGCAAGTTATGCTTAATTTATGTAAATTTGTAAGCTTGGTTCGCCAAAAGAAATACCAGAGTGGTTACTGAAGTTTCCCACATTCAATTTCATATAGTTTCTATGTACTGTCTGTGCTTTTGTTCTTTTTATTTTTGTCTTGTTTATGGACCTTGGCTAGATGCCAGCCTATAGTAGAAAAAAATCTATCTATATTTCATCGGTCCAAGCGAGGCACAATTCGTCTAGATTCAGTGGATGTATGTACATGTAATTGGTGTATGCTTTTTAAGATGCGTTCTTGGTTCATATGTTCAGTAGCGTGAAATATAATATTTGCATAACAGCTTTCAGACATTTTTTTATCGAATGTATCCATGATATCATTCGTCTTAATTCGATGGATGTATGTGATTGGTGTCACAGGCTAACCATAGACAAGCGTGCTGTGGATTAATCGGGCGAAGTAAACCCCTAAGAACAAACTATCGAATTTGCATAAAATTTGCATGAGACGAGTGAGCTTGAGACATAATATTATAGTGAGTGTATAGAGATGCTTGGTTTACCACGGTGTCCATAGCCTGCCTCATATAGACATCAATGGGCCTACTTTACAATAATTGTTGCCTGATGGATTAATTGGTGGTAGCTCCACCAGAATGTGGGAAAAGTACTTAAAGAGATGTGGGTTCATATGTTCCAAATCTTTTGGTAAAATTGTTCTCATCGGCTAATGTAGTGAAGTAGATTATGTACATGCATATACAAATTGGTGACAACGAAAGTTCGGGCAAAAGGCTGTAGGCGGATTTATAGAACCCGGTCATATCGGCGAACCTTTCCCCGGCCGCAGGGCCCACGATTAATTTACACCTGCGCGCGCCGCTCATTTAAATGCGCATGATCCGGAGAAGTTGACCTCATTCTAGCGAGTAGCTCCCCGATCGAGCAGGCCGTTAATGCTGAAGTTTGTGTGCCCGTGTCGGGTTTTTGTCCTGTATCAGCAAATATTTTATTACGATAAACTGAGTGTCACTCAACTTGTGCGGCATACATGCTAACTCGTTTATGTAATTAATTGGGTATGAAATGCATTGTACGCCACATGATCGCTTAAAGTTTGAGTTGGGGTACATTTCAAGCGGATAAAAGAATGATTATTCAGTTGTGTTGACATAGTAAATGGTCATCACAATGTGTCGTCTATATCCGTAGTATTTGCTTCTCGTATCGGTGTCTCTTTGGTGTTTTTGTTGTACTATTCTGTGGATAAGTTACAGTGTTAGTTACATCAAACCATGTGTGTGTGTTTTGTGTTTATTCACATAGATTCAGGACAGGCGTATCGAATGAGTGGGGATAGTTCTTATGAATAGCAACATCAGTGGCATATCGGAGAATGAAGCACTGAAACATGAAATGATGTGTACAAGATGTCTAATAAACGAATTTCATGAAAAAATAGACGAATATTTTTCAATTTTTGCAATGTCGTCGCCTTTGTGAAAATGCCTAGAAAATCGCTTTAGTTTGTCTGCAAACTTCCTAATGCATTTTTTGTACTTGCTGGAAGGTTTAGCTGACGAGCCCATGGCTTGCCTTAAGTCCGCCACAGTGCGTGGTTTGCTATTTGTTATAGGCGAGGTTTGTTCTTCACATTTTCGACGCTTTTCCGTTCTTCCCGCTTCGGCGTTATGGCTGTATGATGCCATGTCCACCTTTCTCTTACGAGAATCTTGAAAAAACTGCATCGATGCAGGCTTTTGGTCAGCCTCATCAAAATCCAAGTCGAAGCATAAGCGTTGTTTTCCGTCAGTTAAACTCTCCGTAGTCACCCCTTTAGACATTGCGAAGGTGTTTAGACTGACAGTAATGGACGGTTTCCGATGACTGAGTGGAGTCGATGTCAGTTCGGGATGATCTAGACCTTCCTGGCGAGTTTGTCCGATATCGGCGGCCCAATGTTCCCCGAGCAAGTCCAGGTACTGCACACACGATGGTAGAGCGGTCACCTCTCGAAGGAAGGGAACATCAACTTTGTCATTCTCCAGGATAGATGGCGCACCTGGCGTTACTTGGACACGTGGCGTTGTCATAGCGACTGCAGCAATGACGCTCACATCAACAAGTTGTACACGGGAGTTATCAACCGCCTGGGGCAGAGATGGTTTGTTTTTCACATTTCCGATGCTTTTCCGTTCTTCCCGCTTCGGCGTTCTTGCTGTATGATGCCATGTCCACCTTTCTCTTACGAGAATCTTGAAAAAACTCCATCGATGCAGGCTTTTGGTCAGCCTCATCAAAATCCAAGTCGAAGCATAGGCGTTGTTTCCCGTCAGTTAAACTCTCCGTAGTCACCCCTTTAGACATTGCGAAGGTGTTTAGACTGACAGTAATGGACGGTTTCCGATGACTGAGTGGAGTCGATGTCAGTTCGGGATGATCTAGACCTTCCTGGCGAGTTTGTCCGGGCGCCCCCTGGTGAGTAGACGTGGAGTGAGGTCGGGAGCCGTATTGGGGCGTATTCTGCGCCGCCTGGCGGGCGGAGTTGGCGTGTAAGAAGATGAGGACAGCGAGATGGAGTCCACGCGAGACGCCTGGAGGAAGCTGCCTCCGAACATGGCCTGACCCAGCGAGGAGGAGGCCGCCGAGCTGTCCAAGCCAGACATCTGGTAGAAAATAATTGCAAATTCATGATAGATTATGCTTGTTTTTGTTAATATTGATACTAATAATAATACTGAAAACAGCATTCCTGAATAAATAAAAAAAATAATATCATATCTAATTTTTATTTACATATATATATCTAATTTTCATTTACATACATATATCTAATTTTCATTTACATGCATATATCTAATTTTCATTTACTTGCATATACCTAATTTTCATTTACATCCATATATCTAATTTGCATTTACATGCATATATCTAATTTTCTTTATCTCATTCAGTTTTTTATATATTTTACTTCAATTATCGATATCATTTTTATGTTGATATAAGACCTTTGTACAATTCATTTTATAAAATAATCATAACAGCATTACGATAAGTCGTAAGCATTATATCAGCATTACTGTATCAGTTTCTTCTGGTGATTTATATGGATTAGAGTTACCTGCAACCGCTATTATTTTTCTTCCAATTGCAACATAACATCACTCTTAAATACCACTAATTCTGGAAGAAGGCCATGAATATTTACCTACTTTGTATTTTTGCTCAGTGTTGACTCCAAGGAATTGTCCGTTGCATATCAAGTCTCCAGATTTGTCAAAGATCTTGGATGTAGAACACAATGGGCAACATAGAGTATGATCAGTTGCTCTTGTCTAGAAAAACGTACACTTTTATATCACCGACACTTTTCGTGATGTGCGGATATGTCCCGAGGAGTATCCTTTATGTAGCCAAGGAGGGTACGATAACTTGGACCCGTTGACTGAACGGTTTGACTATTTGGTGCCAACGGTAATGTTAGCATCCACAGTGTTAATGGCCTACCGTTTCCGTTCACACAAACACCATAATTGCAATCAACGTCATGTCGTTCTTGACGATTGACCACAATACTTTTTGTTGATGTTACCATTATACTGTAGGCACCTCGTTAGCACCGATTTACAAAACAAATGGTTTCAGAGAATTGATCAAGGTTTATTGAAATTGGGGCAAAAGCAATGATATTTCTATGTCAATATCGAGGACGAATATGTGTCCGAGAGCGTTGTCTACAGAGGGATATTATTGAGAAGATTATAGCCACTTCATTATAGCCAAGTCTGTCGTTCATCTCAGTGATGCAGTGTCATGTCAGAATTACCTTTCGTTATAGACGTCATCGCTATATAATACGATTCTACAGTTAGACAAGTTGATGAAGAAGGGATGTAGGTTATGGGCACCAAAATATATCCAGCAAATGCCAGACAACATTGCAGCTAGAAGTAAAAGCATGCACCACGAAGTTTACAGACAAGTTAAAGCTATGTTGTAGGCGCTTCCATAAATCTGCTGAGACTTCAAAAACTAATAAAAAGTGTAGCAAGTTTTTTCTATGAACTTCACATGGTGCCGTTTCTGTTATACATGTTTTATATTTTGAGTTTCAGGCTTTAATGTACGATGAGTGATAGATCCATGTTGCCCGCCATGATCACCACTCGTGCGAGATGTCCAGAAAACACTGTATATGGA
Organism: Arenicola marina; assembly: GCA_964019135.1. NCBI lineage: Eukaryota > Metazoa > Annelida > Polychaeta > Arenicolidae > Arenicola > Arenicola marina. The sequence continues at coordinate 43,810,344 of OZ025249.1, forward strand.
AAGGAACATAAAAAAAATACACCCGTGGCTTTATTTGTAGTGTCCGGGCGTGACATGTGCAGGCTGGGGTGACGGCGGCTGGTCCTCCCGCCACCGTTCACTAAGCCCCACCCCCTGCCACCTGATTGGCTGACTCGGTTGAGCCAGAGATCGGGTGGCACTGTCGCCCGGACCGGGGCTCTCCGGAGGAATCCAGACGGAGAGTGGTGAACGGTAGTCTCGCGATGGCAGTAGTGTAGACCAATGACGTTATTCTTACTTAGAAAATAAAGTTTACAGGTAGAAATTATCAACGTGTTGCAATGTAAATCCAAGATCCGCGGACCCGGACAAGTACGTGGGTTGGGCAAGGACGGGAGTTCATTCCCCCATCCACGTACACCACACATGTAGCATACGTTTTGCTTTGCTTCACATATATTCACTCTATTCAAACCGCCAACATGGGAGTGGATGGGAGAGTATATTAGGCACGTCATAGGCTAATGCCGTCAAACACTGTCACAGCACTATCTTTTGATCTTGCATGTTTCTCAAAATTGAACCCCTGACATTGCTGGTCAATAAAATAACTCGCTAGTATTCCAGATGACATATAAAAATGAGACCGGCACAATAGATTCTTCGTACGAACATGGAAGATCTCTGCCGGCCTGATTCGTTCGCACAATCGCCGAGATATCTCCTGAATCTACATGGAGAGCTTACGATGGGCTATTGATCATACTAAAGAACAGTTCAAATAATACTTACAAGCGTTATTAATTTCGAAACTAATCAGCAGTGTATTTGCTGGAACGACATATATGAGGAAAACTATTTGGGTTTCGTTGTATTTTTACATTTAGATGAATAGTACAAAAATCCATCCGAGAATTATATCAATGGGATATTTTGACTTACAGGAGAACCGAAATATCTAAACCGATACCCGAGCAAACCGGAATACCGCCAACGTCAGACCTTCTTTCAACATCTAGATCACTTTCATTGAATTTTAGTGACATTGCATGACCTCCAAAAACCGGAAACTAACCAAAAAAAATCTCGCTGTGGCCTGCATATCGGAACTTTCGTCACCACCAATATGGGTGTTATATACATCATCAATTTCACTATAAGAGCCAATGTGCATCATTTTACAAAAGGAATCGACGTTCGTCATTAGAAGTATGAGTATTGTAAACTAGACCCAATGACCCCACGTCATATGTGTATGTGAGATAGACTATGTGTAAGGCGGTGAACCAAATATCTCTGTAAATCAACTAAATCGGTGGAAATGGCGTGTCCGGTACACTGTCATGGGAATATAATGTTTTTGCATTGAGGACCACAAACCCGCATATTGTCACAAAAATGTTAATGTCTACATTTAAGTATTTAGATAAGCAATTATAATCGAAGCATTAATGTAGCACCCATAATCCTTTGGAATGATGACATGGTGCCGCAAGACACAATCATTGTAAATCGATACCCAAATAACACAAGTAAATATCACGTTGGATGTAGTAGACCTCCGATTGCCAATATCAGTTGTGTATTTGGATTATCACATCGCACACTGTGTTATGATATGATCCCTCTGTAAGCCATATGGTGGCGTGAATACCTTCAAACTGCGTCTTATGTTTGAGTGATGTCGTGTTTGCATGTATGTCTTACACCATTTCAGTGCAGAAGCGAGAGACATAATGCTAACTTGTGCCGTACTAATCCAGAGTATAGCTGAGGTGTTAGAAGGAAGGTCAACAGTTCAGTGCCCTTCACGGTCCAAGCCCAGCGCGGGCCAGTTAATTGCAATTAACGGCGTCTGGCTGGCAGCGGTTTTGCAGGTCAATTTGCCAGCGGGATGCCGTGTTGGCGTATGGTGACCGTGAGGCGACATAAACTACAGATGTGGTAGCCGACTGCTATCGAGTGACGTAGCTACAGGCCGCGCTATATATATTGTTGGCCTTCCTCAAACCACATGATACCCTGTTGTGTCTTCTGGTGACAAACATCGCTGCATGGATACTGAATTAGGCCGCTTTTAGTAAGATTCGATTTAGGTCTCATCCTTCACCCTCACAAGGAATATTTGTAACGCATAAGTGTTATCATACAATATGTGGAAATTTACCCTACAGAGAGGGTTTGCCATCCTAGAGGCAAATTGGTGCACTCCGGTAAGGATATGTTAATTTTATTGACTGGCAAAGACCAAATATCTAAGCGAAGGGCTTTTCGACAAGGCTTAAATGCAACAAAATGTTTATTGTTGAATGAAAATGTGTATAAATTTAGGCATGTTGCAGAAAGTATTCATGTTAGCGTTTAATTCTGAGACTATGGTTTATCAAATACCACCATTTCTGTATTAAGATAAAGAACGGCGTATTGGCATTGGATTTTCATTGTCAACTGCGGTCATGTATTCTTTCGCCGTTACTCATTACATTGATCGACTGCCAAATTAAATTGACTTAAGACATACCTTAATTATAATTATTGAAAGATGATTCTCCAAATGACAAGAGGCTAATAGCGCGGGGTCTTGCCGTAAACAAGAAACCCACATGAAACAGCATTGGTTGCTTATGCTTTATGGTCAATTATATCTTCTTATTCTAGGGTCGACCACAGACCATCTCGTTATCCTCCCTTGGACAGGCGGTATCCAAAGGTAGCTTTCTAGAAATGTCCCACGTGGACTCGTTCCAGACATCTTCACCTTGTGACAGTCCGGGGTCAGTGAGTAGTGGGCAGGATCCAGACGATATCACATTCGCCATCTCACCGCTGGCCATCAACACATACGAGGAGTCCCCATCCCACCGACGTGGGAAGCCCGAGAGAATTGCGAGGACTCCGCCAGCAATGTTCTCTCCTTCAGCCAATCACGAAACACCTTATATCCAGAATACACAGCATGATATGGATTCCGGTTTGCCGAATCGGCACGAGTCTCATATGGTTATCACAAGTCATGTATCCGGGTCGTTCTCAACGAGATACCATGAAAATGGTACTCCCTTTAGATGCATGCAGAGGTTGGACTTTCCCGATGATGGATTTTGTTCCCTTCCGGGTAGCAGTCTTCAGGATCTCTCGCCTCAGCTGTCGCACCACGATAGTTCGGATACAAGTGGGCGGAGGCCAACTACACCCTTCACCCAGAGTTCCACTCAGTTCTACAAGACTCCGGCCTCCTCTGAGACGAGCTTGGGAACAAGTTGCCATGACCAAATATGTCTCGGGAAGCGATTACCATGCTACGGGAAAGAAAAATCCCCGGAAAGTTATCCATCGTCGGTCTGCTCGCGATCGGATTATTTCTCCTCGGGAACACCAGTCACGTCGATCCGGAATGCCAGCATCGTATCCGACGACACCGCCTTTCAGGATCTGCCCTTGTGTCTGCAACCTGTCACCGGCCTCAGATCCCGAGAGTACCAGAGCACCATCTCCAAACGACTGAAGCGGTTCAGTCGTAAGTTTCAGCGGCAGAACGGAGGGCGCTCCAGCGAGGAGTTCAGAACGCTCGCTGTCGTATGATTGTTCACCATTACCGCTGACTTTGTTATTTCCAATGTTACTAATTGTCTTGAGTTGTTATTTTACTCCTGTTTGTTATTTGAATGTGTAATAAACTATCTGTCAGAAGAATGAACTATGCAACATTTTTGAGCTCTTTTTGGGACATTCTTTGGCACCTCACCTTGTATTTGGACATGTTGTACATATGTAACTTGATTATAATTAATTTAAAGAATTATATTTTGCATCAATGAATATTATCGTCAATGCCTTGCGATCATACTTATATACGCCCAGCTGCAGGTGACTGGCAGGTCACTATGTTGAAACATTTCGTTCAGGACAATGTTGCTTGAAATTGTTTTAAAAATTCAACTAATATTGGAGAGATACTATTGAAGGACTACTCCATTTTACCCACAATAAAACAGTTAGACATTAACTCAATGTCCGGAGACATTAACATTTTAGCGACCTTAATATGCGGGCTTATTTTAATTTATAATCGGGAAGTACAATATTTGTATGATAGTTACATTAGTTTCTTTCGTCGGTTGCTCGAAGCCTGGAAAAGTAGAATTGGGACGTTTTCTTTGCCACGGGCTCGACGATGATTCATCCAGCCCGCCATTGTGGTCAGTGGTGCATGCCGTGTACTTCGCGTGTGCATGCTGTATTTGGTGTGTACAGCACTGGTCTCTCAACCACAGGGCTCGAGTGGGGGCACTATGTGCAATCAAGTGCGTTACTCAGCTAATCGCCAGGTTTTCAAAGATGTTACGATGGGGGTCAATCTCACGTCTTAATTCGATGGATGTATGTGATTGGTGTCATAGGCTAAGCATGGACAAACGTACTGTGGATACATTGGGCCAAGTAAACCCCCAGAACCGAACTATCAAATTTGCATAAACCCGGCATGAGACGAGTGAGCTTGAGACATAGCGTTATAGTTAGTGTATAGAGATGCTTGGTTTACCGAGGCGTCCATAGCCTGTCTCATATAGAAATCAATGGGCCTACTTTACAATAATTGCTGCCTGATGCATTAATTGGTGGTAGCTCCACCAGAATGTGGGAAATGTGCTTAAAGAGATGTGGGTTCATATGTTTCAAATCTTTCGGTAAAATGGTTCACATCGACTCATTTAGTGAAATAGAGTGTGTACATGTATATGCAAATTGGTGACAACGAAAGTTCGGGCAAAAGGTTGTAGGCGGATTTATGGCACCCGGTCATATCGGCGAACCTTTCCCCGGCCGCAGGGCCCACGATTAATTTACACCTGCGCGCGCCGCTCGTTTAAATGCGCATGAACCGGACAAGTTGACCTCATTCTAGCGAGTAGCTCCCCGATCGAGCAGGCCGTTAATGTTGAAGTGTGTGTGCCCGTGTCGGGTTTTTGTCCTGTATCGGCAAATATTTTATTACGATAAACTGGGGCACTGAGTATCACTCAACTTATGCGGTATACATGCTAACTCGTTTATGTAATTAATTGGGTATGAAATGCATTGAACGCCACATGATCGCTCAAAGTTTGAGTTGGGGTACATTTCAAACGGATAAAAGAACGATTATTCAGTTGTGTTGACATAGTAAATGGTCATCACAATGTGTTGTCTATATCTGTAGTATTTGCTTCTTGTATCGGTGTCCCTTTTGTGCTTTTGTTGTACTATTCGGTAGATAAGTTACAGTGTTAGTTACATCAAACAATGTGTGTGTGTTTCGTGTTTATTCACATAGATTCAGGACAGGCGTATCGAATGAGTGGGGATAGAACTCATGAACATCAGTGGCATATCACAGAATCAAGCACTAAAACATGAAATGATGTGTACAAGATGTCAAATAAACGAATTTCATGAAAAAATAGACGAATATTTTTCAATTTTTGCAATGTTGTGGAAATGCCTAGAAAATCGCTTTAGTTTGTCTGCAAACTTCCTAATGCATTTTTTGTACTTGCTGGAAGGTTTAGCTGACGAGCCCATGGCTTGCCTTAAGTCCGCCACAGTGCGTGGTTTGCTATTCGTTATAGGCGAGGTTTGTTTTTCACATTTCCGACGCTTTTCGGTTCTTCCCGCTTCGGCGTTCTTGCTGTATGATGCCATGTCCACCTTTCTCTTACGAGAATCTTGAAAAAACTGCATCGATGCAGGCTTTTGGTCAGCCTCATCAAAATCCACGTCGAAGCATAGGCGTTGTTTTCCGTCAGTTAAACTCTCCGTAGTCACCTCTTGAGACATTGCGAAGGTGTTTAGACTGACAGTAATGGACGGTTTCCGATGACTGAGTGGAGTCGATGTCAGTTCGGGATGATCTAGACCTTCCTGGCGAGTTTGTCCGATATCGGCGGCCCAATGTTCCCCGAGCAAGTCCAGGTACTGCACGCACGATGGTAGAGCGGTCACCTCTCGAAGGAAGGGAACATCAACTTTGTCATTCTCCAGGATAGATGGCGCACCTGGCGTTACTTGGACACGCGGCGTTGTCATAGCGACTGCAGCAATGACGCTCACATCAACAAGTTGTACACGGGAGTTATCAACCGCCTGGTACAGAGCAGGGCGCCCTCTGGTGAGTAGACGTGGAGTGAGGTCGGGAGCCGTATTGGGGCGTATTCTGCGCCGCCTGGCGGGCGAAGTTGGCGTGTAAGAAGATGAGGACAGCGAGATGGAGTCCACGCGGGACGCCTGGAGGAAGCTGCCTCCGAACATGGCCTGACCCAGCGAGGAGGAGGCCGCCGAGCTGTCCAAGCCAGACAACTGGTGGAAAATAATTGCAAATTCATGATAGATTATGCTTGTTTTTGTTAATATTGATACTAATAATAATACTGAAAACAGCATTCCTGAATAAATAGAAAAAAATAATATCATATCTAATTTTTATTTACATATATATATCTAATTTTCATTTACATACATATATCTAATTTTCATTTACATGCATATATCTAATTTTCATTTACTTGCATATATCTAATTTTCATTTACATCCATATATCTAATTTGCATTTACATGCATATATCTAATTTTCTTTATCTCATTCAGTTTTTTATATATTTTACTTCAATTATCGATATAATTTTTATGTTGATATAAGACCTTTGTACAATTCATTTTATAAAATAATCATAACAGCATTACGATAAGTCGTAAGCATTATATCAGCATTACTGTATCAGTTTCTTCTGGTGATTTACATGGATTAGAGTTACCTGCAACCGCTATTATTTTTCTTCCAATTGCAACATAACATCACTCTTAAATACCACTAATTCTGGAAGAAGGCCATGAATATTTACCTACTTTGTATTTTTGCTCAGTGTTGACTCCAAGGAATTGTCCGTTGCATATCAAGTCTCCAGATTTGTCAAAGATCTTGGATGTAGAACACAATGGGCAACATAGAGTATGATCAGTTGCTTTTGTCTAGAAAAACGTACACTTTTATATCACCGACACTTTTCGTGATGTGCAGATATGTCCCGAGGAGTATCCTTTATGTAGCCAAGGAGGGTACGATAACTTGGACCCGTTGACTGAACGGTTTGACTATTTGGTGCCAACGGTAATGTTAGCATCCACAGTGTTAATGGCCTACCGTTTCCGTCCACACAAACACCATAATTGCAATTAACGTCATATCGTTCTTGACGATTGACCACAATACTTTTTGTTGATGTTACCATTATACTGTAGGCACCTCGTTAGCACCGATTTACAAAACAAATGGTTTCAGAGAATTGATCAAGGCTTATTGAAATTGGGGCAAAAGCAATGATATGTCTATGTCAATATCGAGGACGAATATGTGTCCGAGGGCGTTGTCTACAGAGGGATATTATTGAGAAGATTATAGCCACTTCATTATAGCCAAGTCTGTCGTTCATCGCAGAGATGCAGTGTTATGTCAGAATTACCTTTCGTTATAGACGTCATCGTTATAGAATACGATTCTACAATTAGACAAGTTGATGAAGAAGGGATGTAGGTTATGGGCACCAAAATATATCCAGCAAATGCCAGACAACATTGCAGCTAGAAGTAAAAGCATGCATCACGAAGCTTACATACAAGTTAAAGCTATGTTGTAGGCGCTTCCATAAATCTGCTGAGACTTCAAAAACTAATAAAAAGTGCGACCAGTTTTGGTTCATATGTTATCGTTTCTGTTATACATGTTTTATATTTTGAGTTTCAAGCTTCAATGTACGATCCATGTTGCCCGCCATGGTCACCACCCGTGCGAGATGTCCAGAATACACTGTATATGGAAAGGAACATAAAAAAAAATACACCCGTGGCTTTATTTCTAGTGTCCGGGCGTGACATGTGCAGGCTGGGGTGACGGCGGCTGGTCCTCCCGCCACCGTTCACTAAGCCCCACCCCCTGCCACCTGATTGGCTGACTCGGTTGAGCCAGAGATCGTGTGGCACTGTCGCCCGGACCGGGGCTCTCCGGAGGAATCCAGACGGAGAGTGGTGAACGGTAGTCTAGCGATGGCAGTAGTGTATACCAATCCCGTTTTTCTTACTTAGAAAATAATGTTTACAGGTAGAAATTATCAACGTGTTGCAATGTAAAATCCAAGATCCGCGGACCCGGATGGGTACGTGGGTTGGGCAAGGACGGGAGTTCATTCCCCCACCCACGTACACCACATATGTAGCATTCGTTTCGCTTTGCTTCATATATATTCACCTCTATGCAAACCGCCAACATGGGAGTGGATGGGAGAGTATATTAGACACGTCATAGGCTAATGCCGTCAAACACTCTTATAGCACTATCTTTTGATCTTGCATGTATCCCAAAATCGAACACCTGACATTGCTTGTCAATAAAATAACTCTTGCTAGTATTCCAGACGACATATGAAAATGAGACCGGCACAATAGATTCTCAAAACAACAGCAAAGATAGTGAGAACGGGTTGAGAAGCGGAAGTCTTGAAGCATTGCGATATCCTTCGTACGAACACCGCATGGAAGATCTCTGCCGGCCTGATTCGTTCGCACAATCACCGAGATATCTCCTGAATCTGCATGAAGAGCTTACGATGGGCTATTGATCATACTAAAGTACAGTTCAAATAATACTTACAAGCGTTATTAATTTCGAAACTAATCAGCAGTGTATTCGCTGGAACGACAACTATTTGGGTTTCGTTGTATTTTTACATTTAGATAAATAGTACAAAAATCCATCCGAGAATTATATCAATGGGATAATTTGACTTACAGCAGACCGAAATATCTAAACCGATACCCGAGCAAACCGGAATACCGCCAACGTCATCCCTTCATTCAACAAGTAGATCACTTTCATTGAATTTTAGTGACATTGCATGACCTTCAAAAACCGGAAACTAACAAAAAAATCTCTCTGTAGCCTGCATATCGGAACTTTCGTCACCACCAATATGGGTGTTATATACATCATCAATTTTACTATAAGAGCCAATGTGCATCATTTTACAAAAGGAATCGACGTTCGTCACTAGAAGTATGAGTATTGTAAACTAGACCCAATGACCCCACGTCATATGTGTATGTGAGATAGACTATGTGTAAGGCGGTGAACCCAATATCTCTGTAAATCAACTAAATCGGTGGAAATGGCGTGTCCGGTACACTGTCATGGGAATATAATGTTTTTGCATTGAGGACCACAAACTCGCATATTGTCACAAAAATGTTAATGTCTACATTTAAGTATTTAGATAAGCAATTGTAATCGAAGCATTAATGTAGCACCCATAATCCTTTGGAATGATGACATGGTGCCGCAAGACACAATCATTGTAAATCGATACCCAAATAACACAAGTAAATATCACGTTGGATGTAGTAGACCTCCGATTGCCAATATCAGTTGTGTATTTGGATTATCACATCGCACACTGTGTTATGATATGATCCCTCTGTAAGCCATATGGTGGCGTGAATACCTTAAAACTGCGTCTTATGTTTGAGTGATGTCGTGTTTGCATGTATGTCTTACACCATTTCAGTGCAGAAAGCGAAGGACATAATGCTAACTTGTGCCGTACTAATCCAGAGTATAGCTAAGGTGTTAGAAGGAAGGTCAACAGTTCAGTGTCCTTCACGGTCCAAGCCCAGCGCGGGCCAGTTAATTGCAATTAACGGCGTCTGGCTGGCAGCGGTTTTGCAGGTCAATTTGCCAGCGGGATGCCGTGTTGGCGTATGGTGACCGTGAGGCGACATAAACTACAGATGTGGTAGCCGACTGCTATCGAGTGACGTAGCTACAAGCCGCGCTATATATATTGTTGGCCTTCTTCAAACCACATGATACCCTGTTGTGTCTTCTGGTGACAAACATCGCTGCATGGATACTGAATTAGGCCGCTTTTAGTAAGATTCGATTTAGGTCTCATCCTTCACCCTCACAAGGAATATTTGTAACGCATAAGTGTTATCATACAATATGTGGAAATTTACCCTACAGAGAGGGTTTGCCATCCTAGAGGCAAATTTGTGCACTCCGGTAAGGATATGTTAATTTTATTGACTAGCAAAGACCAAATATCTAAGCGAAGGGCTTTTCGACAAGGCTTAAATACAACAAAATGTTTATTGTTGAATGAAAATGTGTATAAATTTAGGCATGTTGCAGAAAGTATTCATGTTAGCGTTTAATTCTGAGACTATGGTTTATCAAATACCACCCTTTCTGTATTAAGATAAAGAACGGCGTATTGGCATTGGATTTTCATTGTCAACTGCGGTCATGTATTCTTTCGCCGTTACCCATTACATTGATCGACTGCCAAATTAAATTGACTTAAGACTTACCTCAATTATAATTATTGAAAGATGATTCTCCAAATGACAAGAGGCTAATAGCGCGGGGTCTTGCCGTAAACAAGAAACCCACATGAAACAGCATTGGTTGCTTATGCTTTATGGTCAATTATATCTTCTTATTCTAGGGTCGACCACAGACCATCTCGTTATCATCCCTTGGACAGGCGGTATCCAAAGGTAGCTTTCTAGAAATGTCCCACGTGGACTCGTTCCAGACATCTTCACCTTGTGACAGTCCGGGGTCAGTGAGTAGTGGGCAGGATCCAGACGATATCACATTCGCCATCTCACCGCTTGCCATCAACACATACGAGGAGGCCCCATCCCACCGACGTGGGAAGCCCGAGAGAATTGCGAGGACTCCGCCAACAATGTTCTCTTCTTCAGCCAATCACGAAACACCTTATATCCATAATACACAGCATGATATGGATTCCGGTTTGCCGAATCGGCACGAGTCCAATATGGTTATCACAAGTCCTGTATCCGGGTCGTTCTCAACGAGGTACCCTGAAAATGGTACTCCCTTTAGATGCATGCAGAGGTTGGATTTTCCCGATAATGGATTTTGTTCCCTTCCGGGTAGCAGTCTTCAGGATCTCTCCCCTCAGCTGTCGCACCACGTTAGTTTGGATACAAGTGGGCGGAGGCCAACTACACCCTTCACCCAGAGTTCCACTCAGTTCTTCAGGACTCCAGTCTCTTCTGAGACGAGCTTGGGAACAAGTTGCCATGACCAAATATGTCTCGGGGAGCGATTACCATGCTACGGAAAAGAAAAATCCCCGGAAATCTTTCCATCGTCGGCCTGCTCGCGATCGGACTATTTCTCTTCGGGAATACCAGTCGCGTCAATCCGGAATGCCAGCATCGCATCCGACGACACCGCCTTTCAGGATCTGCCCTTGTGTCTGCAACCTGTCACCGGCCTCAGATCCCGAGAGTACCAGAGCACCATCTCCAAACGACTGAAGCGGTTCAGTCGTAAGTTTCAGCGGCAAAACGGAGGGCGCTCTAGCGAGGAGTTCAGAACGCTCGCTGTCGTATGATTGTTCATCATACCGGTTACTTTGTTATTTCCAATGTTACTAATTGCCTTGAGTTGTTATTTTACTCCTGTTTGTTATTTGAATGTGTAATAAACTATCTGTCAGAAGAATGAATTATGCAACATTTTTGAGCTCTTTTTGTGACATTCTGTGGCACCTCGTCTTGTATTTGGACATGTTGTACATATGTAACTTGATTATAATTAATTTAAAGAATTATATTTTGCATCAATGAATATTATCGTTAATGTCTTGCGGTCATATTTTTATACGCCCAGCTGCTGGTGACTGACAGATCACTATGTCGAAACATTTCGCTTAGGACAATGCTGCTTGAAATTGTTTTAAAATTGCAACTAATATTGGAGAGCTACTATTGAAGGACTACTCCATTTTACCCACGATAAAACAGTTAGATATAGACATTAACATTTTAGCGACCATAACATGCGGGCTTATTTTCATAAGCGGGAAGTATAAAATTTGTATCATAGCTACATTAGTTTCTTTCGTCGATGCCTCGAAGCATAGAAAAGTAGAATTGGGACGTTTTCTTTGCCACGGGCTCGACGATGATTGTTCCAGCCCGCCATTGTGGTCAGTGGTGCATGCCGTGTACTTCGCGTGTGCATGCTGTATTTGATGTGTACAGCCCTGGTCTCTCAACCACAGGGCTCGAGTGGCGGCACTATGTGCAATCAAGCGCGTTACTCAGCTAATCGCCAGGTTTCCAAAGATGTTACGATGGGGGTCACTCTCACACCGTCACTGGGGTGGCTCCTGTTGACGGCCGGGGACATCAAGCCCAATCCGAGTCCCCCAAACAAGGGCGCGAAGGCCAGCACCCCACAAACGAAATCCTGGGACCCGCGCCAAAGCAGCAGTGGTTCGCAAAGCTGCTCTCGAAGAACGGCTTTTAAGGGTAGAAGAAAAAAATAAGGATATAAGACAGCGGTTGGACGCTATGGAGAATCAGAGGTGAAGGAACAACTTGATATTTTACGGTTTAGGCGAGACTCAGGGTAAAAATTGGGATACACGATAGGAGAAATTCATACACCTGATCGCGGAAAAGTTTTAGGTGACCTCAACAGTGAAGATAGAGTAGGCCCATCGCTTGACAAAAAAGGCCTCAAGGAGTGATGTTACACCCGCAAAACCGCCCCGACACAAATGCGAGAAAGTTATGTTTAATTTATGTAAATTTATAAGCTTGGCTCTCCAAAGGAAATACCAGAGTGGTTACTGATGTTTCCCAAATTCACTTTTCATATCGTTTGCATGTACTGTCTGCGCTTTTGTTCTTTCCGTTTTTGTTTTTGTTTTGTTTATGGACCTTGGCTAGAGGCCAGCCTATAGTACGAAAAAACTATCTATATTTTATCGGTTCAATCGAGGAACCATTCGTCTAGATTCAGTGGATGTATGAACATGTAACATGTGTCATATGCGGTCTGTGAGGAAGCGTACTTACTATAAATCGGGCCCAGCAACCTCCCCCAAAACAAAATTACGGAGCTATTTTTGTGGTTAGTTTCCCTACTTCTGACCTTAAAATAGCACTTTTACGGCAGCTTTGACCTTGTGCTCTGCCTGCCATCTCCATGTACTTTTTCTCAATTCAATGGACTGCGCAAGTCTTTCATAATTTTTCTAATTTATCGTATGTTACGCGTCTATCTGCATTTGTCTTAGTTGGGTTATGTAAACCTTCTTTATGTAGTCACTGAATATCTGTGTAAATTGTGTTCTTTGTCTCCCAGTAATGAAATCGTCTGAGCAGCCAACCAAGTGGTTTGCCTTCTTTCTGGCTCCCTGTTACATTTAATTGGTGCCATATGCCATACGTGAGGAAGCGTACATACGACAAATCAGGACAAGTAAATCCTCAGAAACAAAATTACGGAACTTGCATAACAACAGGCATGGAAGGAATGAGCCTGGGCGGAGCGACATCGTTGGCTGACGGAGATGTTTGGTTTACCAAGGTATCCACAGCATCTCCCAACTATAGCTGTGGTATGGGGTAAATGGGTCTACCTTACAATATTTACCGCCTGATGCGTTGACGGCAGCTCTACCTGATGTGTAACATTTGCTTTGAATGAAGAAAAATATAGGTTTTTCTTTTGCGTTTATTTACATATAATAAGAACAGGCGTAACTCATGACTAGCAACATGTTTCAATCCCATGTTGTACATTAAAAACGCGAAAAAAAGAAATATAACAGATGTATAACAGAAACGATACCACATTAAATTCGTGAAAAAATTGGTATATATTTTTCAGTTTTTGAAGTGTCATCCCCTTTGTAGAAATGCCTTGAAAATCGCTTTAGTTTATCTGCAAACTTCTTGATACATTTTTTGTATTTCTTGCTGGCAGGTTTAGATGGCCAGCCCATGGCTTGCCTTAAGTCCGCCACAGTACGAGATTTAGAATGCGTCACAGTCGAGTCCTTTTCTTCACATTTCTTGCGCTTCACCGGTCTTTCTTCTTCGACGTGCATGTTGTATGATGCCATGTCCACCTTTCTCTTACGGGAATCTTGAGAAAATTGCATCGAAGCATGATTTTGGTCAGCCTCATCAAAATCCGGGTCGAAGCATAGGCGCTGTTTGCCGTCAGCTAATGTCTCCGTGGTAATCACTTTAGACATTACAAAGGTGTTTTGACTGACAGTAATGGGGGGTTTCCGGTGACTGAGTGGAGTCGATGTCAGTTCGGGATGATCTCGACCTTCCTGGCGAGTTTGTCCGATATCGGCGACGCAATGTTCCCCGAGATAGTCCAGGTACTGCATACACGGTGGTAGAGCGGCCGCCTCTCGAAGGAAGGGGACATCAACTTTTTCATTCTCCAGGATAGATGGCGCGCCTGGCGTCACTTGGACACGCGGGGTTGTCATGTCGACTGGAGCAATGACGCTCACATCAACTAGTTGTACATGGGAGTTAGAAATCGCCTGAGACAGAGCGGGTCGCCCCCTGGTGAGTAGACGTGGAGTGAAGTCGGGAGCCGTATTGGGGCGTATTCTGCGCCGCCTGGCAGGTGGAGTTGGCGTGTAAGAAGATGAGGACAGCGACACGGAGTCCGCGCGGGACGCCTGGAGGAAGCTGCCTCTGAACATGGCCTGACCCAGCGAGGAGGAGGCCACCGAGCTGTTCAAGTCAGACATCTGGTGAAAAATGATGACAAACTTTTTATAGATTATATTCTATACAGTTTATTCACTATTTATAATTATAGTAATAGTATTAATAATAGACTAGTGGCAATAATGATAATAATAGTATAATAATAGAGTAGTGTCAATAATTATAATAATAGTATTAATGATAGACTAGTGGTAATAAATATAATAATAGTATTAATATTAGACTAGTGTCACTAATTATAATAATAGTATTAATAATAGACTAGGGGCAATAATTATCATAATAATATTAATAATAAACTAGTGGCAATAATTATAATAATAGTATTAATAATAGACTAGTGGCAATAAAAATAATAATAGTATTAATAGACTAGTGTCACTAATTATAATAATAGTATTAATAATAGACTAGTGGCAATAATTGTAATAATAGTATTAATAATAGACTAGTGGCAATAAATATAATAATAGTATTAATATTAGACTAGTGTCACTAATTATAATAATAGTATTAATAATAGACTAGTGGCAATAATTATAATAATAATATTAATAATAAACTAGTGGCAAGAATTATAATAATAGCATTAATAATAGACTAGTGGCAATAATAATAATAATAATAGACTGGTGGCAATAATTATAATAAACAACATTTATGTGGAGTATGCGCATCTTGGAATAATAGAATAGAAATAAATGTTCTGGAACATAAGTAATAACACTGCATAATACGTTGATATTGCCATTTCTTTTACCGCATTATGATCTAGAATGAATAATCGGATAAATTCCTTCCATTATATACTTGTCTACGATATGACGAATAATAGTGTAATTACCGAATGTGACTTCTCTGTGATCGGGGATATCCCTTGAGCGTTCGCCCTCATCATGGTACCTGCGCAACAGCGTAAAGCTATTTTGATCTGTTACGTAATCTATATATATTTGTGCAAAGAAGTTAATATCCAAAGAGTCCAGCGCAAAGAGTCAAGCGCAAACAGATGCAAAATATTACCATCGATATGCTATGCGTATGAGCTACCAATTCAAGCGATATGAAGATCTGTGGAGAAATGCAGCCTCTATATAGCCAAATGGTTTGCAATGACGGAGGTCCAGTGACTGACTAGTTAGGCCATTTCATGCCAACCGCTATTATTAGCATACGAGAGGTGCGTGCCGCGTTGCCACCCATGCAAACAGTTATGTTCATTGCAACCACTGTGTCATGCCATGTTGTTGTCAGGAAATGCGAAGTAGATTTATAAATGGATTTGGTCTTGTTATTTCACCTTCGGCTAACGGTGAGCGTGTTTTTGATGCTTTCGATCATGTGTTAACAGACAGCTTGGGTGCGCTAAGTATACCAGGTAGAATCTCATTATTCTCTTTAGTCTCGCTGTGGCTAGGGTGGCTGTACTAGCTACAAGTATTTCCTCGTTAGGATTCAACATACCGCGTCGATTTTTATAAACTTGACTTGTAATTTATCAACTTCCCATCAACTTCACATATAATCACTTATGTCGTTCTTTTCAGCACCAGTCATGCATGCCCCTTTATTAATGGCATTTAACCCCTGCCCCCCTCCCCCACCCACCACAGTTGGGAACCCTGAGGGTTCCATGGCCCGTTGATATTCACCACCCGCCCTACAGCGATTGCCGATAACCTCCTTCCCTAATCGGTTTTTGAAACGAAAACCGCCGCTCTGTCGTGATTTTTTAGAGCTCCTTCTAGTCATAATTATGTTAGATTATGATAGATCAATATATCTGAGGAGTTGCTACAGTATGTTGTACAATTTAGACCAGGCCAGCAGAAACACATTAATGCATGGGAAATCGTCAATTTAGTATCATATATCCGCCCTTCCATTGTATGCGGGGTTTAATCGACCGTGCTCTGGGAATAAAAAATAGGTTCTTCGGGATCTGGGAACATGCCCCTCATCCCTGGTCCCCCATCCCCCAATTGGAGATGCGTTGCGCGTTATATGAAGAACTCAACATGAAATATTTACCTAATTTTGACTTTTCAAGCAAAGAATAGTTTATTGCACTTATGCGCGAAAAAAATCTTGTATTAATAAATAATCTAGATGCAGTCTGCTACCAAGCAGAGAAGTTACACAGTTTGCCATAAATAGAGCACAACCTGTAATGTAAACTTGTGTGTGTGTCCCATGAGCCTGTTCGATAAAGACACATTACAAGCTATATAAACACTCAGCATATATCGCTGAAGTGAGATTCTGTCGAATATCACGGCCTAAACCATTCCAACATTGAATGGGTATTGCCGGGTACCGGTGACGATGCACCACAATAATAGATCCTCCCAAACGGTTTCTTGGGAATTCCGTGACTCACAACAGGACTGGCGGCGGACAAACCGTTCGCGCCACTCGCCCAATAACGTGACCCGAGTTAACTTTGTGACATGTTCGACGCAATATTGGAACTGATAGATGATCACACTTTAAATGTAATCGATAATAATTACTTACAATAGACCATCAGAATCACCAGCCGTCAGAATGAAGTGAACTGAGAGAAAAAGTAAAAGTCACTCCTGATATGAATCACAACTCTAAAATATTGTTATTGCTTTTACTATTATTTGCAAATGTGCTTCAATAAATATGTTTAATTCTAGAATCATATTTGAAGTCATTGTAGCGTTGGGATTTACTATGAGCTCTGAAAATGACATATCATATGCTGACAAGGCACAATCTATCCCCGCTAGGTGTGGTTCAATGAGATATAGGCTACTGGTTGTATTAATAGACCCCACTAGATGGCAGCACTTCACTCATGGATAACTCCAGATGGAGTCTCCTAGAATTGAGCTGGTTGATTCCCCGTTTATATCTTATGTATGTCGATACAGTAGCTATATATTAATCAGACTGTATTAAGCAAACCTTTATATTTTGGGTTTAAACAATCCGGTCGCTTGCTAATATAGTTTTTCGGTTGCTGTTGCATTGGTCCGTTGCTCGTCTTCAATTTTGCAAGCCTCAATATCAGAAAATCTGGTGAGCGGTGGCGCCGTCCCGTGAGTGACGTAAGTTATTTGAATGCGTTTCGACTGATTGGGGCTTGACAAGCCGGGGCGTCACCTAAATTCAGACCATGTCCCGCTATGTGACTGCAAAATATGTGCGCAAAGAACGGGATTCCATATTGAATGCGCATGTTCCGACAGAATCAATGATTATATGTCATAATAAGCCTTTATCCGATTTCATTCACTTATTAATTTATGATAAGTACATTTCATTATCGTCAGTCAGGGCAAATGGGAAGGTTAGGCCCACCTGGCAGTTTCAACACGAGTATAGCTCAATTTATACATGCAGTACCAAGCTAAGCAATAGTGGTCAAATTAAATTGAACCCCAGAAAAGTGTGATGAAACAAATATGTTTATTCGTTGAATTAAAATTACATGTACATTTAGTTTACAGCACTGCCAGCGTAACTAAGGAACTCTTTCCAGCGGAGGATTTACGAAACCGCTTTGTGAAAGATTTCATCTTTGTGACGATCGATTTTCGCAAGGCTCTGGAGGTGACTGCAATCACCCCAGGCTTACACAGCGGCACCTCCATGAAAGCCGTGACATCTGAGACCAGAGACGTGGCTGCAATGGGTTCAATGTCTCCACCAAGTGGTGAGCAGCAACTCGCAGAATCTAAGTATGATTCACGAAGGCGGCTTTGGTAATCATTGATCAAGCTTGCATCACTGCCGCCAGGGTGGCGGAGCTGTTCCGGGATGGATATGCCGAAGAACGAATCCGCCAGGTCATCATTTTGTGGTGACGAGTCTTGACCGTCACATGGCATCCGTTGCCAAGCAACTGCTTCCGTAATACCGATGTTGACGCCGCGAGATTGTTCGGTTGTCTTGCGGCTTGGCGTATGCGCTGTGAAGTCCAGTGGAGGGGATCCACATGAAGGAGCTTGAAGGTCAGCCTCCATCCCGCTCGGATCCCTCCGCATGGGGAGGCTGACATCCGGCGAATCACGTAGCCAATGGGGCGTTACCGCCGGTGTCTGGATCGGGCTGCTATGTATTGGGTACATCTCTGCTATTATTAGCGGTAGCCTGTACAAGTCATCATTTGAGTTCTGCATTCGCGGTGTAGCTTGACTGGTTCTTGAGATAGCGCTGTCGTCCAGTGTGAATATAGATGGACTGAGATCGCTTATTTCTGCAGAAACATGATGACATAGGGGCGTCACACGCGGAAATTCATCTTCATCGCGGCACGTAGTTGTCGGAGTGGCCGTGTAATTGCTGGGCGACAAGGTAATTGAGGTGATATGCGCCATCATGGAAACGGAATTGATCTGAAGCCGCTTATCTGAAATGAAGGACAAAGCGATAACTGCAGAACAAACAATGCAGTGCGTAGTCAACGCTGATGATGAAAATAATGTTCTAATGTTTAATTTGTTTACAGAACTTATGAACGAAGTACAATTTTGCAGAAATTTGGTTTCAGACTAGGTAACAAAAGTACATTAAAATCATTGGACTGCAAAACTTAAACAGTTTTCGATGAAATAAGCCTATAAACCCGTGCTATTGGTATCTCGATATCGGTATCACTGGTGCGTTTTGCCCTCAGCACTGAACCCTGGCCACCAACGGGGAATCACCTTCTCACACTGAGGCACGGAAACAACGTTCTTATAGGGACACTCGGAGCTCAGTCGGTTTTGGTTGAGACGATAGCTCAAGGGTCGAAATGTTGGCAAGTGGAGCCAACGGTCTGCCAGCCGCCAGCTCTGTTATGAGTCACCGGTCTCTCGACAAACCGTTGGCGAAGACCGGTTATTGTGGTTTGCCTTCGCCGTTGCCGTTGCCTTCACCTATTAACTGTTGGAATGTTGTCGGTTGTGGCAGATTGAATTACATGCTCAGCGAGATAAGCTGACATTGTTGTATTATGATTTGAGAAGCAGGGTTTGTACAACAACACACATAACAATAACTAGTGAAACACTTTTTAGCGTTTTCGCCAGATATGGTGTGAGTCGTCCACTTCTCACACTTTCCGCCAGCAATTTTGCTACATGAACACATCTATGGGGAAACAAACATGCAAACAAGAGCCTACTAAAAGCAAAAAGCTGGCAGCATCAAATGGATACACAGCGCCAAATTTTTCAATTGGTGATTTACAACAAAAATCTTCAAACTTGGTAGTTGTTGTTAATAAACTATAACACTATGACATTTGATATACAGCGCAAATGTTCTATTGGATGTTCGGAATATATATGCAGATTGCAGTAGTTGTTAAATCAATTATTAATAAATAAATGAAATAAATAAACTATAAATAAATTATGACACTTATTCGGTTCAATAGGTTCATCAATAATATTCACATGTTGACTGGCTGCATCTAAATGTATACAAGGTCATAACGCACCCCCGTCAACGCTGGAGGGCAGGGGCCGTATTCATAATCGCCATTTGGACTACGCCACCAGACTTAGCGCTAAGTGGGAGATTTGCCAAGCGTTTATCGGGTTAAAAATACTTAGGTATTCAAACAACAAGTGGATTTTCTGAATTAAGAAAGGGCTAAAATTATATTGAAGAGGATTTCTTAACCATGAGCACCACCACAACTAGTTGGTGAGTTTTTGTGCGTAATTTACGAGAGGATTATGAATACGGCCCCAGCAGCGCTGGGGACTGACATTCGCCCGGTGGAAGGCGCTCTGAGATTGGGAAGGGTGAGGCTTTGAATGCATAGATATGATCATACAGTTCACAGTATTCGTCATGCTTGAGTAGATCTAGTTGACTCAATACCCATTGTAGCAACTATTTTACTCGTCTGCATCGTCTTAACATTTTAACTTTTAATTGACTATTATGGTGACACCAAGCACCAATTTCGAGAAAATCTGCTAAGCCGGCAGGGGTTGATCATCATGGAGCTCTAGCTGATACAACTTTGCTTGAACTTTTCTCTCTGACTAGAATCTATAGACTTTTGTCTTTGCTGTCTTTATCGCAAGCACCATAACAATAAATGTGCCCCATTGACGTCAGTCACGTGTTGCTGATACAAGATCACATTTTAGTTATAGCTGTCTTATTTACTACGAGTTCTGAACGGGATCTATCGTACGTTGCAAGCCACAATCTTGGGGTCATATCCTATATAATTTGGGGTCATATCACAACGGCGGCTAACTCATCAAGATTTTTAGGATTATATTGAAATTGGTAGCCTCTGTGATTGCTGACAACTTTATGAATGCTAGCCCCATGCCGATGACAGTCCCTTAAAAGCTTGACAACAATTATTTTAACACAGCTAGCGACAATTGCAATCACAGCTAGAATGTGGGTAATTGGATGCAAGTTAAGGTGAGAAATCCTCAAAGGCTGCCATATGTGATCTTGTATAAGCAACACGTGGCTGGCGTCAGCTTTGATGACTACATCAATAAAACACAGTTAATTATTATGGCGCTTAAAATAACGGTACATAATAAAACCACAAAGAGCAAGGTGCTGATTGAAGATGGCTGGCGTCAGCTTTGAGGGTCACATCAATGAAGTACTGTTACGTGTGATGTTGCTTGAGATAACACCAAAAAGCAAAACCGCAAAGGACGCAATTCTGACTGAAATTGGGATTCACAGATGGAGAATTTCTATCACACCAGGTCGCAGCCCATCTAGGTGATCACCCCCAACGCTTTTGGAGCCATTATTCAAACTGGTGCATGTTGGTCACATAATCGCCCGTAAAACGTCAACACTGTTGAAACTTTTAAACCACGCGGGCCCATATACATAGTTCTTGCTTAAACTGTCATTGCCTTTCTAACCGATTAGAACATTGTCACGAGAGTCGCTTGTGATTGAGGTAAAATAATTAGGAAAAGGCACGTGGGTTCTAAATATGTTCCAGTTTGGTCGAAGATTCGTTGTTCAAATCGAACGTCAAATCCAAAGAACCTATGTGAAATAGTATGGATGGCTCACAGATGTTCTGAACGAATAATGAATCAATTCGTATTATATTAGTCATAATAAATTTGTCATTATAATGGACTTTCGATAAGGTGCAAAAAAAGAGTAATGCAATGCAAGTATGTTTCATAATCATAATTTATTTTTCTCTGGTTACACACAGCACGTGATTTTCAATAAATACAAGCACACTCAACAGTAATATAACATAATGTTGCCGCTCATAGAACAGCCAATACTTTGAATGCAGTGTTCGTCGTCTTGTTCTTGTAGAATTGCTTCAAAAAAGACTTGAACTTCTGTGCGATGGTTTTCCGACAATGACGCGAAGCTTTGCCTTGAACACCCGGTCGGTATAGTGGTTTTTGTTGAAAGACGGTGGCATCAGACACATCACTCTGCTGGAGAATTGTGCCTTCTGATGGTTGCCGCTGCAGCCTCTCGGACCGACTTGTATTTTCAGTAGCTTCGCATACAGTTGTCTGTTCATTTCTCTCTTGACCATAACACGGCCGACGAGTGGTCTTTGTACATTCCGACTTGATGAGATCTGTCGTCTGAACATGGAAGGTAAAGTCCAGCTTACGGTGGTAACACTGCATGGATGGCGAGGAAAGTCGGCTTGCAAGAGGTTCGTCTTCTTCACAGTCAGTGCCAAGTTCAATATGGGCCGATGAAGTAAGGTCGAGAAGATGTTCATAATGCATTCTCACTGAACTATCTGCTGGACGGATGACACTGATGTCACACAAGCGGACATCGGGACTGAAGAAACAACTAAGAGTTTCTTGTACGGGTGTCACTGCACGCGTCGTGCAGTTTCGTGATGGTCTGGCCATGACCAGAGGTCGTCGATGTCCTCTGATACTAGGACTTGGTGTGTAGCAAGCTGCAGATATCTCCACAGACTCCATGTGAGACGCCATTGTGAGTATGATGACTAAAGCAAGGTCTCTGCTTTTCGCTGTCGAGAGATGTATGTGTACTGAAGATTGATTGTATATGTGGCAGGCAACATTGAACTGAGGATACCAACCGTACCGCGCTCCTTTTATATGCATATAAATATGTTGCACCTTCATTTGGTACCTGGTTGCCCTAGTTATTGTTATTCTGCTGGCGAAAATTGCAATCACAGATGGAATGTGGCTAATTGGATGCAAGTTAAGGTGAGAGATCCTCAAAGGATGCCATATGTGATCTTGTATAAGCAACACGTGGCTGGCGTCAGCTTTGATGACTACATCAATAAAACACAGTTAATTGTTATGGCGCTTAAAATAACGGTACATAATGAAACCACATAGAGCAAGGTGCTGATTGAAGATGGCTGGCGTCAGCTTTGAGAGCCACATCAATGAAGTACTGCTACGTGTGATGTTGCTTGAAATAGCACCAAATAGCGAGACCGCAAAGGATACAATTCTGACTAAAATTGGGATTCACAGATGCAGAATTTCTATCACACCAGGTTGAAGCCCGTGTAGGTGATCACGCCCAACGCTTTTTGGAGCCATTATTCAAACTGGTGCATGTTGGTCACATAATAGCCCGTAAAACGTCAACGCTGTTGAACATTTTAAAACACGCGGGACCAAATAAGTAGTTACTGCTTAAATTGTCAGTACCTTTCTAATCGATTAGAGCATTGTCACAAGAGTTGCTTGTGAGTGAGTTAAAAGAATTGTCGTCAAGCTTTGAGGTGAATATCTCCTGCACGGCAATAGCGTTGATCCACTTATCAGCAATTACAAAGGGTACCAACTTCAACATAATCCCAGATATCTTGATCTAATCGTAATATAACCCCAAAATAAGACATATCCAACTATATTCATATGACGATAATAATGCCATTGCCCTTAAGGTTATTTATATGGGCTAGCTGGCGAAGGAACAGGCACGTGGGTTCTCAATATGTTCCAGTTTGGTCAAAGATTCATTGTTCAAATAGAACGTGAAATCCAAAGAAACTATGTGAAATAGAAATGAAATGAAATGTTGGTGTTTTAGGCCACTTTTGTGCACATACAGGCTAAATTGGGCCAAGGAACCTCCCGGGACGATGAAGGATGACGAAATGAAACATGCCCCAGATTAGGTGCCCGAGCCCGGATTCGAACCCAGGACCTATTGATCTGCGGTCTAGTGCGCTAACCACTACACCAGGGAAGCCCCCCCTATGTGAAATAGTATGGATGGCCCACAGATGTCCTGAACGAATAATGAATCAATTCGTATTATAATAGTTATAATAAATTTGTCATTATAATGCACTTTCGATAAGGTGCAAAAAAAGAGTAATGCAATGCAAGTATGTTTCATAATCATAATTTATTTTATCTGGTTACACACAGCACGAGATTTTCAATAAATACAAGCACACTTGACAGTAATATAACAGAATGTTGCCGCTCATAGAACAGCCAATACTTTGAATGCAGTGTTCGTCGTCTTGTTCTTGTAGAATTGCTTCAAAAAAGACTTGAACTTCTGTGCGATGGTTTCCCGACAAAGACGCGAAGCTTTGCCTTGAACACCCGGTCGGCATAGTGGTTTTTGATGAAAGACGGTGGCATCAGACACATCACTCTGCTGGAGAATTGTGCCTTCTGATGGTTGCCGATGCAGGCTCTCGGACCGACTTGTATTTCCAGTAGCTTCGCATACAGTTGTCTGTTCATTTCTCTCTTGACCTAAACACGGCCGACGAGTGGTCTTTGTACATTCCGACTTAATGAGACCTGTCGTCTGAACATGGAGGGTAAAGTCCAGCTTACGGTGGTAACACTGCATGGATGGCGAGGAAAGTCGGCTTGCAAGAGGTTCGTCTTCTTCACAGTCAGTGCCAAGTTCAATGTAGGCCGATGAAGTAAGGTCGAGAAGATCTTCATAATGCATTCTCACTGAACTATCTGCTGGACGGATGACACTGATGTCACACAAGCGGACATTGGGACTGAAGAAACAACTAGGAGTTTCTTGTACGGGTGTCACTGCACGCGTCATGCAGTTTCGTGATGGTCTGGCCATGACCAGAGGTCGTCGATGTCCTCTGATACTAGGACTTGGTGCGTAGCAAGCCGCAGATATCTCCACAGACTCCATGTGAGAGGCCATTGAGAGTATGATGACTAAAGGAAGGTCTCTGCTTTTCGCTGTCGAGAGATGTATGTGTACTGAAGATTGATGGTATATGTGGCAGGCAACATTGAACTGAGAATACCAACCGTACCGCGCTCCTTTTATATATAATAAGAATTTCTATCACACCAGGTTGAAACCCGTGTAGGTGATCACGCTCAACCCTTTTGGGAGCCATTATTCAAACTGGTGCATGTTGGTCACATAATAGCCCGTAAAACGTCAACGCTGTTGAACATTTTAAATCACGCGGGCCCAAATAAACAGTTACTGCTTAAATTGTCAGTACCTTTCTAATCTATTAGAGCATTGTCACAAGAGTTGCTTGTGAGTGAGTTAAAAGAATTGTCGTCAAGCTTTTGAGGTGAATATCCCCGGCACGGCAATAGCGTTGATCCACTTATCAGCAATTACAAAGGGTACCAACTTCAACATAATCCCAGATAACTTGATCCAATCGTAATATGACCCCAAAATAAGACTTATCCAACTATATTCATATGACGATAATAATGCCATTGCCCTTAAGGTTATTTATATGGACTAGCTGGCGTAGGAACAGGCACGTGGGTTCTCAATATGTTTCAGTTTGCTCAAAGATTCATTGTTCAAATCGAAAGTGAAATCCAAAGAACCTATGTGAAATAGTATGGATGGCCCACAGATGTCCTGAACGAATAATGAATCAATTGGTATTATATTAGTTATAATAAATTTGTCATTATAATGCACTTTCGATAAGGTGCAAAAAAAGAGTAATGCAATGCAAGTATGTTTCATAATCATAATTCATTTTATCTGGTTACACACAGCACGAGATATCAATAAATACAAGCACTCTTGACAGTAATATAACAGAATGTTGCCGCTCATAGAACAGCCAATACTTTGAATGCAGTGTTCGTCGTCTTGTTCTTGTAGAATTGCTTCAAAAAAGACTTGAATTTCCGTGCGATGATTTTCCGACAATGACGCGAAGCTTTGCCTTGAACACCCGGTCGGCATAGTGGTTTTTGAAGAAAGACGGTGGCATCAGACACATCACTCTGCTGGAGAATTGTGCCTTCTGATGGTTGCCGATGCAGCCTCTCGGACCGACTTATATTTCCAGTAGCTTCGCATACAGTTGTCTGTTCATTTCTCTCTTGACCATAACACGGCCGACGAGTGGTCTTTGTACATTCCGACTTGATGAGACCTGTCGTCTGAACATGGAAGGTAAAGTCCAGCTTACGCTGGTAACACTGCATGGATGGCGAGGAAAGTCGGCTTGCAAGAGGTTCGTCTTCTTCACAGTCAGTACCAAGTTCAATATGGGCCGATGAAGTAAGGTCGAGAAGATCTTCATAATGCATTCTCACTGAACTATCTGCTGGACGGATGACACTGATGTCACACAAGCGGACATCGGGACTGAAGAAACAACTAGGAGTTTCTTGTACTGGTGTCACTGCACGCGTCATGCAGTTCCGTGATGGTCTGGCCATGACCAGAGGTCGTCGACGTCCTCTGATACTTGGACTTGGTGTGTAGCAAGCTGCAGATATCTCCACAGACTCCATGTGAGACACCATTGTGAGTATGACGACTAAAGCAAAGTCTCTGCTTTTCGCTGTCGAGAGATGTATGTGTACTAACGCTTGATGCTATATGCGCTTCTACACTATGTGGCAGGCAACATTGAACTGAGGATCCCAACCGTACCGCGCTCCTTTTATAGATATGTTGCACCTTCATTTGGTACCTGGTTGCCATAGTTATTGTTATTCTGCTGGCGACAATTGCAATCACAGATGGAATGTGGCTAATTGGATGCAAGTTAAGGTGAGAGATCCTCAAAGGATGCCATATGTGATCTTGTATAAGCAACACGTGGCTGGCGTCAGCTTTGATGACTACATCAATAAAACACAGTTAATTGTTATGGCGCTTAAAATAACGGTACATAATAAAACCACAAAGAGCAAGGTGCTGATTGAAGATGGCTGGCGTCAGCTTTGAGAGCCACATCAATGAAGTACTGCTACGTGTGATGTTGCTTGAGATAGCACCAAATAGCGAGACCGCAAAGGATACAATTCTGACTAAAATTGAGATTCACAGATGAAGAAGTTCTATCACACCAGGTTGAAACCCGTGTAGGTGATCACGCCCAACGCTTTTTGGAGCCATTATTCAAACTGGTGCATGTTGGTCACATAATAGCCCGTAAAACGTCAACGCTGTTGAACATTTTAAATCACGCGGGCCCAAATAAATAGTTACTGCTTAAATTGTCAGTACCTTTCTAATCTATTAGAGCATTGTCACAAGAGTTGCTTGTGAGTAAGTTAAAAGAATTGTCGTCAAGCTTTTGAGGTGAATATCCCGGGCACGGAAATAGCGTTGATCCACTTATCAGCAATTACAAAGGGTACCAACTTCAACATAATCCCAGATATCTTGATCTAATCGTAATATGATCCCAAAATAAGACTTATCCAACTATATTCATATGACGATAATAATGCCATTGCCCTTAAGGTTATTTATATGGGCTAGCTGGCGTAGGAACAGGCACGTGGGTTCTCAATATGTTCCAGTTTGCTCAAAGATTCATTGTTCAAATCGAACGTGAAATCCAAAGAACCTATGTGAAATAGTATGAATGGCCCACAGATGTCCTGAACGAAATATGAATCAATTGGTATTATATTAGTTATAATAAATTTGTCATTATAATGGACTTTCGATAAGGTGCAAAAAAAGAGTAATGCAATGCAAGTATGTTTCATAATCATAATTTATTTTATCTGGTTACACACAGCACGAGATTTTAAATAAATACAAGCACACTTGACAGTAATATAACAGAATGTTGCCGCTCATAGAACAACCAATACTTTGAATGCAGTGTTCGTCGTCTTGTTCTTGTAGAATTGCTTCAAAAAAGACTTGAACTTCCGTGCGATGGTTTTCCGACAATGACGCGAAGCTTTGCCTTGAACACCCGGTCGGCATAGTGGTTTTTGATGAAAGACGGTGGCATCAGACACATCACTCTGCTGGAGAATTGTGCCTTCTGATGGTTGCCGATGCAGCCTCTCGGACCGACTTGTATTTCCAGTAGCTTCGCATACAGTTGTCTGTTCAATTCTCTCTTGACCATAACACGGCCGACGAGTGGTCTTTGTACATTCCGACTTGATGAGACCTGTCGTCTGAACATGGAAGGTAAAGTCCAGCTTACGCTGGTAACACTGCATGGATGGCGAGGAAAGTCGGCTTGCAAGAGGTTCGTCTTCTTCACAGTCAGTGCCAAGTTCAATATGGGCCGATGAAGTAAGGTCGAGAAGATCTTCATAATGCATTCTCACTGAACTATCTGCTGGACGGATGACACTGATGTCACACAAGCGGACATCGGGACTGAAGAAACAACTAGGAGTTTCTTGTACAGGTGTCACTGCACGCGTCATGCAGTTCCGTGATGGTCTGGCCATGACCAGAGGTCGTCGACGTCCTCTGATACTTGGACTTGGTGTGTAGCAAGCTGCAGATATCTCCACAGATTCCATGTGAGACACCATTGTGAGTATGACGACTAAAGCAAAGTCTCTGCTTTTCGCTGTCGAGAGATGTATGTGTACTAAAGATTGATGCTATATGCGCTTCTACACTATGTGGCAGGCAACATTGAACTGAGGATACCAACCGTACCGCGCTCCTTTTATAGATATGTTGCACCTTCATTTTCTACCTGGTTGCCATAGTTATTGTTATTCTGCTGGCGACAATTGCAATCACAGATGGAATGTGGCTAATTGGATGCAAGTTAAGGTGAGAGATCCTCAAAGGATGCCATATGTGATCTTGTATAAGCAACACGTGGCTGGCGTCAGCTTTGATGACTACATCAATAAAACACAGTTAATTGTTATGGCGCTTTAAATAACGGTACATAATAAAACCACAAAGAGCAAGGTGCTGATTGAAGATGGCTGGCGTCAGCTTTGAGAGCCACATCAATGTAGTACTGCTACGTGTGATGTTGCTTGAAATAGCACCAAATAGCAAGACCGCAAAGGATACAATTCTGACTAAAATTGGGATTCACAGATGAAGAATTTCTATCACACCAGGTTGAAGCCCGTGTAGGTGATCACGCCCAACGCTTTTTGGAGCCATTATTCAAACTGGTGCATGTTGGTCACATAATAGCCCGTAAAACGTCAACGCTGTTGAACATTTTAAATCACGCGGGCCCAAATAAATAGTTACTGCTTAAATTGTCAGTACCTTTCTAATCTATTAGAGCATTGTCACAAGAGTTGCTTGTGAGTAAGTTAAAAGAATTGTCGTCAAGCTTTTGAGGTGAATATCCCGGGCACGGAAATAGCGTTGATCCACTTATCAGCAATTACAAAGGGTACCAACTTCAACATAATCCCAGATATCTTGATCTAATCGTAATATGATCCCAAAATAAGACTTATCCAACTATATTCATATGACGATAATAATGCCATTGCCCTTAAGGTTATTTATATGGGCTAGCTGGCGTAGGAACAGGCACGTGGGTTCTCAATATGTTCCAGTTTGCTCAAAGATTCATTGTTCAAATCGAACGTGAAATCCAAAGAACCTATGTGAAATAGTATGAATGGCCCACGGATGTCCTGAACGAATAATGAATCAATTGGTATTATATTAGTTATAATAAATTTGTCATTATAATGGACTTTTGATCAGGTGCAAAAAAAGAGTAATGCAATGCAAGTATGTTTCATAATCATAATTTATTTTATCTGGTTACACACAGCACGAGATTTTAAGTAAATACAAGCACACTTGACAGTAATATAACAGAATGTTGCCGCTCATAGAACAGCCAATACTTTGAATGCAGTGTTCGTCGTTTGGTTCTTGTAGAATTGCTTCAAAAAAGACTTGAATTTCCGTGCGATGGTTTTCCGACAATGACGCGAAGCTTTGCCTTGAACACCCGGTCGGCATAGTGGTTATTGATTAAAGACGGTGGCATCAGACACATCACTCTGCTGGAGAATTGTGCCTTCTGATGGTTGCCGATGCAGCCTCTCGGACCGACTTGTATTTCCAGTAGCTTCGCATACAGTTGTCTGTTCATTTCTCTCTTGACCATAACACGGCCGACGAGTGGTCTTTGTACATTCCGACTTGATGAGACCTGTCGTCTGAACATGGAAGGTAAAGTCCAGCTTACGCTGGTAACACTGCATGGATGGCGAGGAAAGTCGGCTTGCAAGAGGTTCGTCTTCTTCACAGTCAGTGCCAAGTTCAATATGGGCCGATGAAGTAAGATCGAGAAGATCTTCATAATGCATTCTCACTGAACTATCTGCTGGACGGATGACACTGATGTCACACAAGCGGACATCGGGACTGAAGAAACAACTAGGAGTTTCTTGTACGGGTGTCACTGCACGCGTCATGCAGTTTCGTGATGGTCTGGCCATGACCAGAGGTCGTCGATGTCCTCTGATACTAGGACTTGGTGTGTAGCAAGCTGCAGATATCTCCACAGACTCCATGTGAGACGCCATTGTGAGTATGATGACTAAAGCAAGGTCTCTGCTTTTCGCTGTCGAGAGATGTATGTGTACTAAAGATTGATGCTATATGCGCTTCTACACTATGTGGCAGGCAACATTGAACTGAGGATACCAACCGTACCGCGCTCCTTTTATAGATATGTTGCACCTTCATTTGGTACCTGGTTGCCATAGTTATTGTTATTCTGCTGGCGACAATTGCAATCACAGATGGAATGTGGCTAATTGGATGCAAGTTAAGGTGAGAGATCCTCAAAGGATGCCATATGTGATCTTGTATAAGCAACACGTGGCTGGCGTCAGCTTTGATGACTACATCAATAAAACACAGTTAATTGTTATGGCGCTTAAAATAACGGTACATAATAAAACCACAAAGAGCAAGGTGCTGATTGAAGATGGCTGGCGTCAGCTTTGAGAGCCACATCAATGAAGTACTGCTACGTGTGATGTTGCTTGAGATAGCACCAAATAGCGAGACTGCAAAGCATACTATTCTGACTAAAATTGGGATTCACAGATGAAGAATTTCTATCACACCAGGTTGAAACCCGTGTAGGTGATCACGCCCAACGCTTTTTGGAGCCATTATTCAAACTGGTGCATGTTGGTCACATAATAGCCCGTAAAACGTCAACGCTGTTGAACATTTTAAATCACGCGGGCCCAAATAAATAGTTACTGTTTAAATTGTCAGTACCTTTCTAATCTATTAGAGCATTGTCACAAGAGTTGCTTGTGAGTAAGTTAAAAGAATTGTCGTCAACCTTTTGAGGTGAATATCCCGGGCACGGAAATAGCGTTGATCCACTTATCAGCAATTACAAAGGGTACCAACTTCAACATAATCCCAGATATCTTGATCTAATCGTAATATGATCCCAAAATCAGACTTATCCAACTATATTCATATGACGATAATAATGCCATTGCCCTTAAGGTTATTTATATGGGCTAGCTGGCGTAGGAACAGGCACGTGGGTTCTCAATATGTTCCAGTTTGCTCAAAGATTCATTGTTCAAATCAAACGTGAAATCCAAAGAACCTATGTGAAATAGTATGAATGGCCCACAGATGTCCTGAACGAATAATGAATCAATTGGTATTATATTAGTTATAATAAATTTGTCATTATAATGGACTTTCGATAAGGTGCAAAAAAAGAGTAATGCAATGCAAGTATGTTTCATAATCATAATTTATTTTATCTGGTTACACACAGCACGAGATTTTAAATAAATACAAGCACACTTGACAGTAATATAACAGAATGTTGCCGCTCATAGAACAACCAATACTTTGAATGCAGTGTTCGTCGTCTTGTTCTTGTAGAATTGCTTCAAAAAAGACTTGAACTTCCGTGCGATGGTTTTCCGACAATGACGCGAAGCTTTGCCTTGAACACCCGGTCGGTATAGTGGTTTTTGATGAAAGACGGTGGCATCAGACACATCACTCTGCTGGAGAATTGTGCCTTCTGATGGTTGCCGATGCAGCCTCTCGGACCGACTTGTATTTCCAGTAGCTTCGCATACAGTTGTCTGTTCAATTCTCTCTTGACCATAACACGGCCGACGAGTGGTCTTTGTACATTCCGACTTGATGAGACCTGTCGTCTGAACATGGAAGGTAAAGTCCAGCTTACGCTGGTAACACTGCATGGATGGCGAGGAAAGTCGGCTTGCAAGAGGTTCGTCTTCTTCACAGTCAGTGCCAAGTTCAATATGGGCCGATGAAGTAAGGTCGAGAAGATCTTCATAATGCATTCTCACTGAACTATCTGCTGGACGGATGACACTGATGTCACACAAGCGGACATCGGGACTGAAGAAACAACTAGGAGTTTCTTGTACTGGTGTCACTGCACGCGTCATGCAGTTCCGTGATGGTCTGGCCATGACCAGAGGTCGTCGATGTCCTCTGATACTTGGACTTGGTGTGTAGCAAGCTGCAGATATCTCCACAGACTCCATGTGATACACCATTGTGAGTATGACGACTAAAGCAAAGTCTCTGCTTTTCGCTGTCGAGAGATGTATGTGTACTAAAGATTGATGCTATATGCGCTTTTACACTATGTGGCAGGCAACATTGAACTAAGGATACCAACCGTACCGCGCTCCTTTTATAGATATGTTGCACCTTCATTTGGTACCTGGTTGCCATAGTTATTGTTATTCTGCTGGCGACAATTGCAATCACAGATGGAATGTGGCTAATTGGATGCAAGTTAAGGTGAGAGATCCTCAAAGGATGCCATATGTGATCTTGTATAAGCAAAACGTGGCTGGCGTCAGCTTTGATGACTACATCAATAAAACACAGTTAATTGTTATGGCGCTTAAAATAACGGTACATAATAAAACCACAAAGAGCAAGGTGCTGATTGAAGATGGCTGGCGTCAGCTTTGAGAGCCACATCAATGAAGTACTGCTATGTGTGATGTTGCTTGAGATAGCACCAAATAGCGAGACCGCAAAGGATACAATTCTGACTAAAATTGGGATTCACAGATGAAGAAGTTCTATCACACCAGGTTGAAACCCGTGTAGGTGATCACGCCCAACGCTTTTTGGAGCCATTATTCAAACTGGTGCATGTTGGTCACATAATAGCCCGTAAAACGTCAACGCTGTTGAACATTTTAAATCACGCGGGCCCAAATAAATAGTTACTGCTTAAATTGTCAGTACCTTTCTAATCTATTAGAGCATTGTCACAAGAGTTGCTTGTGAGTAAGTTAAAAGAATTGTCGTCAAGCTTTTGAGGTGAATATCCCGGGCACGGAAATAGCGTTGATCCACTTATCAGCAATTACAAAGGGTACCAACTTCAACATAATCCCAGATATCTTGATCTAATCGTAATATGATCCCAAAATAAGACTTATCCAACTATATTCATATGACGATAATAATGCCATTGCCCTTAAGGTTATTTATATGGGCTAGCTGGCGTAGGAACAGGCACGTGGGTTCTCAATATGTTCCAGTTTGCTCAAAGATTCATTGTTCAAATCGAACGTGAAATCCAAAGAACCTATGTGAAATAGTATGAATGGCCCACAGATGTCCTCAACGAAATATGAATCAATTGGTATTATATTAGTTATAATAAATTTGTCATTATAATGGACTTTCGATAAGGTGCAAAAAAAGAGTAATGCAATGCAAGTATGTTTCATAATCATAATTTATTTTATCTGGTTACACACAGCACGAGATTTTAAATAAATACAAGCACACTTGACAGTAATATAACAGAATGTTGCCGCTCATAGAACAGCCAATACTTTGAATGCAGTGTTCGTCGTCTTGTTCTTGTAGAATTGCTTCAAAAAAGACTTGAACTTCCGTGCGATGGTTTTCCGACAATGACGCGAAGCTTTGCCTTGAACACCCGGTCGGCATAGTGGTTTTTGATGAAAGACGGTGGCATCAGACACATCACTCTGCTGGAGAATTGTGCCTTCTGATGGTTGCCGATGCAGCCTCTCGGACCGACTTGTATTTCCAGTAGCTTCGCATACAGTTGTCTGTTCAATTCTCTCTTGACCATAACACGGCCGACGAGTGGTCTTTGTACATTCCGACTTGATGAGACCTGTCGTCTGAACATGGAAGGTAAAGTCCAGCTTACGCTGGTAACACTGCATGGATGGCGAGGAAAGTCGGCTTGCAAGAGGTTCGTCTTCTTCACAGTCAGTGCCAAGTTCAATATGGGCCGATGAAGTAAGGTCGAGAAGATCTTCATAATGCATTCTCACTGAACTATCTGCTGGACGGATGACACTGATGTCACACAAGCGGACATCGGGACTGAAGAAACAACTAGGAGTTTCTTGTACTGGTGTCACTGCACGCGTCATGCAGTTCCGTGATGGTCTGGCCATGACCAGAGGTCGTCGATGTCCTCTGATACTTGGATTTGGTGTGTAGCAAGCTGCAGATATCTCCACAGACTCCATGTGATACACCATTGTGAGTATGACGACTAAAGCAAAGTCTCTGCTTTTCGCTGTCGTAAGATGTATGTGTACTAAAGATTGATGCTATATGCGCTTCTACACTATGTGGCAGGCAACATTGAACTGAGGATACCAACCGTACCGCGCTCCTTTTATAGATATGTTGCACCTTCATTTGGTACCTGGTTGCCATAGTTATTGTTATTCTGCTGGCGACAATTGCAATCACAGATGGAATGTGGCTAATTGGATGCAAGTTAAGGTGAGAGATCCTCAAAGGATGCTATATGTGATCTTGTATAAGCAACACGTGGCTGGCGTCAGCTTTGATGACTACATCAATAAAACACAGTTAATTGTTATGGCGCTTAAAATAACGGTACATAATAAAACCACAAAGAGCAAGGTGCTGATTGAAGATGGCTGGCCTCAGCTTTGAGTGCCACATCAATGAAGTACTGCTACGTGTGATGTTGCTTGAGATAGCACCAAATAGCGAGACCGCAAAGGATACAATTCTGACTAAAATTGGGATTCACAGATGAAGAATTTCTATCACACCAGGTTGAAGCCCGTGTAGGTGATCACGCCCAACGCTTTTTGGAGCCATTATTCAAACTGGTGCATGTTGGTCACATAATAGCCCGTAAAACGTCAACGCTGTTGAACATTTTAAATCACGCGGGCCCAAATAAATAGTTACTGCTTAAATTTTCAGTACCTTTCTAATCTATTAGAGCATTGTCACAAGAGTTGCTTGTGAGTAAGTTAAAAGAATTGTCGTCAAGCTTTTGAGGTGAATATCCCCGGCACGGCAATAGCGTTGATCCACTTATCAGCAATTACAAAGGGTACCAACTTCAACATAATCCCAGATATCTTGATCTAATCGTAATATGATCCCAAAATAAGACTTATCCAACTATATTCATATGACGATAATAATGCCATTGCCCTTAAGGTTATTTATATGGGCTAGCTGGCGTAGGAACAGGCATGTGGGTTCTCAATATGTTCCAGTTTGCTCAAAGATTCATTGTTCAAATCGAACGTGAAGTCCAAAGAACCTATGTGAAATAGTATGGATGGCCCACAGATGTCCTGAACGAATAATGAATCAATTGGTATTATATTAGTTATAATAAATTTGTCATTATAATGGACTTTCGATCAGGTGCAAAAAAAGAGTAATGCAATGCAAGTATGTTTCATAATCATAATTTATTTTATCTGGTTATACACAGCACGAGATTTTAAATAAATACAAGCACACTTGACAGTAATATAACAGAATGTTGCCGCTCATAGAACAGCCAATACTTTGAATGCAGTGTTCGTCGTCTTGTTCTTGTAGAATTGCTTCAAAAAAGACTTGAACTTCCGTGCGATGGTTTTCCGACAATGACGCGAAGCTTTGCCTTGAACACCCGGTCGGCATAGTGGCTTTTGATGAAAGACGGTGGCATCAGACACATCACTCTGCTGGAGAATTGTGCCTTCTGATGGTTGCCGCTGCAGCCTCTCGGACCGACTTGTATTTCCAGTAGCTTCGCATACAGTTGTCTGTTCATTTCTCTCTTGACCATAACACGGCCGACGAGTAGTCTTTGTACATTCCGACTTGATGAGACCTGTCGTCTGAACATGGAAGGTAAAGTCCAGCTTACGCTGGTAACACTGCATGGATGGCGAGGAAATTCGGCTTGCAAGAGGTTCGTCTTCTTCACAGTCAGTGCCAAGTTCAATATGGGCCGATGAAGTAATGTCGAGAAGATCTTCATAATGCATTCTCACTGAACTATCTGCTGGACGGATGACACTGATGTCACACAAGCGGACATCGGGACTGAAGAAACAACTAGGAGTTTCTTGTACGGGTGTCACTGAACGCGTCATGCAGTTTCGTGATGGTCTGGCCATGACCAGAGGTCGTCGATGTCCTCTGATACTAGGACTTGGTGTGTAGCAAGCTGCAGATATCTCTACAGACTCCATGTGAGACGCCATTGTGAGTATGATGACTAAAGCAAGGTCTCTGCTTTTCGCTGTCGAGAGATGTATGTGTACTGAAGATTGATGGTATATGTGGCAGGCAACATTGAACTGAGGATACCAACCGTACCGCGCTCCTTTTATATGTTGCATATAAATATGTTGCACCTTCATTTGGTACCTGGTTGCCATAGTTATTGTTATTCTGCTGGCGACAATTGCAATCACAGATGGAACGTGGCTAATTGGATGCAAGTTAAAGTGAGAGATCCTCAAAGGATGCCATATGTGATCTTGTATAAGCAACACGTGGCTGGCGTCAGCTTTGATGACTACATCAATGAAACACAGTTAATTGTTATGGCGCTTAAAATAACGGTACATAATAAAACCACAAAGAGCAAGGTGCTGATTGAAGATGGCTGGCGTCAGCTTTGAGAGCCACATCAATGAAGTACTGCTACGTGTGATGTTGCTTGAGATAGCACCAAATAGCGAGACCGCAAAGGATACAATTCTGACTAAAATTGGGATTCACAGATGAAGAAGTTCTATCACACCAGGTTGAAACCCGTGTAGGTGATCACGCCCAACGCTTTTTGGAGCCATTATTCAAACTGGTGCATGTTGGTCACATAATAGCCCGTAAAACGTCAACGCTGTTGAACATTTTAAATCACGCGGGCCCAAATAAATAGTTACTGCTTAAATTGTCAGTACCTTTCTAATCTATTAGAGCATTGTCACAAGAGTTGCTTGTGAGTAAGTTAAAAGAATTGTCGTCAAGCTTTTGAGGTGAATATCCCGGGCACGGAAATAGCGTTGATCCACTTATCAGCAATTACAAAGGGTACCAACTTCAACATAATCCCAGATATCTTGATCTAATCGTAATATGATCCCAAAATAAGACTTATCCAACTATATTCATATGACGATAATAATGCCATTGCCCTTAAGGTTATTTATATGGGCTAGCTGGCGTAGGAACAGGCACGTGGGTTCTCAATATGTTCCAGTTTGCTCAAAGATTCATTGTTCAAATCGAACGTGAAATCCAAAGAACCTATGTGAAATAGTATGAATGGCCCACAGATGTCCTGAACGAAATATGAATCAATTGGTATTATATTAGTTATAATAAATTTGTCATTATAATGGACTTTCGATAAGGTGCAAAAAAAGAGTAATGCAATGCAAGTATGTTTCATAATCATAATTTATTTTATCTGGTTACACACAGCACGAGATTTTAAGTAAATACAAGCACACTTGACAGTAATATAACAGAATGTTGCCGCTCATAGAACAGCCAATACTTTGAATGCAGTGTTCGTCGTTTTGTTCTTGTAGAATTGCTTCAAAAAAGACTTGAATTTCCGTGCGATGGTTTTCCGACAATGACGCAAAGCTTTGTCATGAACACCCGGTCGGCATAGTGGTTATTGGTGAAAGACGGTGGCATCAGACACATCACTCTGCTGGAGAATTGTGCCTTCTGATGGTTGCCGATGCAGCCTCTCGGACCGACTTGTATTTCCAGTAGCTTCGCATACAGTTGTCTGTTCAATTCTCTCTTGACCATAACACGGCCGACGAGTGGTCTTTGTACATTCCGACTTGATGAGACCTGTCGTCTGAACATGGAAGGTAAAGTCCAGCTTACGCTGGTAACACTGCATGGATGGCGAGGAAAGTCGGCTTGCAAGAGGTTCGTCTTCTTCACAGTCAGTGCCAAGTTCAATATGGGCCGATGAAGTAAGGTCGAGAAGATCTTCATAATGCATTCTCACTGAACTATCTGCTGGACGGATGACACTGATGTCACACAAGCGGACATCGGGACTGAAGGAACAACTAAGAGTTTCTTGTACTGGTGTCACTGCACGCGTCATGCAGTTCCGTGATGGTCTGGCCATGACCAGAGGTCGTCGATGTCCTCTGATACTTGGACTTGGTGTGTAGCAAGCTGCAGATATCTCCACAGACTCCATGTGATACACCATTGTGAGTATGACGACTAAAGCAAAGTCTCTGCTTTTCGCTGTCGAGAGATGTATGTGTACTAAAGATTGATGCTATATGCGCTTCTACACTATGTGGCAGGCAACATTGAACTGAGGATACCAACCGTACCGCGCTCCTTTTATAGATATGTTGCACCTTCATTTGGTACCTGGTTGCCATAGTTATTGTTATTCTGCTGGCGACAATTGCAATCACAGATGGAATGTGGCTAATTGGATGCAAGTTAAGGTGAGAGATCCTCAAAGGATGCTATATGTGATCTTGTATAAGCAACACGTGGCTGGCGTCAGCTTTGATGACTACATCAATAAAACACAGTTAATTGTTATGGCGCTTAAAATAACGGTACATAATAAAACCACAAAGAGCAAGGTGCTGATTGAAGATGGCTGGCGTCAGCTTTGAGAGCCACATCAATGAAGTACT
Source organism: Arenicola marina (assembly GCA_964019135.1). NCBI lineage: Eukaryota > Metazoa > Annelida > Polychaeta > Arenicolidae > Arenicola > Arenicola marina. Next base: position 43,849,080 of record OZ025249.1, read on the forward strand.
GCTACGTGTGATGTTGCTTGAGATAGCACCAAATAGCGAGACCGCAAAGGATACAATTCTGACTAAAATTGGAATTCACAGATGAAGAATTTCTATCACACCAGGTTGAAGCCCGTGTAGGTGATCACGCCCAACGCTTTTTGGAGCCATTATTCAAACTGGTGCATGTTGGTCACATAATAGCCCGTAAAACGTCAACGCTGTTGAACATTTTAAATCACGCGGGCCCAAATAAATAGTTACTGCTTAAATTGTCAGTACCTTTCTAATCTATTAGAGCATTGTCACAAGAGTTGCTTGTGAGTAAGTTAAAAGAATTGTCGTCAAGCTTTTGAGGTGAATATCCCCGGCACGGCAATAGCGTTGATCCACTTATCAGCAATTACAAAGGGTACCAACTTCAACATAATCCCAGATATCTTGATCTAATCGTAATATGATCCCAAAATAAGACTTATCCAACTATATTCATATGACGATAATAATGCCATTGCCCTTAAGGTTATTTATATGGGCTAGCTGGCGTAGGAACAGGCATGTGGGTTCTCAATATGTTCCAGTTTGCTCAAAGATTCATTGTTCAAATCGAACGTGAAGTCCAAAGAACCTATGTGAAATAGTATGGATGGCCCACAGATGTCCTGAACGAATAATGAATCAATTGGTATTATATTAGTTATAATAAATTTGTCATTATAATGGACTTTCGATCAGGTGCAAAAAAAGAGTAATGCAATGCAAGTATGTTTCATAATCATAATTTATTTTATCTGGTTATACACAGCACGAGATTTTAAATAAATACAAGCACACTTGACAGTAATATAACAGAATGTTGCCGCTCATAGAACAGCCAATACTTTGAATGCAGTGTTCGTCGTCTTGTTCTTGTAGAATTGCTTCAAAAAAGACTTGAACTTCCGTGCGATGGTTTTCCGACAATGACGCGAAGCTTTGCCTTGAACACCCGGTCGGCATAGTGGTTTTTGATGAAAGACGGTGGCATCAGACACATCACTCTGCTGGAGAATTGTGCCTTCTGATGGTTGCCGCTGCAGCCTCTCGGACCGACTTGTATTTCCAGTAGCTTCGCATACAGTTGTCTGTTCATTTCTCTCTTGACCATAACACGGCCGACGAGTGGTCTTTGTACATTCCGACTTGATGAGACCTGTCGTCTGAACATGGAAGGTAATGTCCAGCTTACGCTGGTAACACTGCATGGATGGCGAGGAAATTCGGCTTGCAAGAGGTTCGTCTTCTTCACAGTCAGTGCCAAGTTCAATATGGGCCGATGAAGTAAGGTCGAGAAGATCTTCATAATGCATTCTCACTGAACTATCTGCCGGACGGATGACACTGATGTCAAACAAGCGGACATCGGGACTGAAGAAACAACTAGGAGTTTCTTGTACGGGTGTCACTGAACGCGTCATGCAGTTTCGTGATGGTCTGGCCATGACCAGAGGTCGTCGATGTCCTCTGATACTAGGACTTGGTGTGTAGCAAGCTGCAGATATCTCTACAGACTCCATGTGAGACGCCATTGTGAGTATGATGACTAAAGCAAGGTCTCTGCTTTTCGCTGTCGAGAGATGTATGTGTACTGAAGATTGATGGTATATGTGGCAGGCAACATTGAACTGAGGATACCAACCGTACCGCGCTCCTTTTATATGTTGCATATAAATATGTTGCACCTTCATTTGGTACCTGGTTGCCATAGTTATTGTTATTCTGCTGGCGACAATTGCAATCACAGATGGAATGTGGCTAATTGGATGCAAGTTAAAGTGAGAGATCCTCAAAGGATGCCATATGTGATCTTGTATAAGCAAAACGTGGCTGGCGTCAGCTTTGATGACTACATCAATAAAACACAGTTAATTGTTATGGCGCTTAAAATAACGGTACATAATAAAACCACAAAGAGCAAGGTGCTGATTAAAGATGGCTGGCGTCAGCTTTGAGAGCCGCATCAATGAAGTACTGCTACGTGTGATGTTGCTTGAGATAGCACCAAATAGCGAGACCGCAAAGGATACAATTCTGACTAAAATTGGGATTCACAGATGATGAATTTCTATCACACCAGGTTGAAGCCCGTGTAGGTGATCACGCCCAACGCTTTTTGGAGCCATTATTCAAACTGGTGCATGTTGGTCACATAATAGCCCGTAAAACGTCAACGCTGTTGAACATTTTAAATCACGCGGGCCCAAATAAATAGTTACTGCTTAAATTGTCAGTACCTTTCTAATCTATTAGAGCATTGTCACAAGAGTTGCTTGTGAGTGAGTTAAAAGAATTGTCGTCAAGCTTTTGAGGTAAATATCCCCGGCACGGCAATAGCGTTGATCCACTTATCAGCAATTACAAAGGGTACCAACTTCAACATAATCCCAGATATCTTTATCTAATCTTACTCTGACCCCAAAATAAGACATTTCCAACTAAATTCATATGACGATAATAATGCCATTGCCCTTAAGGTTATTTATATGGGCTAGCTGGCGTAGGAACAGGCACGTGGGTTCTCAACATGTTCCAGTTTGCTCAAAGATTTATTGTTCAAATCGAACGTGAAATCCAAAGAGCCTATGTGAAATAGTATGAATGGCCCACAGATGTCCTGAACGAATAATGAATCAATTGGTATTATATTAGTTATAATAAATTTGTCATTATAATGCACTTTCGATAAGGTGCAAAAAAGAGTAATGCAATGCAAATATGTTTCATAATCATAATTTATTTTATCTGGTTACACACAGCACGAGATTTTAAATAAATACAAGCACACTTGACAGTAATATAACAGAATGTTGCCGTTCATAGAACAGCCAATACTTTGAATGCAGTGTTCGTCGTCTTGTTCTTGTAGAATTGCTTCAAAAAAGACTTGAGATTCCGTGCGATGGTTTTCCGACAATGACGCGAAGCTTTGCCTTGAACACCCGGTCGGCATAGTGGTTTTTGATGAAAGACGGTGGCATCAGACACATCACTCTGCTGCAGAATGGTCCCTTCCGATGGTTGCCGCTGCAGCCTCTCGGACCGACTTGTATTTCCAGTAGCTTCGCATACAGTTGTCTGTTCATTTCTGTCTTGACCATAACACGGCCGACGAGTGGTCTTTGTACATTCCGACTTGATGAGACCTGTCGTCTGAACATGGAAGGTAAAGTCCAGCTTACGCTGGTAACACTGCATGGATGGCGAGGAAAGTCGGCTTGCAAGAGGTTCGTCTTCTTCACAGTCAGTACCAAGTTCAATATGGGCCGATGAAGTAAGGTCGAGAAGATCTTCATAATGCATTCTCACTGAACTATCTGCTGGACGGATGACACTGATGTCACACAAGCGGACATCGGGACTGAAGAAACAACTAGGAGCTTCTTGTACAGGTGTCACTGCACGCGTCATGCAGTTCCGTGATGGTCTGGCCATGACCAGAGGTCGTCGACGTCCTCTGATACTAGACCTTGGTGTGTAGCAAGCTGCAGATATCTCCACAGACTCCATGTGAGACGCCATTGTCAGTATGACGACTAAAGCAAGGTCTCTGTTTTTCGATGTCGAGAGATGTATGTGTACTGAAGATTGATGCTATATGCGCTTCTACACTTTGTGGCAGGCAACATTGAACTGAGGATACCAACCGTACCGCGCTCCTTTTATAGATATGTTGCACCTTCATTTGGTACCTGGTTGCCATAGTTATTGTTATTCTGCTGGCGACAATTGCAATCACAGATGGAATGTGGCTAATTGGATGCAAGTTAAAGTGAGAGATCCTCAAAGGATGCCATATGTGATCTTGTATAAGCAACACGTGGCTGGCGTCAGCTTTGATGACTACATCAATGAAACACAGTTAATTGTTATGGCGCTTAAAATAACGGTACATAATAAAACCACAAAGAGCAAGGTGCTGATTGAAGATGACTGGCGTCAGCTTTGAGAGCCACATCAATGAAGTACTGCTACGTGTGATGTTGCTTGAGATAGCACCAAATAGCGAGACCGCAAAGGATACAATTCTGACTAAAATTGGGATTCACAGATGATGAATTTCTATCACACCAGGTTGAAGCCCGTGTAGGTGATCACGCCCAACGCTTTTTGGAGCCATTATTCAAACTGGTGCATGTTGGTCACATAATAGCCCGTAAAACGTCAACGCTGTTGAACATTTTAAATCATGCGGACCCAAATAAATAGTTACTGCTTAAATTGTCAGTACCTTTCTAATCTATTAGAGCATTGTCACAAGAGTTGCTTGTGAGTAAGTTAAAAGAATTGTCGTCAAGCTTTTGAGGTGAATATCCCCGGCACGGCAATAGCGTTGATCCACTTATCAGCAATTACAAAGGGTACCAACTTCAACATAATCCCAGATATCTTGATCTAATCGTAATATGATCCCAAAATAAGACTTATCCAACTATATTCATATGACGATAATAATGCCATTGCCCTTAAGGTTATTTATATGGGCTAGCTGGCGTAGGAACAGGCATGTGGGTTCTCAATATGTTCCAGTTTGCTCAAAGATTCATTGTTCAAATCGAACGTGAAATCCAAAGAACCTATGTGAAATAGTATGGATGGCCCACAGATGTCCTCAACGAATAATGAATCAATTGGTATTATATTAGTTATAATAAATTTGTCATTATAATAGACTTTCGATAAGGTGCAAAAAAAGAGTAATGCAATGCAAGTATGTTTCATAATCATAATTTATTTTATCTGGTTACACACAGCACGAGATTTTAAGTAAATACAAGCACACTTGACAGTAATATAACAGAATGTTGCCGTTCATAGAACAGCCAATACTTTGAATGCAGTGTTCGTCGTTTTGTTCTTGTAGAATTGCTTCAAAAAAGACTTGAATTTCCGTGCGATGGTTTTCCGACAATGACGCGAAGCTTTGTCATGAACACCCGGTCGGCATAGTGGTTATTGATGAAAGACGGTGGCATCAGACACATCACTCTGCTGGAGAATTGTGCCTTCTGATGGTTGCCGATGCAGCCTCTCGGACCGACTTGTATTTCCAGTAGCTTCGCATACAGTTGTCTGTTCATTTCTCTTTTGACCATAACACGGCCGACGAGTGGTCTTTGTACATTCCGACTTGATGAGACCTGTCGTCTGAACATGGAAGGTAATGTCCAGCTTACGGTGGTAACACTGCATGGATGGCGAGGAAAGTCGGCTTGCAAGAGGTTCGTCTTCTTCACAGTCAGTGCCAAGTTCAATGTAGGCCGATGAAGTAAGGTCGAATAGATCTTCATAATGCATTCTCACTGAACTATCTGCTGGATGGATGACACTGATGTCACACAAGCGGACATCGGGACTGAAGAAACAACTAGGAGTTTCTTGTACGGGTGTCACTGCACGCGGCATGCAGTTTCGTGATGGTCTGGCCATGACCAGAGGTCGTCGATGTCCTCTGATACTTGGATTTGGTGTGTAGCAAGCTGCAGATATCTCCACAGACTCCATGTGATACACCATTGTGAGTATGACGACTAAAGCAAAGTCTCTGCTTTTCGCTGTCGAGAGATGTATGTGTACTAAAGATTGATGCTATATGCGCTTCTACACTATGTGGCAGGCAACATTGAACTGAGGATACCAACCGTACCGCGCTCCTTTTATAGATATGTTGCACCTTCATTTGGTACCTGGTTGCCATAGTTATTGTTATTCTGCTGGCGACAATTGCAATCACAGATGGAATGTGGCTAATTGGATGCAAGTTAAGGTGAGAGATCCTCAAAGGATGCTATATGTGATCTTGTATAAGCAACACGTGGCTGGCGTCAGCTTTGATGACTACATCAATAAAACACAGTTAATTGTTATGGCGCTTAAAATAACGGTACATAATAAAACCACAAAGAGCAAGGTGCTGATTGAAGATGGCTGGCGTCAGCTTTGAGAGCCACATCAATGAAGTACTGCTACGTGTGATGTTGCTTGAGATAGCACCAAATAGCGAGACCGCAAAGGATACAATTCTGACTAAAATTGGGATTCACAGATGAAGAATTTCTATCACACCAGGTTGAAGCCCGTGTAGGTGATCACGCCCAACGCTTTTTGGAGCCATTATTCAAACTGGTGCATGTTGGTCACATAATAGCCCGTAAAACGTCAACGCTGTTGAACATTTTAAATCACGCGGGCCCAAATAAATAGTTACTGCTTAAATTTTCAGTACCTTTCTAATCTATTAGAGCATTGTCACAAGAGTTGCTTGTGAGTAAGTTAAAAGAATTGTCGTCAAGCTTTTGAGGTGAATATCCCCGGCACGGCAATAGCGTTGATCCACTTATCAGCAATTACAAAGGGTACCAACTTCAACATAATCCCAGATATCTTGATCTAATCGTAATATGATCCCAAAATAAGACTTATCCAACTATATTCATATGACGATAATAATGCCATTGCCCTTAAGGTTATTTATATGGGCTAGCTGGCGTAGGAACAGGCATGTGGGTTCTCAATATGTTCCAGTTTGCTCAAAGATTCATTGTTCAAATCGAACGTGAAGTCCAAAGAACCTATGTGAAATAGTATGGATGGCCCACAGATGTCCTGAACGAATAATGAATCAATTGGTATTATATTAGTTATAATAAATTTGTCATTATAATGGACTTTCGATCAGGTGCAAAAAAAGAGTAATGCAATGCAAGTATGTTTCATAATCATAATTTATTTTATCTGGTTATACACAGCTCGAGATTTTAAATAAATACAAGCACACTTGACAGTAATATAACAGAATGTTGCCGCTTATAGAACAGCCAATACTTTGAATGCAGTGTTCGTCGTCTTGTTCTTGTAGAATTGCTTCAAAAAAGACTTGAACTTCCGTGCGATGGTTTTCCGACAATGACGCGAAGCTTTGCCTTGAACACCCGGTCGGCATAGTGGCTTTTGATGAAAGACGGTGGCATCAGACACATCACTCTGCTGGAGAATTGTGCCTTCTGATGGTTGCCGATGCAGCCTCTCGGACCGACTTGTATTTCCAGTAGCTTCGCATACAGTTGTCTGTTCAATTCTCTCTTGACCATAACACGGCCGACGAGTGGTCTTTGTACATTCCGACTTGATGAGACCTGTCGTCTGAACATGGAAGGTAAAGTCCAGCTTACGCTGGTAACACTGCATGGATGGCGAGGAAAGTCGGCTTGCAAGAGGTTCGTCTTCTTCACAGTCAGTGCCAAGTTCAATATGGGCCGATGAAGTAAGGTCGAGAAGATCTTCATAATGCATTCTCACTGAACTATCTGCTGGACGGATGACACTGATGTCACACAAGCGGACATCGGGACTGAAGAAACAACTAAGAGTTTCTTGTACTGGTGTCACTGCACGCGTCATGCAGTTCCGTGATGGTCTGGCCATGACCAGAGGTCGTCGATGTCCTCTGATACTTGGACTTGGTGTGTAGCAAGCTGCAGATATCTCCACAGACTCCATGTGATACACCATTGTGAGTATGACGACTAAAGCAAAGTCTCTGCTTTTCGCTGTCGAGAGATGTATGTGTACTAAAGATTGATGCTATATGCGCTTCTACACTATGTGGCAGGCAACATTGAACTGAGGATACCAACCGTACCGCGCTCCTTTTATAGATATGTTGCACCTTCATTTGGTACCTGGTTGCCATAGTTATTGTTATTCTGCTGGCGACAATTGCAATCACAGATGGAATGTGGCTAATTGGATGCAAGTTAAGGTGAGAGATCCTCAAAGGATGCTATATGTGATCTTGTATAAGCAACACGTGGCTGGCGTCAGCTTTGATGACTACATCAATAAAACACAGTTAATTGTTATGGCGCTTAAAATAACGGTACATAATAAAACCACAAAGAGCAAGGTGCTGATTGAAGATGGCTGGCGTCAGCTTTGAGAGCCACATCAATGAAGTACTGCTACGTGTGATGTTGCTTGAGATAGCACCAAATAGCGAGACCGCAAAGGATACAATTCTGACTAAAATTGGAATTCACAGATGAAGAATTTCTATCACACCAGGTTGAAGCCCGTGTAGGTGATCACGCCCAACGCTTTTTGGAGCCATTATTCAAACTGGTGCATGTTGGTCACATAATAGCCCGTAAAACGTCAACGCTGTTGAACATTTTAAATCACGCGGGCCCAAATAAATAGTTACTGCTTAAATTGTCAGTACCTTTCTAATCTATTAGAGCATTGTCACAAGAGTTGCTTGTGAGTAAGTTAAAAGAATTGTCGTCAAGCTTTTGAGGTGAATATCCCCGGCACGGCAATAGCGTTGATCCACTTATCAGCAATTACAAAGGGTACCAACTTCAACATAATCCCAGATATCTTGATCTAATCGTAATATGATCCAAAAATAAGACTTATCCAACTATATTCATATGACGATAATAATGCCATTGCCCTTAAGGTTATTTATATGGGCTAGCTGGCGTAGGAACAGGCATGTGGGTTCTCAATATGTTCCAGTTTGCTCAAAGATTCATTGTTCAAATCGAACGTGAAGTCCAAAGAACCTATGTGAAATAGTATGGATGGCCCACAGATGTCCTGAACGAATAATGAATCAATTGGTATTATATTAGTTATAATAAATTTGTCATTATAATGGACTTTCGATCAGGTGCAAAAAAAGAGTAATGCAATGCAAGTATGTTTCATAATCATAATTTATTTTATCTGGTTATACACAGCACGAGATTTTAAATAAATACAAGCACACTTGACAGTAATATAACAGAATGTTGCCGCTCATAGAACAGCCAATACTTTGAATGCAGTGTTCGTCGTCTTGTTCTTGTAGAATTGCTTCAAAAAAGACTTGAACTTCCGTGCGATGGTTTTCCGACAATGACGCGAAGCTTTGCCTTGAACACCCGGTCGGCATAGTGGTTTTTGATGAAAGACGGTGGCATCAGACACATCACTCTGCTGGAGAATTGTGCCTTCTGATGGTTGCCGCTGCAGCCTCTCGGACCGACTTGTATTTCCAGTAGCTTCGCATACAGTTGTCTGTTCATTTCTCTCTTGACCATAACACGGCCGACGAGTGGTCTTTGTACATTCCGACTTGATGAGACCTGTCGTCTGAACATGGAAGGTAATGTCCAGCTTACGCTGGTAACACTGCATGGATGGCGAGGAAATTCGGCTTGCAAGAGGTTCGTCTTCTTCACAGTCAGTGCCAAGTTCAATATGGGCCGATGAAGTAAGGTCGAGAAGATCTTCATAATGCATTCTCACTGAACTATCTGCCGGACGGATGACACTGATGTCAAACAAGCGGACATCGGGACTGAAGAAATAACTAGGAGTTTCTTGTACGGGTGTCACTGAACGCGTCATGCAGTTTCGTGATGGTCTGGCCATGACCAGAGGTCGTCGATGTCCTCTGATACTAGGACTTGGTGTGTAGCAAGCTGCAGATATCTCTACAGACTCCATGTGAGACGCCATTGTGAGTATGATGACTAAAGCAAGGTCTCTGCTTTTCGCTGTCGAGAGATGTATGTGTACTGAAGATTGATGGTATATGTGGCAGGCAACATTGAACTGAGGATACCAACCGTACCGCGCTCCTTTTATATGTTGCATATAAATATGTTGCACCTTCATTTGGTACCTGGTTGCCATAGTTATTGTTATTCTGCTGGCGACAATTGCAATCACAGATGGAATGTGGCTAATTGGATGCAAGTTAAAGTGAGAGATCCTCAAAGGATGCCATATGTGATCTTGTATAAGCAAAACGTGGCTGGCGTCAGCTTTGATGACTACATCAATAAAACACAGTTAATTGTTATGGCGCTTAAAATAACGGTACATAATAAAACCACAAAGAGCAAGGTGCTGATTGAAGATGGCTGGCGTCAGCTTTGAGAGCCGCATCAATGAAGTACTGCTACGTGTGATGTTGCTTGAGATAGCACCAAATAGCGAGACCGCAAAGGATACAATTCTGACTAAAATTGGGATTCACAGATGATGAATTTCTATCACACCAGGTTGAAGCCCGTGTAGGTGATCACGCCCAACGCTTTTTGGAGCCATTATTCAAACTGGTGCATGTTGGTCACATAATAGCCCGTAAAACGTCAACGCTGTTGAACATTTTAAATCACGCGGGCCCAAATAAATAGTTACTGCTTAAATTGTCAGTACCTTTCTAATCTATTAGAGCATTGTCACAAGAGTTGCTTGTGAGTGAGTTAAAAGAATTGTCGTCAAGCTTTTGAGGTAAATATCCCCGGCACGGCAATAGCGTTGATCCACTTATCAGCAATTACAAAGGGTACCAACTTCAACATAATCCCAGATATCTTTATCTAATCTTACTCTGACCCCAAAATAAGACATTTCCAACTAAATTCATATGACGATAATAATGCCATTGCCCTTAAGGTTATTTATATGGGCTAGCTGGCGTAGGAACAGGCACGTGGGTTCTCAACATGTTCCAGTTTGCTCAAAGATTTATTGTTCAAATCGAACGTGAAATCCAAAGAGCCTATGTGAAATAGTATGAATGGCCCACAGATGTCCTGAACGAATAATGAATCAATTGGTATTATATTAGTTATAATAAATTTGTCATTATAATGCACTTTCGATAAGGTGCAAAAAAGAGTAATGCAATGCAAATATGCTTCATAATCATAATTTATTTTATCTGGTTACACACAGCACGAGATTTTAAATAAATACAAGCACACTTGACAGTAATATAACAGAATGTTGCCGTTCATAGAACAGCCAATACTTTGAATGCAGTGTTCGTCGTCTTGTTCTTGTAGAATTGCTTCAAAAAAGACTTGAGATTCCGTGCGATGGTTTTCCGACAATGACGCGAAGCTTTGCCTTGAACACCCGGTCGGCATAGTGGTTTTTGATGAAAGACGGTGGCATCAGACACATCACTCTGCTGCAGAATGGTCCCTTCCGATGGTTGCCGCTGCAGCCTCTCGGACCGAATTGTATTTCCAGTAGCTTCGCATACAGTTGTCTGTTCATTTCTGTCTTGACCATAACACGGCCGACGAGTGGTCTTTGTACATTCCGACTTGATGAGACCTGTCGTCTGAACATGGAAGGTAAAGTCCAGCTTACGCTGGTAACACTGCATGGATGGCGAGGAAAGTCGGCTTGCAAGAGGTTCGTCTTCTTCACAGTCAGTACCAAGTTCAATATGGGCCGATGAAGTAAGGTCGAGAAGATCTTCATAATGCATTCTCACTGAACTATCTGCTGGACGGATGACACTGATGTCACACAAGCGGACATCGGGACTGAAGAAACAACTAGGAGCTTCTTGTACAGGTGTCACTGCACGCGTCATGCAGTTCCGTGATGGTCTGGCCATGACCAGAGGTCGTCGACGTCCTCTGATACTAGACCTTGGTGTGTAGCAAGCTGCAGATATCTCCACAGACTCCATGTGAGACGCCATTGTCAGTATGACGACTAAAGCAAGGTCTCTGTTTTTCGATGTCGAGAGATGTATGTGTACTGAAGATTGATGCTATATGCGCTTCTACACTTTGTGGCAGGCAACATTGAACTGAGGATACCAACCGTACCGCGCTCCTTTTATAGATATGTTGCACCTTCATTTGGTACCTGGTTGCCATAGTTATTGTTATTCTGCTGGCGACAATTGCAATCACAGATGGAATGTGGCTAATTGGATGCAAGTTAAAGTGAGAGATCCTCAAAGGATGCCATATGTGATCTTGTATAAGCAACACGTGGCTGGCGTCAGCTTTGATGACTACATCAATGAAACACAGTTAATTGTTATGGCGCTTAAAATAACGGTACATAATAAAACCACAAAGAGCAAGGTGCTGATTGAAGATGACTGGCGTCAGCTTTGAGAGCCACATCAATGAAGTACTGCTACGTGTGATGTTGCTTGAGATAGCACCAAATAGCGAGACCGCAAAGGATACAATTCTGACTAAAATTGGGATTCACAGATGATGAATTTCTATCACACCAGGTTGAAGCCCGTGTAGGTGATCACGCCCAACGCTTTTTGGAGCCATTATTCAAACTGGTGCATGTTGGTCACATAATAGCCCGTAAAACGTCAACGCTGTTGAACATTTTAAATCATGCGGACCCAAATAAATAGTTACTGCTTAAATTGTCAGTACCTTTCTAATCTATTAGAGCATTGTCACAAGAGTTGCTTGTGAGTAAGTTAAAAGAATTGTCGTCAAGCTTTTGAGGTGAATATCCCCGGCACGGCAATAGCGTTGATCCACTTATCAGCAATTACAAAGGGTACCAACTTCAACATAATCCCAGATATCTTGATCTAATCGTAATATGATCCCAAAATAAGACTTATCCAACTATATTCATATGACGATAATAATGCCATTGCCCTTAAGGTTATTTATATGGGCTAGCTGGCGTAGGAACAGGCATGTGGGTTCTCAATATGTTCCAGTTTGCTCAAAGATTCATTGTTCAAATCGAACGTGAAATCCAAAGAACCTATGTGAAATAGTATGGATGGCCCACAGATGTCCTCAACGAATAATGAATCAATTGGTATTATATTAGTTATAATAAATTTGTCATTATAATAGACTTTCGATAAGGTGCAAAAAAAGAGTAATGCAATGCAAGTATGTTTCATAATCATAATTTATTTTATCTGGTTACACACAGCACGAGATTTTAAGTAAATACAAGCACACTTGACAGTAATATAACAGAATGTTGCCGTTCATAGAACAGCCAATACTTTGAATGCAGTGTTCGTCGTTTTGTTCTTGTAGAATTGCTTCAAAAAAGACTTGAATTTCCGTGCGATGGTTTTCCGACAATGACGCGAAGCTTTGTCATGAACACCCGGTCGGCATAGTGGTTATTGATGAAAGACGGTGGCATCAGACACATCACTCTGCTGGAGAATTGTGCCTTCTGATGGTTGCCGATGCAGCCTCTCGGACCGACTTGTATTTCCAGTAGCTTCGCATACAGTTGTCTGTTCATTTCTCTTTTGACCATAACACGGCCGACGAGTGGTCTTTGTACATTCCGACTTGATGAGACCTGTCGTCTGAACATGGAAGGTAATGTCCAGCTTACGGTGGTAACACTGCATGGATGGCGAGGAAAGTCGGCTTGCAAGAGGTTCGTCTTCTTCACAGTCAGTGCCAAGTTCAATGTAGGCCGATGAAGTAAGGTCGAATAGATCTTCATAATGCATTCTCACTGAACTATCTGCTGGATGGATGACACTGATGTCACACAAGCGGACATCGGGACTGAAGAAACAACTAGGAGTTTCTTGTACGGGTGTCACTGCACGCGGCATGCAGTTTCGTGATGGTCTGGCCATGACCAGGGGTCGTCGACGTCCTCTGATACTAGGACTTGGTGTGTAGCAAGCCGCAGATATCTCCACAGACTCCGAGTGAGAGGCCATGGTGAGTATGATGACTAAAGGAAGGTCTCTGCTTTTCGCTGTCGAGAGATGTATGTGTACTGAAGATTGATGGTATATGTGGCAGGCAACATTGAACTGAGGATACCAACCGTACCGCGCTCCTTTTATATATAATAAGAATTTCTATCACACCAGGTTGAAACCCGTGTAGGTGATCACGCCCAACGCTTTTGGGAGCCATTCTTGAAACTGGTGCATGTTGGTCACATAATAGCCCGTAAAACGTCAACGCTGTTGAACATTTTAAATCACGCGGGCCCAAATAAATAGTTACTGCTTAAATTGTCAGTACCTTTCTAATCTATTAGAGCATTGTCACAAGAGTTGCTTGTGAGTGAGTTAAAAGAATTGTCGTCAAGATTTTGAGGTGAATATCCCCGGCACGGAAATAGCGTTGATCCACTTATCAGCAATTACAAAGGGTACCAACTTCAACATAATCCCAGATATCTTGATCCAATCGTAATATGACCCCAAAATAAGACTTATCCAACTATATTCATATGACGATAATAATGCCATTGCCCTTAAGGTTATTTATATGGACTAGCTGGCGTAGGAACAGGCACGTGGGTTCTCAATATGTTCCAGTTTGCTCAAAGATTCATTGTTCAAATCGAACGTGAAATCCAAAGAACCTATGTGAAATAGTATGGATGGCCCACAGATGTCATGAACGAATAATGAATCAATTGGTATTATATTAGTTATAATAAATTTGTCATTATAATGGACTTTCGATAAGGTGCAAAAAAAGAGTAATGCAATGCAAGTATGTTTCATAATCATAATTTATTTTCTCTGGTTACACACAGCTCGAGATTTTAAATAAATACAAGCACACTTGACAGTAATATAACAGAATGTTGCCGCTCATAGAACAGCCAATACTTTGAATGCAGTGTTCGTCGTCTTGTTCTTGTAGAATTGCTTCAAAAAAGACGAGATTCCGTGCGATGGTTTTCCGACAATGACGCGAAGCTTTGCCTTGAACACCCGGTCGGCATAGTGGTTTTTGATGAAAGACGGTGGCATCAGACACATCACTCTGCGGGAGAATTGTGCCTTCTGATGGTTGCCGATGCAGCCTCTCGGACCGACTTGTATTTCCAGTAGCTTCGCATACAGTTGTCTGTTCATTTCTCTCTTGACCATAACACGGCCGACGAGTGGTCTTTGTACATTCCGACTTGATGAGACCTGTCGTCTGAACATGGAAGGTAAAGTCCAGCTTACGCTGGTAACACTGCATCGATGGCGAGGAAAGTCGGCTTGCAAGAGGATCGTCTTCTTCACAGTCAGTGCCAAATTCAATGTAGGCCGATGAAGTAAGGTCGAGAAGATCTTCATAATGCATTCTCACTGAACTATCTGCTGGACGGATGACACGGATGTCACACAAGCGGACATCGGGACTGAAGAAACAACTAGGAGTTTCACAGTCAGTGCCAAGTTCAATATGGGCCGATGAAGTAAGGTCGAGAAGATCTTCATAATGCATTCTCACTGAACTATCTGCTGGACGGATGACACTGATGTCACACAAGCGGACATCGGGACTGAAGAAACAAATAGGAGTTTCTTGTATGGGTGTCACTGCACGCGTCATGCAGTTTCGTGATGGTCTGGCCATGACCAGAGGTCGTCGACGTCTTCTGATACTTGAACTTGGTGTGTACCAAGCTGCAGATATCTCCACAGACTCCATGTGAGACACCATTGTGAGTATGACGACTAAAGCAAGGTCTCTGTTTTTCGCTGTCGAGAGATGTATGTGTACTGAAGATTGATGCTATATGCCCTTCTACACTTTGTGGCAGGCAACATTGAACTGAGGATACCAACCGTACCGCGCTCCTTTTATGGATATGTTGCACCTTCATTTGGTACCTGGTTGCCATAGTTATTGTTATTCTGCTGGCGACAATTGCAATCACAGATGGAATGTGGCTAATTGGATGCAAGTTAAGGTGAGAGATCCTCAAAGGATGCCATATGTGATCTTGTATAAGCAACACGTGGCTGGCGTCAGCTTTGATGACTACATCAATAAAACACAGTTAATTGTTATGGCGCTTAAAATAACGGTACATAATAAAACCACAAAGAGCAAGGTGCTGATTGAAGATGGCTGGCGTCAGCTTTGAGAGCCGCATCAATGAAGTACTGCTACGTGTGATGTTGCTTGAGATAGCACCAAATAGCGAGACCGCAAAGGATACAATTCTGACTAAAATTGGGATTCACAGATGCAGAATTTCTATCACACCAGGTTGAAGCCCGTGTAGGTGATCACGCCCAACGCTTTTTGGAGCCATTATTCAAACTGGTGCATGTTGGTCACATAATAGCCCGTAAAACGTCAACGCTGTTGAACATTTTAAATCACGCGGGCCCAAATAAATAGTTACTGCTTAAATTGTCAGTACCTTTCTAATCTATTAGAGCATTGTCACAAGAGTTGCTTGTGAGTGAGTTAAAAGAATTGTCGTCAAGCTTTTGAGGTAAATATCCCCGGCACGGCAATAGCGTTGATCCACTTATCAGCAATTACAAAGGGTACCAACTTCAACATAATCCCAGATATCTTTATCTAATCTTACTCTGACCCCAAAATAAGACATTTCCAACTAAATTCATATGACGATAATAATGCCATTGCCCTTAAGGTTATTTATATGGGCTAGCTGGCGTAGGAACAGGCACGTGGGTTCTCAACATGTTCCAGTTTGCTCAAAGATTTATTGTTCAAATCGAACGTGAAATCCAAAGAGCCTATGTGAAATAGTATGAATGGCCCACAGATGTCCTGAACGAATAATGAATCAATTGGTATTATATTAGTTATAATAAATTTGTCATTATAATGCACTTTCGATAAGGCGCAAAAAAGAGTAATGCAATGCAAATATGTTTCATAATCATAATTTATTTTATCTGGTTACACACAGCACGAGATTTTAAATAAATACAAGCACACTTGACAGTAATATAACAGAATGTTGC
Source organism: Arenicola marina (assembly GCA_964019135.1). NCBI lineage: Eukaryota > Metazoa > Annelida > Polychaeta > Arenicolidae > Arenicola > Arenicola marina. The sequence goes on from OZ025249.1 coordinate 43,865,614, forward strand.
CGTTCATAGAACAGCCAATACTTTGAATGCAGTGTTCGTCGTCTTGTTCTTGTAGAATTGCTTCAAAAAAGACTTGAGATTCCGTGCGATGGTTTTCCGACAATGACGCGAAGCTTTGCCTTGAACACCCGGTCGGCATAGTGGTTTTTGATGAAAGACGGTGGCATCAGACACATCACTCTGCTGCAGAATGGTCCCTTCCGATGGTTGCCGCTGCAGCCTCTCGGACCGAATTGTATTTCCAGTAGCTTCGCATACAGTTGTCTGTTCATTTCTGTCTTGACCATAACACGGCCGACGAGTGGTCTTTGTACATTCCGACTTGATGAGACCTGTCGTCTGAACATGGAAGGTAAAGTCCAGCTTACGCTGGTAACACTGCATGGATGGCGAGGAAAGTCGGCTTGCAAGAGGTTCGTCTTCTTCACAGTCAGTACCAAGTTCAATATGGGCCGATGAAGTAAGGTCGAGAAGATCTTCATAATGCATTCTCACTGAACTATCTGCTGGACGGATGACACTGATGTCACACAAGCGGACATCGGGACTGAAGAAACAACTAGGAGCTTCTTGTACAGGTGTCACTGCACGCGTCATGCAGTTCCGTGATGGTCTGGCCATGACCAGAGGTCGTCGACGTCCTCTGATACTAGACCTTGGTGTGTAGCAAGCTGCAGATATCTCCGAGGACTCCATGTGAGACGCCATTGTCAGTATGACGACTAAAGCAAGGTCTCTGTTTTTCGATGTCGAGAGATGTATGTGTACTGAAGATTGATGCTATATGCGCTTCTACACTTTGTGGCAGGCAACATTGAACTGAGGATACCAACCGTACCGCGCTCCTTTTATAGATATGTTGCACCTTCATTTGGTACCTGGTTGCCATAGTTATTGTTATTCTGCTGGCGACAATTGCAATCACAGATGGAATGTGGCTAATTGGATGCAAGTTAAAGTGAGAGATCCTCAAAGGATGCCATATGTGATCTTGTATAAGCAACACGTGGCTGGCGTCAGCTTTGATGACTACATCAATGAAACACAGTTAATTGTTATGGCGCTTAAAATAACGGTACATAATAAAACCACAAAGAGCAAGGTGCTGATTGAAGATGACTGGCGTCAGCTTTGAGAGCCACATCAATGAAGTACTGCTACGTGTGATGTTGCTTGAGATAGCACCAAATAGCGAGACCGCAAAGGATACAATTCTGACTAAAATTGGGATTCACAGATGATGAATTTCTATCACACCAGGTTGAAGCCCGTGTAGGTGATCACGCCCAACGCTTTTTGGAGCCATTATTCAAACTGGTGCATGTTGGTCACATAATAGCCCGTAAAACGTCAACGCTGTTGAACATTTTAAATCATGCGGACACAAATAAATAGTTACTGCTTAAATTGTCAGTACCTTTCTAATCTATTAGAGCATTGTCACAAGAGTTGCTTGTGAGTAAGTTAAAAGAATTGTCGTCAAGCTTTTGAGGTGAATATCCCCGGCACGGCAATAGCGTTGATCCACTTATCAGCAATTACAAAGGGTACCAACTTCAACATAATCCCAGATATCTTGATCTAATCGTAATATGATCCCAAAATAAGACTTATCCAACTATATTCATATGACGATAATAATGCCATTGCCCTTAAGGTTATTTATATGGGCTAGCTGGCGTAGGAACAGGCATGTGGGTTCTCAATATGTTCCAGTTTGCTCAAAGATTCATTGTTCAAATCGAACGTGAAATCCAAAGAACCTATGTGAAATAGTATGGATGGCCCACAGATGTCCTCAACGAATAATGAATCAATTGGTATTATATTAGTTATAATAAATTTGTCATTATAATAGACTTTCGATAAGGTGCAAAAAAAGAGTAATGCAATGCAAGTATGTTTCATAATCATAATTTATTTTATCTGGTTACACACAGCACGAGATTTTAAGTAAATACAAGCACACTTGACAGTAATATAACAGAATGTTGCCGTTCATAGAACAGCCAATACTTTGAATGCAGTGTTCGTCGTTTTGTTCTTGTAGAATTGCTTCAAAAAAGACTTGAATTTCCGTGCGATGGTTTTCCGACAATGACGCGAAGCTTTGTCATGAACACCCGGTCGGCATAGTGGTTATTGATGAAAGACGGTGGCATCAGACACATCACTCTGCTGGAGAATTGTGCCTTCTGATGGTTGCCGATGCAGCCTCTCGGACCGACTTGTATTTCCAGTAGCTTCGCATACAGTTGTCTGTTCATTTCTCTTTTGACCATAACACGGCCGACGAGTGGTCTTTGTACATTCCGACTTGATGAGACCTGTCGTCTGAACATGGAAGGTAATGTCCAGCTTACGGTGGTAACACTGCATGGATGGCGAGGAAAGTCGGCTTGCAAGAGGTTCGTCTTCTTCACAGTCAGTACCAAGTTCAATGTAGGCCGATGAAGTAAGGTCGAATAGATCTTCATAATGCATTCTCACTGAACTATCTGCTGGATGGATGACACTGATGTCACACAAGCGGACATCGGGACTGAAGAAACAACTAGGAGTTTCTTGTACGGGTGTCACTGCACGCGGCATGCAGTTTCGTGATGGTCTGGCCATGACCAGGGGTCGTCGACGTCCTCTGATACTAGGACTTGGTGTGTAGCAAGCCGCAGATATCTCCACAGACTCCGAGTGAGAGGCCATGGTGAGTATGATGACTAAAGGAAGGTCTCTGCTTTTCGCTGTCGAGAGATGTATGTGTACTGAAGATTGATGGTATATGTGGCAGGCAACATTGAACTGAGGATACCAACCGTACCGCGCTCCTTTTATATATAATAAGAATTTCTATCACACCAGGTTGAAACCCGTGTAGGTGATCACGCCCAACGCTTTTGGGAGACATTATTGAAACTGGTGCATGTTGGTCACATAATAGCCCGTAAAACGTCAACGCTGTTGAACATTTTAAATCACGCGGGCCCAAATAAATAGTTACTGCTTAAATTGTCAGTACCTTTCTAATCTATTAGAGCATTGTCACAAGAGTTGCTTGTGAGTGAGTTAAAAGAATTGTCGTCAAGATTTTGAGGTGAATATCCCCGGCACGGAAATAGCGTTGATCCACTTATCAGCAATTACAAAGGGTACCAACTTCAACATAATCCCAGATATCTTGATCCAATCGTAATATGACCCCAAAATAAGACTTATCCAACTATATTCATATGACGATAATAATGCCATTGCCCTTAAGGTTATTTATATGGACTAGCTGGCGTAGGAACAGGCACGTGGGTTCTCAATATGTTCCAGTTTGCTCAAAGATTCATTGTTCAAATCGAACGTGAAATCCAAAGAACCTATGTGAAATAGTATGGATGGCCCACAGATGTCATGAACGAATAATGAATCAATTGGTATTATATTAGTTATAATAAATTTGTCATTATAATGGACTTTCGATAAGGTGCAAAAAAAGAGTAATGCAATGCAAGTATGTTTCATAATCATAATTTATTTTATCTGGTTACACACAGCTCGAGATTTTAAATAAATACAAGCACACTTGACAGTAATATAACAGAATGTTGCCGCTCATAGAACAGCCAATACTTTGAATGCAGTGTTCGTCGTCTTGTTCTTGTAGAATTGCTTCAAAAAAGACGAGATTCCGTGCGATGGTTTTCCGACAATGACGCGAAGCTTTGCCTTGAACACCCGGCCGGCATAGTGGTTTTTGATGAAAGACGGTGGCATCAGACACATCACTCTGCTGGAGAATTGTGCCTTCTGATGGTTGCCGATGCAGCCTCTCGGACCGACTTGTATTTCCAGTAGCTTCGCATACAGTTGTCTGTTCATTTCTCTCTTGACCATAACACGGCCGACGAGTGGTCTTTGTACATTCCGACTTGATGAGACCTGTCGTCTGAACATGGAAGGTAAAGTCCAGCTTACGCTGGTAACACTGCATCGATGGCGAGGAAAGTCGGCTTGCAAGAGGATCGTCTTCTTCACAGTCAGTGCCAAATTCAATGTAGGCCGATGAAGTAAGGTCGAGAAGATCTTCATAATGCATTCTCACTGAACTATCTGCTGGACGGATGACACGGATGTCACACAAGCGGACATCGGGACTGAAGAAACAACTAGGAGTTTCACAGTCAGTGCCAAGTTCAATATGGGCCGATGAAGTAAGGTCGAGAAGATCTTCATAATGCATTCTCACTGAACTATCTGCTGGACGGATGACACTGATGTCACACAAGCGGACATCGGGACTGAAGAAACAAATAGGAGTTTCTTGTATGGGTGTCACTGCACGCGTCATGCAGTTTCGTGATGGTCTGGCCATGACCAGAGGTCGTCGACGTCTTCTGATACTTGAACTTGGTGTGTACCAAGCTGCAGATATCTCCACAGACTCCATGTGAGACACCATTGTGAGTATGACGACTAAAGCAAGGTCTCTGTTTTTCGCTGTCGAGAGATGTATGTGTACTGAAGATTGATGCTATATGCCCTTCTACACTTTGTGGCAGGCAACATTGAACTGAGGATACCAACCGTACCGCGCTCCTTTTATGGATATGTTGCACCTTCATTTGGTACCTGGTTGCCATAGTTATTGTTATTCTGCTGGCGACAATTGCAATCACAGATGGAATGTGGCTAATTGGATGCAAGTTAAGGTGAGAGATCCTCAAAGGATGCCATATGTGATCTTGTATAAGCAACACGTGGCTGGCGTCAGCTTTGATGACTACATCAATAAAACACAGTTAATTGTTATGGCGCTTAAAATAACGGTACATAATAAAACCACAAAGAGCAAGGTGCTGATTGAAGATGGCTGGCGTCAGCTTTGAGAGCCGCATCAATGAAGTACTGCTACGTGTGATGTTGCTTGAGATAGCACCAAATAGCGAGACCGCAAAGGATACAATTCTGACTAAAATTGGGATTCACAGATGCAGAATTTCTATCACACCAGGTTGAAGCCCGTGTAGGTGATCACGCCCAACGCTTTTTGGAGCCATTATTCAAACTGGTGCATGTTGGTCACATAATAGCCCGTAAAACGTCAACGCTGTTGAACATTTTAAATCACGCGGGCCCAAATAAATAGTTACTGCTTAAATTGTCAGTACCTTTCTAATCTATTAGAGCATTGTCACAAGAGTTGCTTGTGAGTGAGTTAAAAGAATTGTCGTCAAGCTTTTGAGGTAAATATCCCCGGCACGGCAATAGCGTTGATCCACTTATCAGCAATTACAAAGGGTACCAATTTCAACATAATCCCAGATATCTTTATCTAATCTTACTCTGACCCCAAAATAAGACATTTCCAACTATATTCATATGACGATAATAATGCCATTGCCCTTAAGGTTATTTATATGGGCTAGCTGGCGTAGGAACAGGCACGTGGGTTCTCAACATGTTCCAGTTTGCTCAAAGATTTATTGTTCAAATCGAACGTGAAATCCAAAGAGCCTATGTGAAATAGTATGAATGGCCCACAGATGTCCTGAACGAATAATGAATCAATTGGTATTATATTAGTTATAATAAATTTGTCATTATAATGCACTTTCGATAAGGTGCAAAAAAGAGTAATGCAATGCAAATATGTTTCATAATCATAATTTATTTTATCTGGTTACACACAGCACGAGATTTTAAATAAATACAAGCACACTTGACAGTAATATAACAGAATGTTGCCGTTCATAGAACAGCCAATACTTTGAATGCAGTGTTCGTCGTCTTGTTCTTGTAGAATTGCTTCAAAAAAGACTTGAGATTCCGTGCGATGGTTTTCCGACAATGACGCGAAGCTTTGCCTTGAACACCCGGCCGGCATAGTGGTTTTTGATGAAAGACGTTGGCATCAGACACATCACTCTGCTGCAGAATGGTCCCTTCCGATGGTTGCCGCTGCAGCCTCTCGGACCGAATTGTATTTCCAGTAGCTTCGCATACAGTTGTCTGTTCATTTCTGTCTTGACCATAACACGGCCGACGAGTGGTCTTTGTACATTCCGACTTGATGAGACCTGTCGTCTGAACATGGAAGGTAAAGTCCAGCTTACGCTGGTAACACTGCATGGATGGCGAGGAAAGTCGGCTTGCAAGAGGTTCGTCTTCTTCACAGTCAGTACCAAGTTCAATATGGGCCGATGAAGTAAGGTCGAGAAGATCTTCATAATGCATTCTCACTGAACTATCTGCTGGACGAATGACACTGATGTCACACAAGCGGACATCGGGACTGAAGAAACAACTAGGAGCTTCTTGTACAGGTGTCACTGCACGCGTCATGCAGTTCCGTGATGGTCTGGCCATGACCAGAGGTCGTCGACGTCCTCTGATACTAGACCTTGGTGTGTAGCAAGCTGCAGATATCTCCACAGACTCCATGTGAGACGCCATTGTCAGTATGACGACTAAAGCAAGGTCTCTGTTTTTCGATGTCGAGAGATGTATGTGTACTGAAGATTGATGCTATATGCGCTTCTACACTTTGTGGCAGGCAACATTGAACTGAGGATACCAACCGTACCGCGCTCCTTTTATAGATATGTTGCACCTTCATTTGGTACCTGGTTGCCATAGTTATTGTTATTCTGCTGGCGACAATTGCAATCACAGATGGAATGTGGCTAATTGGATGCAAGTTAAGGTGAGAGATCCTCAAAGGATGCCATATGTGATCTTGTATAAGCAACACGTGGCTGGCGTCAGCTTTGATGACTACATCAATAAAACACAGTTAATTGTTATGGCGCTTAAAATAACGGTACATAATAAAACCACAGAGAGCAAGGTGCTGATTGAAGATGGCTGGCGTCAGCTTTGAGAGCCACATCAATGAAGTACTGCTACGTGTGATGTTGCTTGAGATAGCACCAAATAGCGAGACCGCCAAGGATACAATTCTGACTAAAATTGGGATTCACAGATGCAGAATTTCTATCACACCAGGTTGAAGCCCGTGTAGGTGATCACGCCCAACGCTTTTTGGAGCCATTATTCAAATTGGTGCATGTTGGTCACATAATAGCCCGTAAAACGTCAACGCTGTTGAAAATTTTAAATCACGCGGGCCCAAATAAATAGTTACTGCTTAAATTGTCAGTACCTTTCTAATCGATTAGTGCATTGTCACAACAGTCTCTTGTGAGTGAGTTAAAAGAATTGTCGTCAAGCTTTTGAGGTAAATATCCCCGGCACGGCAATAGCGTTGATCCACTTATCAGCAATTACAAAGAGTACCAACTTCAACATAATCCCAGATATCTTGATCTAATCTTACTCTGACAACAAAATAAGACACTTCCAACTATATTCATATGACGATAATAATGCCAATGCCCTTAAGGTTATTTATATTATATAGGCTAGCTAGCGTAGGAACGTGGGTTCTCAACATGTTCCAGTTTGCTCAAAGATTCATTGTTCAAATCGAACGTGAAATCCAAAGAGCCTATGTGAAATAGTATGAATGGCCCACAGATGTCCTGAACGAATAATGAATCAATTCGTATTATATTAGTTATAATAAATTTGTCATTATAATGCACTTTCGATCAGGTGCAAAAAAGAGTAATGCAATGCAAGTATGTTTCATAATCATAAGTTATTTTATCTGGTTACACACAGCACGAGATTTTAAATAAATACAAGCACACTTGACAGTCATATAACAGAATGTTGCCGTTCATAGAACAGCCAATACTTTGAATGCAGTGTTCGTCGTCTTGTTCTTGTAGAATTGCTTCAAAAAAGACTTGAGATTCCGTGTGATGGTTTTCCGACAATGACGCGAAGCTTTGCCTTGAACACCCGGTCGGCATAGTGGTTTTTGATGAAAGACGGTGGCATCAGACACATCACTCTGCTGGAGAATTGTGCCCTCTGATGGTTGCCGCTGCAGCCTCTCGGACCGACTTGTATTTCCAGTAGCTTCGCATACAGTTGTCTGTTCATTTCTGTCTTGACCATAACACGGCCGACGAGTGGTCTTTGTACATTCCGACTTGATGAGACCTGTCGTCTGAACATGGAAGGTAAAGTCCAGCTTACGCTGGTAACACTGCATGGATGGCGAGGAAAGTCGGCTTGCAAGAGGTTCGTCTTCTTCACAGTCAGTACCAAGTTCAATATGGGCCGATGAAGTAAGGTCGAGAAGATCTTCATAATGCATTCTCACTGAACTATCTGCTGGACGGATGACACTGATGTCACACAAGCGGACATCGGGACTGAAAAAACAACTAGGAGTTTCTTGTGCAGGTGTCACTGCACGCGTCATGCAGTTCCGTGATGGTCTGGCCATGACCAGAGGTCGTCGACGTCCTCTGATACTAGAACTTGGTGTGTAGCAAGCTGCAGATATCTCCACAGACTCCATGTGAGACGCCATTTTCAGTATGACGACTAAAGCAAGGTCTCTGTTTTTCGATGTCGAGAGATGTATGTGCACTGAAGATTGATGCTATATGCACTTCTACACTTTGTGGCAGGCAACATTGAACTGAGGATACCAACCGTACCGCGCTCCTTTTATAGATATGTTGCACCTTCATTTGGTACCTGGTTGCCATAGTTATTGTTATTCTGCTGGCGACAATTGCAATCACAGATGGAATGTGGCTAATTTGATGCAAGTTAAGGTGAGAGATCCTCAAAGGATGCCATATGTGATCTTGTATAAGCAACACGTGGCTGGCGTCAGCTTTGATGACTACATCAATAAAACACAGTTAATTGTTATGGCGCTTAAAATAACGGTACATAATAAAACCACAGAGAGCAAGGTGCTGATTGAAGATGGCTGGCGTCAGCTTTGAGAGCCACATCAATGAAGTACTGCTACGTGTGATGTTGCTTGAGATAGCACCAAATAGCGAGACCGCAAAGGATACAATTCTGACTAAAATTGGGATTCACAGATGCAGAATTTCTATCACACCAGGTTGAAGCCCGTGTAGGTGATCACGCCCAACGCTTTTTGGAGCCATTATTCAAACTGGTGCATGTTGGTCACATAATAGCCCGTAAAACGTCAACGCTGTTGAAAATTTTAAATCACGCGGGCCCAAATAAATAGTTACTGCTTAAATTGTCAGTACCTTTCTGATCGATTAGAGCATTGTCACAAGAGTTGCTTGTGAGTGAGTTAAAAGAATTGTCGTCAAGCTTTTGAGGTGAATATCCCGGCACGGCAATAGCGTTGATCCACTTATCAGCAATTACAAAGGGTACCAACTTCAACATAATCCCAGATATCTTGATCTAATCTTACTCTGACAACAAAATAAGACACTTCCAACTATATTCATATGACGATAATAATGCCATTGCCCTTAAGGTTATTTATATGGGCTAGCTGGCGTAGGAACAGGCACGTGGGTTCTCAATATGTTCCAGTTTGCTCAAAGATTCATTGTTCAAATCGAACGTGAAATCCAAAGAGCCAATGTGAAATAGTATGAATGGCCCACAGATGTCCTGAACGAATAATGAATCAATTCGTATTATATTAGTTATAATAAATTTGTCATTATAATGCACTTTCGATAAGGTGCAAAAAAGAGTAATGCAATGCAAGTATGTTTCATAATAATAATTTATTTTATCTGGTTACACACAGCACGAGATTTTAAATAAATACAAGCACACTTGACAGTAATATAACAGAATGTTGCCGTTCATAGAACAGCCAATACTTTGAATGCAGTGTTTGTCGTCTTGTTCTTGTAGAATTGCTTCAAAAAAGACTTGAGATTCCGGGCGATGGTTTTCCGACAATGACGCGAAGCTTTGCCTTGAACACCCGGTCGGCATAGTGGTTTTTGATGAAAGACGGTGGCATCAGACACATCACTCTGCTGGACAATGGTCCCTTCTGATGGTTGCCGCTGCAGCCTCTCGGACCGAATTGTATTTCCAGTAGCTTCGCATACAGTTGTCTGTTCATTTCTGTCTTGACCATAACACGGCCGACGAGTGGTCTTTGTACATTCCGACTTGATGAGACCTGTCGTCTGAACATGGAAGGTAAAGTCCAGCTTACGCTGGTAACACTGCATGAATGGCGAGGAAAGTCGGCTTGCAAGAGGTTCGTCTTCTTCACAGTCAGTACCAAGTTCAATATGGGCCGATGAAGTAAGGTCGAGAAGATCTTCATAATGCATTCTCACTGAACTATCTGCTGGACGGATGACACTGATGTCACACAAGCGGACATCGGGACTGAAGAAACAACTAGGAGTTCCTTGTACAGGTGTCACTGCACGCGTCATGCAGTTCCGTGATGGTCTGGCCATGACCAGAGGTCGTCGACGTCCTCTGATACTAGAACTTGGTGTGTAGCAAGCTGCAGATATCTCCACAGACTCCATGTGAGACGCCATTGTCAGTATGACGACTAAAGCAAGGTCTCTGTTTTTCGATGTCGAGAGATGTATGTGTACTGAAGATTGATGCTATATGCGCTTCTACACTTTGTGGCAGGCAACATTGAACTGAGGATACCAACCGTACCGCGCTCCTTTTATAGATATGTTGCACCTTCATTTGGTACCTGGTTGCCATAGTTATTGTTATTCTGCTGGCGACAATTGCAATCACAGATGGAATGTGGCTAATTGGATGCAAGTTAAGGTGAGAGATCCTCAAAGGATGCCATATGTGATCTTGTATAAGCAACACGTGGCTGGCGTCAGCTTTGATGACTACATCAATAAAACACAGTTAATTGTTATGGCGCTTAAAATAACGGTACATAATAAAACCACAAAGATCAAGGTGCTGATTGAAGATGGCTGGCGTCAGCTTTGAGAGCCACATCAATGAAGTACTGCTACGTGTGATGTTGCTTGAGATAGCACCAAATAGCGAGACCGCCAAGGATACAATTCTGACTAAAATTGGGATTCACAGATGCAGAATTTCTATCACACCAGCTTGAAGCCCGTGTAGGTGATCACGCCCAACGCTCTTTGGAGCCATTATTCAAACTGGTGCATGTTGGTCACATAATAGCCCGTAAAACGTCAACGCTGTTGAAAATTTTAAATCACGCGGGCCCAAATAAATAGTTACTGCTTAAATTGTCAGTACCTTTCTAATCGATTAGTGCGTTGTCACAACAGTTGCTTGTGAGTGAGTTAAAAGAATTGTCGTCAAGCTTTTGAGGTGAATATCCCCGGCACGGCAATAGCGTTGATCCACTTATCAGCAATTACAAAGAGTACCAACTTCAACATAATCCCAGATATCTTGATCTAATCTTACTCTGACAACAAAATAAGACACTTCCAACTATATTCATATGACGATAATAATGCCATTGCCCTTAAGGTTATTTATATGGGCTAGCTGGCGTAGGAACAGGCACGTGGGTTCTCAATATGTTCCAGTTTGCTCAAAGATTCATTGTTCAAATCGCACGTGAAATCCAAAGAGCCTATGTGAAATAGTATGAATGGCCCACAGATGTCCTGAACGAATAATGAATCAATTCGTATTATATTAGTTATAATAAATTTGTCATTATAATGCACTTTCGATAAGGTGCAAAAAAGAGTAATTCAATGCAAGTATGTTTCATAATCATAATTTATTTTATCTGGTTACACACAGCACGAGATTTTAAATAAACACAAGCACACTTGACAGTAATATAACAGAATGTTGCCGTTCATAGAACAGCCGATACTTTGAATGCAGTGTTCGTCGTCTTGTTCTTGTAGAATTGCTTCAAAAAAGACTTGAGATTCCGTGCGATGGTTTTCCGACAATGACGCGAAGCTTTGCCTTGAACACCCGGTCGGCATAGTGGTTTTTGATGAAAGACGGTGCCATCGGACACATCACTCTGCTGAACAATGGTCCCTTCTGATGGTTGCCGCTGCAGCCTCTCGGACCGAATTGTATTTCCAGTAGCTTCGCATACAGTTGTCTGTTCATTTCTGTCTTGACCATAACACGGCCGACGAGTGGTCTTTGTACATTCCGACTTGATGAGACCTGTCGTCTGAACATGGAAGGTAAAGTCCAGCTTACGCTGGTAACACTGCATGGATGGCGAGGAAAGTCGGCTTGCAAGAGGTTCGTCTTCTTCACAGTCAGTACCAAGTTCAATATGGGCCGATGAAGTAAGGTCGAGAAGATCTTCATAATGCATTCTCACTGAACTATCTGCTGGACGGATGACACTGATGTCACACAAGCGGACATCGGGACTGAAAAAACAACTAGGAGTTTCTTGTGCAGGTGTCACTGCACGCGTCATGCAGTTCCGTGATGGTCTGGCCATGACCAGAGGTCGTCGACGTCCTCTGATACTAGAACTTGGTGTGTAGCAAGCTGCAGATATCTCCACAGACTCCATGTGAGACGCCATTTTCAGTATGACGACTAAAGCAAGGTCTCTGTTTTTCGATGTCGAGAGATGTATGTGTACTGAAGATTGATGCTATATGCACTTCTACACTTTGTGGCAGGCAACATTGAACTGAGGATACCAACCGTACCGCGCTCCTTTTATAGATATGTTGCACCTTCATTTGGTACCTGGTTGCCATAGTTATTGTTATTCTGCTGGCGACAATTGCAATCACAGATGAAATGTGGCTAATTTGATGCAAGTTAAGGTGAGAGATCCTCAAAGGATGCCATATGTGATCTTGTATAAGCAACACGTGGCTGGCGTCAGCTTTGATGACTACATCAATAAAACACAGTTAATTGTTATGGCGCTTAAAATAACGGTACATAATAAAACCACAAAGAGCAAGGTGCTGATTGAAGATGGCTGGCGTCAGCTTTGAGAGCCACATCAATGAAGTACTGCTACGTGTGATGTTGCTTGAGATAGCACCAAATAGCGAGACCGCAAAGGATACAATTCTGACTAAAATTGTGATTCACAGATGCAGAATTTCTATCACACCAGGTTGAAGCCCGTGTAGGTGATCACGCCCAACGCTTTTTGGAGCCATTATTCAAACTGGTGCATGTTGGTCACATAATAGCCCGTAAAACGTCAACGCTGTTGAAAATTTTAAATCACGCGGGCCCAAATAAATAGTTACTGCTTAAATTGTCAGTACCTTTCTGATCGATTAGAGCATTGTCACAAGAGTTGCTTGTGAGTGAGTTAAAAGAATTGTCGTCAAGCTTTTGAGGTGAATATCCCGGCACGGCAATAGCGTTGATCCACTTATCAGCAATTACAAAGGGTACCAACTTCAACATAATCCCAGATATCTTGATCTAATCTTACTCTGACAACAAAATAAGACACTTCCAACTATATTCATATGACGATAATAATGCCATTGCCCTTAAGGTTATTTATATGGGCTAGCTGGCGTAGGAACAGGCACGTGGGTTCTCAATATGTTCCAGTTTGCTCAAAGATTCATTGTTCAAATCGAACGTGAAATCCAAAGAGCCAATGTGAAATAGTATGAATGGCCCACAGATGTCCTGAACGAATAATGAATCAATTCGTATTATATTAGTTATAATAAATTTGTCATTATAATGCACTTTCGATAAGGTGCAAAAAAGAGTAATGCAATGCAAGTATGTTTCATAATCATAATTTATTTTATCTGGTTACACCCAGCACGAGATTTTAAATAAATACAAGCACACTTGACAGTAATATAACAGAATGTTGCCGTTCATAGAACAGCCAATACTTTGAATGCAGTGTTCGTCGTCTTGTTCTTGTAGAATTGCTTCAAAAAAGACTTGAGCTTCCGTGCGATGGTTTTCCGACAATGACGCGAAGCTTTGCCTTGAACACCCGGTCGGCATAGTGGTTTTTGATGAAAGACGGTGGCATCAGAAACATCACTCTGCTGGAGAATTGTGCCTTCTGATGGTTGCCGCTGCAGCCTCTCGGACCGACTTGTATTTCCAGTAGCTTCGCATACAGTTGTCTGTTCATTTCTCTCTTGACCATAACATGGCCGACGAGTGGTCTTTGTACATTCCGACTTGATGAGACCTGTCGTCTGAACATGGAAGGTAAAGTCCAGCTTACGCTGGTAACAGTGCATGGATGGCGAGGAAAGTCGGCTTGCAAGAGGTTCGTCTTCTTCACAGTCAGTACCAAGTTCAATATGGGCCGATGAAGTAAGGTCGAGAAGATCTTCATAATGCATTCTCACTGAACTATCTGCTGGACGGATGACACTGATGTCACACAAGCGGACATCGGGACTGAAAAAACAACTAGGAGTTTCTTGTGCAGGTGTCACTGCACGCGTCATGCAGTTCCGTGATGGTCTGGCCATGACCAGAGGTCGTCGACGTCCTCTGATACTAGAACTTGGTGTGTAGCAAGCTGCAGATATCTCCACAGACTCCATGTGAGACGCCATTGTCAGTATGACGACTAAAGCAAGGTCTCTGTTTTTCGATGTCGAGAGATGTATGTGTACTGAAGATTGATGCTATATGCGCTTCTACACTTTGTGGCAGGCAACATTGAACTGAGGATACCAACCGTACCGCGCTCCTTTTATAGATATGTTGCACCTTCATTTGGTACCTGGTTGCCATAGTTATTGTTATTCTGCTGGCGACAATTGCAATCACAGATGGAATGTGGCTAATTGGATGCAAGTTAAGGTGAGAGATCCTCAAAGGATGCCATATGTGATCTTGTATAAGCAACACGTGGCTGGCGTCAGCTTTGATGACTACATCAATAAAACACAGTTAATTGTTATGGCGCTTAAAATAACGGTACATAATAAAACCACAAAGAGCAAGGTGCTGATTGAAGATGGCTGGCGTCAGCTTTGAGAGCCACATCAATGAAGTACTGCTACGTGTGATGTTGCTTGAGATAGCACCAAATAGCGAGACCGCCAAGGATACAATTCTGACTAAAATTGGGATTCACAGATGCAGAATTTCTATCACACCAGGTTGAAGCCCGTGTAGGTGATCACGCCCAACGCTTTTTGGAGCCATTATTCAAACTGGTGCATGTTGGTCACATAATAGCCCGTAAAACGTCAACGCTGTTGAAAATTTTAAATCACGCGGGCCCAAATAAATAGTTACTGCTTAAATTGTCAGTACCTTTCTAATCGATTAGTGCATTGTCACAACAGTTGCTTGTGAGTGAGTTAAAAGAATTGTCGTCAAGCTTTTGAGGTGAATATCCCCGGCACGGCAATAGCGTTGATCCACTTATCAGCAATTACAAAGAGTACCAACTTCAACATAATCCCAGATATCTTGATCTAATCTTACTCTGACAACAAAATAAGACACTTCCAACTATATTCATATGACGATAATAATGCCATTGCCCTTAAGGTTATTTATATGGGCTAGCTGGCGTAGGAACAGGCACGTGGGTTCTCAATATGTTCCAGTTTGCTCAAAGATTCATTGTTCAAATCGAACGTGAAATCCAAAGAGCCTATGTGAAATAGTATGAATGGCCCACAGATGTCCTGAACGAATAATGAATCAATTCGTATTATATTAGTTATAATAAATTTGTCATTATAATGCACTTTCGATAAGGTGCAAAAAAGAGTAATGCAATGCAAGTATGTTTCATAATCATAATTTTTTTTATCTGGTTACACACAGCACGAGATTTTAAATAAATACAAGCACACTTGACAGTAATATAACAGAATGTTGCCGTTCATAGAACAGCCAATACTTTGAATGCAGTGTTCGTCGTCTTGTTCTTGTAGAATTGCTTCAAAAAAGACTTGAGATTCCGTGCGATGGTTTTCCGACAATGACGCGAAGCTTTGCCTTGAACACCCGGTCGGCATAGTGGTTTTTGATGAAAGACGGTGGCATCAGACACATCACTCTGCTGGACAATGGTCCCTTCTGATGGTTGCCGCTGCAGCCTCTCGGACCGAATTGTATTTCCAGTAGCTTCGCATACAGTTGTCTGTTCATTTCTGTCTTGACCATAACACGGCCGACGAGTGGTCTTTGTACATTCCGACTTGATGAGACCTGTCGTCTGAACATGGAAGGTAAAGTCCAGCTTACGCTGGTAACACTGCATGGATGGCGAGGAAAGTCGGCTTGCAAGAGGTTCGTCTTCTTCACAGTCAGTACCAAGTTCAATATGGGCCGATGAAGTAAGGTCGAGAAGATCTTCATAATGCATTTTCACTGAACTATCTGCTGGACGGATGACACTGATGTCACACAAGCGGACATCGGGACTGAAGAAACAACTAGGAGTTCCTTGTACAGGTGTCACTGCACGCGTCATGCAGTTCCGTGATGGTCTGGCCATGACCAGAGGTCGTCGACGTCCTCTGATACTAGAACTTGGTGTGTAGCAAGCTGCAGATATCTCCACAGACTCCATGTGAGACGCCATTGTCAGTATGACGACTAAAGCAAGGTCTCTGTTTTTCGATGTCGAGAGATGTATGTGTACTGAAGATTGATGCTATATGCGCTTCTACACTTTGTGGCAGGCAACATTGAACTGAGGATACCAACCGTACCGCGCTCCTTTTATAGATATGTTGCACCTTCATTTGGTACCTGGTTGCCATAGTTATTGTTATTCTGCTGGCGACAATTGCAATCACAGATGGAATGTGGCTAATTGGATGCAAGTTAAGGTGAGAGATCCTCAAAGGATGCCATATGTGATCTTGTATAAGCAACACGTGGCTGGCGTCAGCTTTGATGACTACATCAATAAAACACAGTTAATTGTTATGGCGCTTAAAATAACGGTACATAATAAAACCACAAAGATCAAGGTGCTGATTGAAGATGGCTGGCGTCAGCTTTGAGAGCCACATCAATGAAGTACTGCTACGTGTGATGTTGCTTGAGATAGCACCAAATAGCGAGACCGCCAAGGATACAATTCTGACTAAAATTGGGATTCACAGATGCAGAATTTCTATCACACCAGCTTGAAGCCCGTGTAGGTGATCACGCCCAACGCTCTTTGGAGCCATTATTCAAACTGGTGCATGTTGGTCACATAATAGCCCGTAAAACGTCAACGCTGTTGAAAATTTTAAATCACGCGGGCCCAAATAAATAGTTACTGCTTAAATTGTCAGTACCTTTCTAATCGATTAGTGCGTTGTCACAACAGTTGCTTGTGAGTGAGTTAAAAGAATTGTCGTCAAGCTTTTGAGGTGAATATCCCCGGCACGGCAATAGCGTTGATCCACTTATCAGCAATTACAAAGAGTACCAACTTCAACATAATCCCAGATATCTTGATCTAATCTTACTCTGACAACAAAATAAGACACTTCCAACTATATTCATATGACGATAATAATGCCATTGCCCTTAAGGTTATTTATATGGGCTAGCTGGCGTAGGAACAGGCACGTGGGTTCTCAATATGTTCCAGTTTGCTCAAAGATTCATTGTTCAAATCGCACGTGAAATCCAAAGAGCCTATGTGAAATAGTATGAATGGCCCACAGATGTCCTGAACGAATAATGAATCAATTCGTATTATATTAGTTATAATAAATTTGTCATTATAATGCACTTTCGATAAGGTGCAAAAAAGAGTAATTCAATGCAAGTATGTTTCATAATCATAATTTATTTTATCTGGTTACACACAGCACGAGATTTTAAATAAACACAAGCACACTTGACAGTAATATAACAGAATGTTGCCGTTCATAGAACAGCCGATACTTTGAATGCAGTGTTCGTCGTCTTGTTCTTGTAGAATTGCTTCAAAAAAGACTTGAGATTCCGTGCGATGGTTTTCCGACAATGACGCGAAGCTTTGCCTTGAACACCCGGTCGGCATAGTGGTTTTTGATGAAAGACGGTGCCATCGGACACATCACTCTGCTGAACAATGGTCCCTTCTGATGGTTGCCGCTGCAGCCTCTCGGACCGAATTGTATTTCCAGTAGCTTCGCATACAGTTGTCTGTTCATTTCTGTCTTGACCATAACACGGCCGACGAGTGGTCTTTGTACATTCCGACTTGATGAGACCTGTCGTCTGAACATGGAAGGTAAAGTCCAGCTTACGCTGGTAACACTGCATGGATGGCGAGGAAAGTCGGCTTGCAAGAGGTTCGTCTTCTTCACAGTCAGTACCAAGTTCAATATGGGCCGATGAAGTAAGGTCGAGAAGATCTTCATAATGCATTTTCACTGAACTATCTGCTGGACGGATGACACTGATGTCACACAAGCGGACATCGGGACTGAAGAAACAACTAGGAGTTCCTTGTACAGGTGTCACTGCACGCGTCATGCAGTTCCGTGATGGTCTGGCCATGACCAGAGGTCGTCGACGTCCTCTGATACTAGAACTTGGTGTGTAGCAAGCTGCAGATATCTCCACAGACTCCATGTGAGACGCCATTGTCAGTATGACGACTAAAGCAAGGTCTCTGTTTTTCGATGTCGAGAGATGTATGTGTACTGAAGATTGATGCTATATGCGCTTCTACACTTTGTGGCAGGCAACATTGAACTGAGGATACCAACCGTACCGCGCTCCTTTTATAGATATGTTGCACCTTCATTTGGTACCTGGTTGCCATAGTTATTGTTATTCTGCTGGCGACAATTGCAATCACAGATGGAATGTGGCTAATTGGATGCAAGTTAAGGTGAGAGATCCTCAAAGGATGCCATATGTGATCTTGTATAAGCAACACGTGGCTGGCGTCAGCTTTGATGACTACATCAATAAAACACAGTTAATTGTTATGGCGCTTAAAATAACGGTACATAATAAAACCACAAAGATCAAGGTGCTGATTGAAGATGGCTGGCGTCAGCTTTGAGAGCCACATCAATGAAGTACTGCTACGTGTGATGTTGCTTGAGATAGCACCAAATAGCGAGACCGCCAAGGATACAATTCTGACTAAAATTGGGATTCACAGATGCAGAATTTCTATCACACCAGCTTGAAGCCCGTGTAGGTGATCACGCCCAACGCTCTTTGGAGCCATTATTCAAACTGGTGCATGTTGGTCACATAATAGCCCGTAAAACGTCAACGCTGTTGAAAATTTTAAATCACGCGGGCCCAAATAAATAGTTACTGCTTAAATTGTCAGTACCTTTCTAATCGATTAGTGCGTTGTCACAACAGTTGCTTGTGAGTGAGTTAAAAGAATTGTCGTCAAGCTTTTGAGGTGAATATCCCCGGCACGGCAATAGCGTTGATCCACTTATCAGCAATTACAAAGAGTACCAACTTCAACATAATCCCAGATATCTTGATCTAATCTTACTCTGACAACAAAATAAGACACTTCCAACTATATTCATATGACGATAATAATGCCATTGCCCTTAAGGTTATTTATATGGGCTAGCTGGCGTAGGAACAGGCACGTGGGTTCTCAATATGTTCCAGTTTGCTCAAAGATTCATTGTTCAAATCGCACGTGAAATCCAAAGAGCCTATGTGAAATAGTATGAATGGCCCACAGATGTCCTGAACGAATAATGAATCAATTCGTATTATATTAGTTATAATAAATTTGTCATTATAATGCACTTTCGATAAGGTGCAAAAAAGAGTAATTCAATGCAAGTATGTTTCATAATCATAATTTATTTTATCTGGTTACACACAGCACGAGATTTTAAATAAACACAAGCACACTTGACAGTAATATAACAGAATGTTGCCGTTCATAGAACAGCCGATACTTTGAATGCAGTGTTCGTCGTCTTGTTCTTGTAGAATTGCTTCAAAAAAGACTTGAGATTCCGTGCGATGGTTTTCCGACAATGACGCGAAGCTTTGCCTTGAACACCCGGTCGGCATAGTGGTTTTTGATGAAAGACGGTGCCATCGGACACATCACTCTGCTGAACAATGGTCCCTTCTGATGGTTGCCGCTGCAGCCTCTCGGACCGAATTGTATTTCCAGTAGCTTCGCATACAGTTGTCTGTTCATTTCTGTCTTGACCATAACACGGCCGACGAGTGGTCTTTGTACATTCCGACTTGATGAGACCTGTCGTCTGAACATGGAAGGTAAAGTCCAGCTTACGCTGGTAACACTGCATGGATGGCGAGGAAAGTCGGCTTGCAAGAGGTTCGTCTTCTTCACAGTCAGTACCAAGTTCAATATGGGCCGATGAAGTAAGGTCGAGAAGATCTTCATAATGCATTCTCACTGAACTATCTGCTGGACGGATGACACTGATGTCACACAAGCGGACATCGGGACTGAAAAAACAACTAGGAGTTTCTTGTGCAGGTGTCACTGCACGCGTCATGCAGTTCCGTGATGGTCTGGCCATGACCAGAGGTCGTCGACGTCCTCTGATACTAGAACTTGGTGTGTAGCAAGCTGCAGATATCTCCACAGACTCCATGTGAGACGCCATTTTCAGTATGACGACTAAAGCAAGGTCTCTGTTTTTCGATGTCGAGAGATGTATGTGTACTGAAGATTGATGCTATATGCACTTCTACACTTTGTGGCAGGCAACATTGAACTGAGGATACCAACCGTACCGCGCTCCTTTTATAGATATGTTGCACCTTCATTTGGTACCTGGTTGCCATAGTTATTGTTATTCTGCTGGCGACAATTGCAATCACAGATGAAATGTGGCTAATTTGATGCAAGTTAAGGTGAGAGATCCTCAAAGGATGCCATATGTGATCTTGTATAAGCAACACGTGGCTGGCGTCAGCTTTGATGACTACATCAATAAAACACAGTTAATTGTTATGGCGCTTAAAATAACGGTACATAATAAAACCACAAAGAGCAAGGTGCTGATTGAAGATGGCTGGCGTCAGCTTTGAGAGCCACATCAATGAAGTACTGCTACGTGTGATGTTGCTTGAGATAGCACCAAATAGCGAGACCGCAAAGGATACAATTCTGACTAAAATTGGGATTCACAGATGCAGAATTTCTATCACACCAGCTTGAAGTCCGTGTAGGTGATCACGCCCAACGCTTTTTGGAGCCATTATTCAAACTGGTGCATGTTGGTCACATAATAGCCCGTAAAACGTCAACGCTGTTGAACATTTTAAATCACGCGGGCCCAAATAAATAGTTACTGCTTAAATTGTCAGTACCTTTCTGATCGATTAGAGCATTGTCACAAGAGTTGCTTGTGAGTGAGTTAAAAGAATTGTCGTCAAGCTTTTGAGGTGAATATCCCGGCACGGCAATAGCGTTGATCCACTTATCAGCAATTACAAAGGGTACCAACTTCAACATAATCCCAGATATCTTGATCTAATCTTACTCTGACAACAAAATAAGACACTTCCAACTATATTCATATGACGATAATAATGCCATTGCCCTTAAGGTTATTTATATGGGCTAGCTGGCGTAGGAACAGGCACGTGGGTTCTCAATATGTTCCAGTTTGCTCAAAGATTCATTGTTCAAATCGAACGTGAAATCCAAAGAGCCAATGTGAAATAGTATGAATGGCCCACAGATGTCCTGAACGAATAATGAATCAATTCGTATTATATTAGTTATAATAAATTTGTCATTATAATGCACTTTCGATAAGGTGCAAAAAAGAGTAATGCAATGCAAGTATGTTTCATAATCATAATTTATTTTATCTGGTTACACACAGCACGAGATTTTAAATAAATACAAGCACACTTGACAGTAATATAACAGAATGTTGCCGTTCATAGAACAGCCGATACTTTGAATGCAGTGTTCGTCGTCTTGTTCTTGTAGAATTGCTTCAAAAAAGACTTGAGATTCCGTGCGATGGTTTTCCGACAATGACGCGAAGCTTTGCCTTGAACACCCGGTCGGCATAGTGGTTTTTGATGAAAGACGGTGCCATCGGACACATCACTCTGCTGAACAATGGTCCCTTCTGATGGTTGCCGCTGCAGCCTCTCGGACCGAATTGTATTTCCAGTAGCTTCGCATACAGTTGTCTGTTCATTTCTGTCTTGACCATAACACGGCCGACGAGTGGTCTTTGTACATTCCGACTTGATGAGACCTGTCGTCTGAACATGGAAGGTAAAGTCCAGCTTACGCTGGTAACACTGCATGGATGGCGAGGAAAGTCGGCTTGCAAGAGGTTCGTCTTCTTCACAGTCAGTACCAAGTTCAATATGGGCCGATGAAGTAAGGTCGAGAAGATCTTCATAATGCATTCTCACTGAACTATCTGCTGGACGGATGACACTGATGTCACACAAGCGGACATCGGGACTGAAGAAACAACTAGGAGTTCCTTGTACAGGTGTCACTGCACGCGTCATGCAGTTCCGTGATGGTCTGGCCATGACCAGAGGTCGTCGACGTCCTCTGATACTAGAACTTGGTGTGTAGCAAGCTGCAGATATCTCCACAGACTCCATGTGAGACGCCATTGTCAGTATGACGACTAAAGCAAGGTCTCTGTTTTTCGATGTCGAGAGATGTATGTGTACTGAAGATTGATGCTATATGCGCTTCTACACTTTGTGGCAGGCAACATTGAACTGAGGATACCAACCGTACCGCGCTCCTTTTATAGATATGTTGCACCTTCATTTTCTACCTGGTTGCCATAGTTATTGTTATTCTGCTGGCGACAATTGCAATCACAGATGGAATGTGGCTAATTGGATGCAAGTTAAGGTGAGAGATCCTCAAAGGATGCCATATGTGATCTTGTATAAGCAACACGTGGCTGGCGTCAGCTTTGATGACTACATCAATAAAACACAGTTAATTGTTATGGCGCTTAAAATAACGGTACATAATAAAACCACAAAGAGCAAGGTGCTGATTGAAGATGGCTGGCGTCAGCTTTGAGAGCCACATCAATGAAGTACTGCTACGTGTGATGTTGCTTGAGATAGCACCAAATAGCGAGACCGCCAAGGATACAATTCTGACTAAAATTGGGATTCACAGATGCAGAATTTCTATCACACCAGGTTGAAGCCCGTGTAGGTGATCACGCCCAACGCTTTTTGGAGCCATTATTCAAACTGGTGCATGTTGGTCACATAATAGCCCGTAAAACGTCAACGCTGTTGAAAATTTTAAATCACGCGGGCCCAAATAAATAGTTACTGCTTAAATTGTCAGTACCTTTCTAATCGATTAGTGCATTGTCACAACAGTTGCTTGTGAGTGAGTTAAAAGAATTATCGTCAAGCTTTTGAGGTGAATATCCCCGGCACGGCAATAGCGTTGATCCACTTATCAGCAATTACAAAGAGTACCAACTTCAACATAATCCCAGATATCTTGATCTAATCTTACTCTGACAACAAAATAAGACACTTCCAACTATATTCATATGACGATAATAATGCCATTGCCCTTAAGGTTATTTATATGGGCTAGCTGGCGTAGGAACAGGCACGTGGGTTCTCAATATGTTCCAGTTTGCTCAAAGATTCATTGTTCAAATCGAACGTGAAATCCAAAGAGCCTATGTGAAATAGTATGAATGGCCCACAGATGTCCTGAACGAATAATGAATCAATTCGTATTATATTAGTTATAATAAATTTGTCATTATAATGCACTTTCGATAAGGTGCAAAAAAGAGTAATTCAATGCAAGTATGTTTCATAATCATAATTTATTTTATCTGGTTACACACAGCACGAGATTTTAAATAAATACAAGCATACTTGACAGTAATATAACAGAATGTTGCCGTTCATAGAACAGCCAATACTTTGAATGCAGTGTTCGTCGTCTTGTTCTTGTAGAATTGCTTCAAAAAAGACTTGAGATTCCGTGCGATGGTTTTCCGACAATGACGCGAAGCTTTGCCTTGAACACCCGGTCGGCATAGTGGTTTTTGATGAAAGACGGTGCCATCAGACACATCACTCTGCTGAACAATGGTCCCTTCTGGTGGTTGCCGCTGCAGCCTCTCGGACCGAATTGTATTTCCAGTAGCTTCGCATACAGTTGTCTGTTCATTTCTGTCTTGACCATAACACGGCCGACGAGTGGTCTTTGTACATTCCGACTTGATGAGACCTGTCGTCTGAACATGGAAGGTAAAGTCCAGCTTACGCTGGTAACACTGCATGGATGGCGAGGAAAGTCGGCTTGCAAGAGGTTCGTCTTCTTCACAGTCAGTACCAAGTTCAATATGGGCCGATGAAGTAAGGTCGAGAAGATCTTCATAATGCATTCTCACTGAACTATCTGCTGGACGGATGACACTGATGTCACACAAGCGGACATCGGGACTGAAGAAACAATTAGGAGTTCCTTGTACAGGTGTCACTGCACGCGTCATGCAGTTCCGTGATGGTCTGGCCATGACCAGAGGTCGTCGACGTCCTCTGATACTAGAACTTGGTGTGTAGCAAGCTGCAGATATCTCCACAGACTCCATGTGAGACGCCATTGTCAGTATGACGACTAAAGCAATGTCTCTGTTTTTCGATGTCGAGAGATGTATGTGTACTGAAGATTGATGCTATATGCGCTTCTACACTTTGTGGCAGGCAACATTGAACTGAGGATACCAACCGTACCGCGCTCCTTTTATAGATATGTTGCACCTTCATTTGGTACCTGGTTGCCATAGTTATTGTTATTCTGCTGGCGACAATTGCAATCACAGATGGAATGTGGCTAATTGGATGCAAGTTAAGGTGAGAGATCCTCAAAGGATGCCATATGTGATCTTGTATAAGCAACACGTGGCTGGCGTCAGCTTTGATGACTACATCAATAAAACACAGTTAATTGTTATGGCGCTTAAAATAACGGTACATAATAAAACCACAGAGAGCAAGGTGCTGATTGAAGATGGCTGGCGTCAGCTTTGAGAGCCACATCAATGAAGTACTGCTACGTGTGATGTTGCTTGAGATAGCACCAAATAGCGAGACCGCCAAGGATACAATTCTGACTAAAATTGGGATTCACAGATGCAGAATTTCTATCACACCAGGTTGAAGCCCGTGTAGGTGATCACGCCCAACGCTTTTTGAAGCCATTATTCAAACTGGTGCATGTTGGTCACATAATAGCCCGTAAAACGTCAACGCTGTTGAAAAATTTAAATCACGCGGGCCCAAATAAATAGTTAATGCTTAAATTGTCAGTACCTTTCTAATCGATTAGTGCATTGTCACAACAGTTGTTTGTGAGTGAGTTAAAAGAATTGTCGTCAAGCTTTTGAGGTGAATATCCCCGGCACGGCAATAGCGTTGATCCACTTATCAGCAATTACAAAGAGTACCAACTTCAACATAATCCCAGATATCTTGATCTAATCTTACTCTGACAACAAAATAAGACACTTCCAACTATATTCATATGACGATAATAATGCCATTGCCCTTAAGGTTATTTATATGGGCTAGCTGGCGTAGGAACAGGCACGTGGGTTCTCAATATGTTCCAGTTTGCTCAAAGATTCATTGTTCAAATCGCACGTGAAATCCAAAGAGCCTATGTGAAATAGTATGAATGGCCCACAGATGTCCTGAACGAATAATGAATCAATTCGTATTATATTAGTTATAATAAATTTGTCATTATAATGCACTTTCGATAAGGTGCAAAAAAGAGTAATGCAATGCAAGTATGTTTCATAATCATAATTTATTTTATCTGGTTACACACAGCACGAGATTTTAAATAAATACAAGCACACTTGACAGTAATATAACAGAATGTTGCCGTTCATAGAACAGCCAATACTTTGAATGCAGTGTTCGTCGTCTTGTTCTTGTAGAATTGCTTCAAAAAAGACTTGAGATTCCGTGCGATGGTTTTCCGACAATGACGCGAAGCTTTGCCTTGAACACCCGGTCGGCATAGTGGTTTTTGATGAAAGACGGTGACATCAGACACATCACTCTGCTGGACAATGGTCCCTTCTGATGGTTGCCGCTGCAGCCTCTCGGACCGAATTGTATTTCCAGTAGCTTCGCATACAGTTGTCTGTTCATTTCTGTCTTGACCATAACACGGCCGACGAGTGGTCTTTGTACATTCCGACTTGATGAGACCTGTCGTCTGAACATGGAAGGTAAAGTCCAGCTTACGCTGGTAACACTGCATGGATGGCGAGGAAAGTCGGCTTGCAAGAGGTTCGTCTTCTTCACAGTCAGTACCAAGTTCAATATGGGCCGATGAAGTAAGGTCGAGAAGATCTTCATAATGCATTCTCACTGAACTATCTGCTGGACGGATGACACTGATGTCACACAAGCGGACATCGGGACTGAAGAAACAACTAGGAGTTCCTTGTAAAGGTGTCACTGCACGCGTCATGCAGTTCCGTGATGGTCTGGCCATGACCAGAGGTCGTCGACGTCCTCTGATACTAGAACTTGGTGTGTAGCAAGCTGCAGATATCTCCACAGACTCCATGTGAGACGCCATTGTCAGTATGACGACTAAAGCAAGGTCTCTGTTTTTCGATGTCGAGAGATGTATGTGTACTGAAGATTGATGCTATATGCGCTTCTACACTTTGTGGCAGGCAACATTGAACTGAGGATACCAACCGTACCGCGCTCCTTTTATAGATATGTTGCACCTTCATTTGGTACCTGGTTGCCATAGTTATTGTTATTCTGCTGGCGACAATTGCAATCACAGATGGAATGTGGCTAATTGGATGCAAGTTAAGGTGAGAGATCCTCAAAGGATGCCATATGTGATCTTGTATAAGCAACACGTGGCTGGCGTCAGCTTTGATGACTACATCAATAAAACACAGTTAATTGTTATGGCGCTTAAAATAACGGTACATAATAAAACCACAAAGAGCAAGGTGCTGATTGAAGATGGCTGGCGTCAGCTTTGAGAGCCACATCAATGAAGTACTGCTACGTGTGATGTTGCTTGAGATAGCACCAAATAGCGAGACCGCCAAGGATACAATTCTGACTAAAATTGGGATTCACAGATGCAGAATTTCTATCACACCAGGTTGAAGCCCGTGTAGGTGATCACGCCCAACGCTTTTTGGAGCCATTATTCAAACTGGTGCATGTTGGTCACATAATAGCCCGTAAAACGTCAACGCTGTTGAACATTTTAAATCACGCGGGCCCAAATAAATAGTTACTGCTTAAATTGTCAGTACCTTTCTAATCGATTAGTGCATTGTCACAACAGTTGCTTGTGAGTGAGTTAAAAGAATTGTCGTCAAGCTTTCGAGGTGAATATCCCCGGCACGGCAATAGCGTTGATCCACTTATCAGCAATTACAAAGAGTACCAACTTCAACATAATCCCAGATATCTTGATCTAATCTTACTCTGACCCCAAAATAAGACACTTCCAAATATATATTCATATGACGATAATAATGCCATTGCCCTTAAGGTTATTTATATGGGCTAGCTGGCGTAGGAACAGGCACGTGGGTTGTCAATATGTTCCAGTTTGCTCAAAAATTCATTGTTCAAATCGAACGTGAAATCCAAAGAGCCTATGTGAAATAGTATGAATGGCCCACAGATGTCCTGAACGAATAATGAATCAATTCATATTATATTAGTTATAATAAATTTGTCATTATAATGCACTTTCGATAAGGTGCAAAAAAGAGTAATTCAATGCAAGTATGTTTCATAATCATAATTTATGTTATCTGGTTACACACAGCACGAGATTTTAAATAAATACAAGCACACTTGACAGTAATATAACAGAATGTTGCCGTTCATAGAACAGCCAATACTTTGAATGCAGTGTTCGTCGTCTTGTTCTTGTAGAATTGCTTCAAAAAAGACTTGAGATTCCGTGCGATGGTTTTCCGACAATGACGCGAAGCTTTGCCTTGAACACCCGGTCGGCATAGTGGTTTTTGATGAAAGACGGTGGCATCAGACACATCACTCTGCTGCAGAATGGTCCCTTCCGATGGTTGCCGCTGCAGCCTCTCGGACCGACTTGTATTTCCAGTAGCTTCGCATACAGTTGTCTGTTCATTTCTCTCTTGACCATAACACGGCCGACGAGTGGTCTTTGTACATTCCGACTTGATGAGACCTGTCGTCTGAACATGGAAGGTAAAGTCCAGCTTACGCTGGTAGCACTGCATGGATGGCGAGGAAAGTCGGCTTGCAAGAGGTTCGTCTTCTTCACAGTCAGTACCAAGTTCAATATGGGCCGATGAAGTAAGGTCGAGAAGATCTTCATAATGCATTCTCACTGAACTATCTGCTGGACGGATGACACTGATGTCACACAAGCGGACATCGGGACTGAAGAAACAACTAGGAGTTCCTTGTAAAGGTGTCACTGCACGCGTCATGCAGTTCCGTGATGGTCTGGCCATGACCAGAGGTCGTCGACGTCCTCTGATACTAGAACTTGGTGTGTAGCAAGCTGCAGATATCTCCACAGACTCCATGTGAGACGCCATTGTCAGTATGACGACTAAAGCAAGGTCTCTGTTTTTCGATGTCGAGAGATGTATGTGTACTGAAGATTGATGCTATATGCGCTTCTACACTTTGTGGCAGGCAACATTGAACTGAGGATACCAACCGTACCGCGCTCCTTTTATAGATATGTTGCACCTTCATTTGGTACCTGGTTGCCATAGTTATTGTTATTCTGCTGGCGACAATTGCAATCACAGATGGAATGTGGCTAATTGGATGCAAGTTAAGGTGAGAGATCCTCAAAGGATGCCATATGTGATCTTGTATAAGCAACACGTGGCTGGCGTCAGCTTTGATGACTACATCAATAAAACACAGTTAATTGTTATGGCGCTTAAAATAACGGTACATAATAAAACCACAAAGAGCAAGGTGCTGATTGAAGATGGCTGGCGTCAGCTTTGAGAGCCACATCAATGAAGTACTGCTACGTGTGATGTTGCTTGAGATAGCACCAAATAGCGAGACCGCCAAGGATACAATTCTGACTAAAATTGGGATTCACAGATGCAGAATTTCTATCACACCAGGTTGAAGCCCGTGTAGGTGATCACGCCCAACGCTTTTTGGAGCCATTATTCAAACTGGTGCATGTTGGTCACATAATAGCCCGTAAAACGTCAACGCTGTTGAACATTTTAAATCACGCGGGCCCAAATAAATAGTTACTGCTTAAATTGTCAGTACCTTTCTAATCGATTAGTGCATTGTCACAACAGTTGCTTGTGAGTGAGTTAAAAGAATTGTCGTCAAGCTTTCGAGGTGAATATCCCCGGCACGGCAATAGCGTTGATCCACTTATCAGCAATTACAAAGAGTACCAACTTCAACATAATCCCAGATATCTTGATCTAATCTTACTCTGACCCCAAAATAAGACACTTCCAAATATATATTCATATGACGATAATAATGCCATTGCCCTTAAGGTTATTTATATGGGCTAGCTGGCGTAGGAACAGGCACGTGGGTTGTCAATATGTTCCAGTTTGCTCAAAAATTCATTGTTCAAATCGAACGTGAAATCCAAAGAGCCTATGTGAAATAGTATGAATGGCCCACAGATGTCCTGAACGAATAATGAATCAATTCATATTATATTAGTTATAATAAATTTGTCATTATAATGCACTTTCGATAAGGTGCAAAAAAGAGTAATTCAATGCAAGTATGTTTCATAATCATAATTTATGTTATCTGGTTACACACAGCACGAGATTTTAAATAAATACAAGCACACTTGACAGTAATATAACAGAATGTTGCCGTTCATAGAACAGCCAATACTTTGAATGCAGTGTTCGTCGTCTTGTTCTTGTAGAATTGCTTCAAAAAAGACTTGAGATTCCGTGCGATGGTTTTCCGACAATGACGCGAAGCTTTGCCTTGAACACCCGGTCGGCATAGTGGTTTTTGATGAAAGACGGTGGCATCAGACACATCACTCTGCTGCAGAATGGTCCCTTCCGATGGTTGCCGCTGCAGCCTCTCGGACCGACTTGTATTTCCAGTAGCTTCGCATACAGTTGTCTGTTCATTTCTCTCTTGACCATAACACGGCCGACGAGTGGTCTTTGTACATTCCGACTTGATGAGACCTGTCGTCTGAACATGGAAGGTAAAGTCCAGCTTACGCTGGTAGCACTGCATGGATGGCGAGGAAAGTCGGCTTGCAAGAGGTTCGTCTTCTTCACAGTCAGTACCAAGTTCAATATGGGCCGATGAAGTAAGGTCGAGAAGATCTTCATAATGCATTCTCACTGAACTATCTGCTGGACGGATGACACTGATGTCACACAAGCGGACATCGGGACTGAAGAAACAACTAGGAGTTCCTTGTAAAGGTGTCACTGCACGCGTCATGCAGTTCCGTGATGGTCTGGCCATGACCAGAGGTCGTCGACGTCCTCTGATACTAGAACTTGGTGTGTAGCAAGCTGCAGATATCTCCACAGACTCCATGTGAGACGCCATTGTCAGTATGACGACTAAAGCAAGGTCTCTGTTTTTCGATGTCGAGAGATGTATGTGTACTGAAGATTGATGCTATATGCGCTTCTACACTTTGTGGCAGGCAACATTGAACTGAGGATACCAACCGTACCGCGCTCCTTTTATAGATATGTTGCACCTTCATTTGGTACCTGGTTGCCATAGTTATTGTTATTCTGCTGGCGACAATTGCAATCACAGATGGAATGTGGCTAATTGGATGCAAGTTAAGGTGAGAGATCCTCAAAGGATGCCATATGTGATCTTGTATAAGCAACACGTGGCTGGCGTCAGCTTTGATGACTACATCAATAAAACACAGTTAATTGTTATGGCGCTTAAAATAACGGTACATAATAAAACCACAAAGAGCAAGGTGCTGATTGAAGATGGCTGGCGTCAGCTTTGAGAGCCACATCAATGAAGTACTGCTACGTGTGATGTTGCTTGAGATAGCACCAAATAGCGAGACCGCCAAGGATACAATTCTGACTAAAATTGGGATTCACAGATGCAGAATTTCTATCACACCAGGTTGAAGCCCGTGTAGGTGATCACGCCCAACGCTTTTTGGAGCCATTATTCAAACTGGTGCATGTTGGTCACATAATAGCCCGTAAAACGTCAACGCTGTTGAACATTTTAAATCACGCGGGCCCAAATAAATAGTTACTGCTTAAATTGTCAGTACCTTTCTAATCGATTAGTGCATTGTCACAACAGTTGCTTGTGAGTGAGTTAAAAGAATTGTCGTCAAGCTTTCGAGGTGAATATCCCCGGCACGGCAATAGCGTTGATCCACTTATCAGCAATTACAAAGAGTACCAACTTCAACATAATCCCAGATATCTTGATCTAATCTTACTCTGACCCCAAAATAAGACACTTCCAAATATATATTCATATGACGATAATAATGCCATTGCCCTTAAGGTTATTTATATGGGCTAGCTGGCGTAGGAACAGGCACGTGGGTTGTCAATATGTTCCAGTTTGCTCAAAAATTCATTGTTCAAATCGAACGTGAAATCCAAAGAGCCTATGTGAAATAGTATGAATGGCCCACAGATGTCCTGAACGAATAATGAATCAATTCATATTATATTAGTTATAATAAATTTGTCATTATAATGCACTTTCGATAAGGTGCAAAAAAGAGTAATTCAATGCAAGTATGTTTCATAATCATAATTTATGTTATCTGGTTACACACAGCACGAGATTTTAAATAAATACAAGCACACTTGACAGTAATATAACAGAATGTTGCCGTTCATAGAACAGCCAATACTTTGAATGCAGTGTTCGTCGTCTTGTTCTTGTAGAATTGCTTCAAAAAAGACTTGAGATTCCGTGCGATGGTTTTCCGACAATGACGCGAAGCTTTGCCTTGAACACCCGGTCGGCATAGTGGTTTTTGATGAAAGACGGTGGCATCAGACACATCACTCTGCTGCAGAATGGTCCCTTCCGATGGTTGCCGCTGCAGCCTCTCGGACCGACTTGTATTTCCAGTAGCTTCGCATACAGTTGTCTGTTCATTTCTCTCTTGACCATAACACGGCCGACGAGTGGTCTTTGTACATTCCGACTTGATGAGACCTGTCGTCTGAACATGGAAGGTAAAGTCCAGCTTACGCTGGTAGCACTGCATGGATGGCGAGGAAAGTCGGCTTGCAAGAGGTTCGTCTTCTTCACAGTCAGTACCAAGTTCAATATGGGCCGATGAAGTAAGGTCGAGAAGATCTTCATAATGCATTCTCACTGAACTATCTGCTGGACGGATAACACTGATGTCACACAAGCGGATATCGGGACTGAAGAAACAACTAGGAGTTTCTTGTGCAGGTGTCACTGCACGCGTCATGCAGTTCCGTGATGGTCTGGCCATGACCAGAGGTCGTCGACGTCCTCTGATATTAGAACTTGGTGTGTAGCAAGCTGCAGATATCTCCACAGACTCCATGTGAGACGCCATTGTCAGTATGACGACTAAAGCAAGGTCTCTGTTTTTCGATGTCGAGAGATGTATGTGTACTAAAGATTGATGCTATATGCGCTTCTACACTTTGTGGCAGGCAACATTGAACTGAGGATACCAACCGTACCGCGCTCCTTTTATAGATATGTTGCACCTTCATTTGGTACCTGGTTGCCATAGTTATTGTTATTCTGCTGGCGACAATTGCAATCACAGATGGAATGTGGCTAATTGGATGCAAGTTAAGGTGAGAGATCCTCAAAGGATGCCATATGTGATCTTGTATAAGCAGCACGTGGCTGGCGTCAGCTTTGATGACTACATCAATAAAACACGGTTAATTGTTATGGCGCTTAAAATAACGGTACATAATAAAACCACAAAGAGCAAGGTGCTGATTGAAGATGGCTGGCGTCAGCTTTGAGAGCCACATCAATGAAGTACTGCTACGTGTGATGTTGCTTGAGATAGCACCAAATAGCGAGACCGCAAAGGATACAATTCTGACCAAAATTGGGATTCACAGATGCAGAATTTCTATCACACCAGGTTGAAGCCCGTGTAGGTGATCACGCCCAACGCTTTTTGGAGCCATTATTCAAACTGGTGCATGTTGGTCACATAATAGCCCGTAAAACGTCAACGCTGTTGAACATTTTAAATCACGCGGGCCCAAATAAATAGTTACTGCTTAAATTGTCAGTACCTTTCTAATCGATTAGAGCATTGTCACAAGAGATGCTTGTGAGTGAGTTAAAAGAATTGTCGTCAAGCTTTTGAGGTGAATATCCCGGCACGGCAATAGCGTTGATCCACTTATCAGCAATTACAAAGAGTACCAACTTCAACATAATCCCAGATATCTTGATCTAATCTTACTCTGACCCCAAAATAAGACATTTCCAACTATATTCATATGACGATAATAATGCCATTGCCCTTAAGGTTATTTATATGGGCTAGCTGGCGTAGGAACAGGCACGTGGGTTCTCAACATGTTCCAGTTTGCTCAAACATTCATTGTTCAAATCGAACGTGAAATCCAAAGAACCTATGTAAAATAGCATGGATGGCCCACAGATGTTCTGAACGAATAATGAATCAATTCGTATTATATTAGTTATAATAAATTTGTCATTATAATGCACTTTCGATAAGGTGCAAGAAAAGAGTAATGCAATGTAAGTATGTTTCATAATCATAACTTATTTTATCTGGTAACACACAGCACGAGATTTTAAATAAATACAAGCACACTTGACAGTAATATAACAGAATGTTGCCGCTCATAGAACAGCCAATACTTTGAATGCAGTGTTCGTCGTCTTGTTCTTGTAGAATTGCTTCAAAAAAGACTTGAGCTTCCGTGCGATGGTTTTCCGACAATGACGCGAAGCTTTGCCTTGAACACCCGGTCGGCATAGTGGTTTTTGATGAAAGACGGTGGCATCAGAAACATCACTCTGCTGGAGAATTGTGCCTTCTGATGGTTGCCGCTGCAGCCTCTCGGACCGACTTGTATTTCCAGTAGCTTCGCATACAGTTGTCTGTTCATTTCTCTCTTGACCATAACACGGCCGACGAGTGGTCTTTGTACATTCCGACTTGATGAGACCTGTCGTCTGAACATGGAAGGTAAAGTCCAGCTTACGCTGGTAACACTGCATGGATGGCGAGGAAAGTCGGCTTGCAAGAGGTTCGTCTTCTTCACAGTCAGTACCAAGTTCAATATGGGCCGATGAAGTAAGGTCGAGAAGATCTTCATAATGCATTCTCACTGAACTATCTGCTGGACGGATGACACTGATGTCACACAAGCGGACATCGGGACTGAAGAAACAACTAGGAGTTTCTTGTACGGGTGTCACTGCACGCGTCATGCAGTTCCGTGATGGTCTGGCCATGACCAGAGGTCGTCGACGTCCTCTGATACTTGGACTTGGTGTGTAGCAAGCTGCAGATATCTCCACAGACTCCATGCGAGACGCCATTGTGGGTATGACGACTAAAGCAAGGTCTCTGCTTTTCGCTCTCGACAGATGTATGTGTACTAAAGATTGATGCTATATGCGCTTCTACACTATGTGGCAGGCAACATTGAACTGAGGATACCAACCGTACCGCGCTCCTTTTATAGATATGTTGCACCTTCATTTGGTACCTGGTTGCCATAGTTATTGTTATTCTGCTGGCGACAATTGCAATCACAGATGGAATGTGGCTAATTGGATGCAAGTTAAGGTGAGAGATCCTCAAAGGATGCCATATGTGATCTTGTATAAGCAGCACGTGGCTGGCGTCAGCTTTGATGACTACATCAATAAAACACGGTTAATTGTTATGGCGCTTAAAATAACGGTACATAATAAAACCACAAAGAGCAAGGTGCTGATTGAAGATGGCTGGCGTCAGCTTTGAGAGCCACATCAATGAAGTACTGCTACGTGTGATGTTGCTTGAGATAGCACCAAATAGCGAGACCGCAAAGGATACAATTCTGACCAAAATTGGGATTCACAGATGCAGAATTTCTATCACACCAGGTTGAAGCCCGTGTAGGTGATCACGCCCAACGCTTTTTGGAGCCATTATTCAAACTGGTGCATGTTGGTCACATAATAGCCCGTAAAACGTCAACGCTGTTGAACATTTTAAATCACGCGGGCCCAAATAAATAGTTACTGCTTAAATTGTCAGTACCTTTCTAATCGATTAGAGCATTGTCACAAGAGATGCTTGTGAGTGAGTTAAAAGAATTGTCGTCAAGCTTTTGAGGTGAATATCCCGGCACGGCAATAGCGTTGATCCACTTATCAGCAATTACAAAGAGTACCAACTTCAACATAATCCCAGATATCTTGATCTAATCTTACTCTGACCCCAAAATAAGACATTTCCAACTATATTCATATGACGATAATAATGCCATTGCCCTTAAGGTTATTTATATGGGCTAGCTGGCGTAGGAACAGGCACGTGGGTTCTCAACATGTTCCAGTTTGCTCAAACATTCATTGTTCAAATCGAACGTGAAATCCAAAGAACCTATGTAAAATAGCATGGATGGCCCACAGATGTTCTGAACGAATAATGAATCAATTCGTATTATATTAGTTATAATAAATTTGTCATTATAATGCACTTTCGATAAGGTGCAAGAAAAGAGTAATGCATTGTAAGTATGTTTCATAATCATAATTTATTTTATCTGGTAACACACAGCACGAGATTTTAAATAAATACAAGCACACTTGACAGTAATATAACAGAATGTTGCCGCTCATAGAACAGCCAATACTTTGAATGCAGTGTTCGTCGTCTTGTTCTTGTAGAATTGCTTCAAAAAAGACTTGAGCTTCCGTGCGATGGTTTTCCGACAATGACGCGAAGCTTTGCCTTGAACACCCGGTCGGCATAGTGGTTTTTGATGAAAGACGGTGGCATCAGAAACATCACTCTGCTGGAGAATTGTGCCTTCTGATGGTTGCCGCTGCAGCCTCTCGGACCGACTTGTATTTCCAGTAGCTTCGCATACAGTTGTCTGTTCATTTCTCTCTTGACCATAACACGGCCGACGAGTGGTCTTTGTACATTCCGACTTGATGAGACCTGTCGTCTGAACATGGAAGGTAAAGTCCAGCTTACGCTGGTAACACTGCATGGATGGCGAGGAAAGTCAGCTTGCAAGAGGTTCGTCTTCTTCACAGTCAGTACCAAGTTCAATATGGGCCGATGAAGTAAGGTCGAGAAGATCTTCATAATGCATTCTCACTGAACTATCTGCTGGACGGATGACACTGATGTCACACAAGCGGACATCGGGACTGAAGAAACAACTAGGAGTTTCTTGTACGGGTGTCACTGCACGCGTCATGCAGTTCCGTGATGGTCTGGCCATGACCAGAGGTCGTCGACGTCCTCTGATACTTGGACTTGGTGTGTAGCAAGCTGCAGATATCTCCACAGACTCCATGCGAGACGCCATTGTGGGTATGACGACTAAAGCAAGGTCTCTGCTTTTCGCTCTCGACAGATGTATGTGTACTAAAGATTGATGCTATATGCGCTTCTACACTATGTGGCAGGCAACATTGAACTGAGGATACCAACCGTACCGCGCTCCTTTTATAGATATGTTGCACCTTCATTTGGTACCTGGTTGCCATAGTTATTGTTATTCTGCTGGCGACAATTGCAATCACAGATGGAATGTGGCTAATTGGATGCAAGTTAAGGTGAGAGATCCTCAAAGGATGCCATATGTGATCTTGTATAAGCAGCACGTGGCTGGCGTCAGCTTTGATGACTACATCAATAAAACACAGTTAATTGTTATGGCGCTTAAAATAACGGTACATAATAAAACCACAAAGAGCAAGGTGCTGATTGAAGATGGCTGGCGTCAGCTTTGAGAGCCACATCAATGAAGTACTGCTACGTGTGATGTTGCTTGAGATAGCACCAAATAGCGAGACCGCAAAGGATACAATTCTGACTAAAATTGGGATTCACAGGTGCAGAATTTCTATCACACCAGGTTGAAGCCCGTGTAGGTGATCACGCCCAACGCTTTTTGGAGCCATTATTCAAACTGGTGCATGTTGGTCACATAATAGCCCGTAAAACGTCAACGCTGTTGAACATTTTAAATCACGCGGGCCCAAATAAATAGTTACTGCTTAAATTGTCAGTACCTTTCTAATCGATTAGAGCATTGTCACAAGAGATGCTTGTGAGTGAGTTAAAAGAATTGTCGTCAAGCTTTTGAGGTGAATATCTCGGCACGGCAATAGCGTTGATCCACTTATCAGCAATTACAAAGAGTACCAACTTCAACATAATCCCAGATATCTTGATCTAATCTTACTCTGACCCCAAAATAAGACATTTCCAACTATATTCATATGACGATAATAATGCCATTGCCCTTAAGGTTATTTATATAGGCTCGCTAGCGTAGGAACAGGCACGTGGGTTCTCAACATGTTCCAGTTTGCTCAAACATTCATTGTTCAAATCGAACGTGAAATCCAAAGAACCTATGTAAAATAGCATGGATGGCCCACAGATGTTCTGAACGAATAATGAATCAATTCGTATTATATTAGTTATAATAAATTTGTCATTATAATGCACTTTCGATAAGGTGCAAGAAAAGAGTAATGCAATGTAAGTATGTTTCATAATCATAATTTATTTTATCTGGTAACACACAGCACGAGATTTTAAATAAATACAAGCACACTTGACAGTAATATAACAGAATGTTGCCGCTCATAGAACAGCCAATACTTTGAATGCAGTGTTCGTCGTCTTGTTCTTGTAGAATTGCTTCAAAAAAGACTTGAGCTGCCGTGCGATGGTTTTCCGACAATGACGCGAAGCTTTGCCTTGAACACCCGGTCGGCATAGTGGTTTTTGATGAAAGACGGTGGCATCAGAAACATCACTCTGCTGCAGAATTGTGCCTTCTGATGGTTGCCGCTGCAGCCTCTCGGACCGACTTGTATTTCCAGTAGCTTCGCATACAGTTGTCTGTTCATTTCTGTCTTGACCATAACACGGCCGACGAGTGGTCTTTGTACATTCCGACTTGATGAGACCTGTCGTCTGAACATGGAAGGTAAAGTCCAGCTTACGCTGGTAACACTGCATGGATGGCGAGGAAAGTCGGCTTGCAAGAGGTTCGTCTTCTTCACAGTCAGTACCAAGTTCAATATGGGCCGATGAAGTAAGGTCGAGAAGATCTTCATAATGCATTCTCACTGAACTATCTGCTGGACGGATGACACTGATGTCACACAAGCGGACATCGGGACTGAAGAAACAACTAGGAGTTTCTTGTACGGGTGTCACTGCACGCGTCATGCAGTTCCGTGATGGTCTGGCCATGACCAGAGGTCGTCGACGTCCTCTGATACTTGGACTTGGTGTGTAGCAAGCTGCAGATATCTCCACAGACTCCATGCGAGACGCCATTGTGGGTATGACGACTAAAGCAAGGTCTCTGCTTTTCGCTCTCGACAGATGTATGTGTACTAAAGATTGATGCTATATGCGCTTCTACACTTTGTGGCAGGCAACATTGAACTGAGGATACCAACCGTACCGCGCTCCTTTTATAGATATGTTGCACCTTCATTTGGTACCTGGTTGCCATAGTTATTGTTATTCTGCTGGCGACAATTGCAATCACAGATGGAATGTGGCTAATTGGATGCAAGTTAAGGTGAGAGATCCTCAAAGGATGCCATATGTGATCTTGTATAAGCAGCACGTGGCTGGCGTCAGCTTTGATGACTACATCAATAAAACACGGTTAATTGTTATGGCGCTTAAAATAACGGTACATAATAAAACCACAAAGAGCAAGGTGCTGATTGAAGATGGCTGGCGTCAGCTTTGAGAGCCACATCAATGAAGTACTGCTACGTGTGATGTTGCTTGAGATAGCACCAAATAGCGAGACCGCAAAGGATACAATTCTGACTAAAATTGGGATTCACAGGTGCAGAATTTCTATCACACCAGGTTGAAGCCCGTGTAGGTGATCACGCCCAACGCTTTTTGGAGCCATTATTCAAACTGGTGCATGTTGGTCACATAATAGCCCGTAAAACGTCAACGCTGTTGAACATTTTAAATCACGCGGGCCCAAATAAATAGTTACTGCTTAAATTGTCAGTACCTTTCTAATCGATTAGAGCATTGTCACAAGAGATGCTTGTGAGTGAGTTAAAAGAATTGTCGTCAAGCTTTTGAGGTGAATATCCCGGCACGGCAATAGCGTTGATCCACTTATCAGCAATTACAAAGAGTACCAACTTCAACATAATCCCAGATATCTTGATCTAATCTTACTCTGACCCCAAAATAAGACATTTCCAACTATATTCATATGACGATAATAATGCCATTGCCCTTAAGGTTATTTATATGGGCTAGCTGGCGTAGGAACAGGCACGTGGGTTCTCAACATGTTCCAGTTTGCTCAAACATTCATTGTTCAAATCGAACGTGAAATCCAAAGAACCTATGTAAAATAGCATGGATGGCCCACAGATGTTCTGAACGAATAATGAATCAATTCGTATTATATTAGTTATAATAAATTTGTCATTATAATGCACTTTCGATCAGGTGCAAAAAAAGAGTAAAGCAATGCAAGTATGTTTCATAATCATAAGTTATTTTATCTGGTTACACACAGCACGAGATTTTAAATAAATACAAGCACACTTGACAGTAATATAACAGAATGTTGCCGCTCATAGAACAGCCAATACTTTGAATGCAGTGTTCGTCGTCTTGTTCTTGTAGAATTGCTTCAAAAAAGACTTGAGCTTCCGTGCGATGGTTTTCCGACAATGACGCGAAGCTTTGCCTTGAACACCTGGCCGGCATAGTGGTTTTTGATGAAAGACGGTGGCATCAGACACATCACTCTGCTGGAGAATTGTGCCTGCTGATGGTTGCCGCTGCAGCCTCTCGGACCGACTTGTATTTCCAGTAGCTTCGCATACAGTTGTCTGTTCATTTCTGTCTTGACCATAACACGGCCGACGAGTGGTCTTTGTACATTCCGACTTGATGAGACCTGTCGTCTGAACATGGAAGGTAAAGTCCAGCTTACGGTGGTAACACACCATGGATGGCGAGGAAACTCGGTTTGCAAGAGGTTCATCTTCTTCACAGTCAGTGCCAAGTTCAATATGGGCCGATGAAGTAAGGTCGAGAAGATCTTCATAATGCATTCTCACTGAACTATCTGCTGGACGGATGACACTGATGTCACACAAGCGGACATCGGGACTGAAGAAACAACTAGGAGTTTCTTGTACGGGTGTCACTGCACGCGTCATGCAGTTTCGTGATGGTCTGGCCATGACCAGAGGTCGTCGACGTCCTCTGATACTTGGACTTGGTGTGTAGCAAGCTGCAGATATCTCCACAGACTCCATGTGAGACACCATTGTGAGTATGACGACTAAAGCAAAGTCTCTGCTTTTCGCTCTCGACAGATGTATGTGTACTAAAGATTGATGCTATATGCGCTTCTACACTATGTGGCAGGCAACATTGAACTGAGGATACCAACCGTACCGCGCTCCTTTTATAGATATGTTGCACCTTCATTTGGTACCTGGTTGCCATAGTTATTGTTATTCTGCTGGCGACAATTGCAATCACAGATGGAATGTGGCTAATTGGATGCAAGTTAAGGTGAGAGATCCTCAAAGGATGCCATATGTGATCTTGTATAAGCAACACGTGGCTGGCGTCAGCTTTGATGCCTACATCAATAAAACACAGTTAATTGTTATGGCGCTTAAAATAACGGTACATAATAAAACCACAAAGAGCAAGGTGCTGATTGAAGATGGCTGGCGTCAGCTTTGAGAGCCACATCAATGAAGTACTGCTACGTGTAATGTTGCTTGAGATAGCACCAAATAGCGAGACCGCAAAGGATACAATTCTGACTAAAATTGGGATTCACAGATGCAGAATTTCTATCACACCAGGTTGAAGCCCGTGTAGGTGATCACGCCCAACGCTTTTTGGAGCCATTATTCAAACTGGTGCATGTTGGTCACATAATAGCCCGTAAAACGTCAACGCTGTTGAACATTTTAAATCACGCGGGCACAAATAAATAGTTACTGCTTAAATTGTCAGTACCTTTCTAATCGATTAGAGCATTGTCACAAGAGTTGCTTGTGAGTGAGTTAAAAGAATTGTCGTCAAGCTTTTGAGGTGAATATCCCCGGCACGGCAATAGCGTTGATCCACTTATCAGCAATTACAAAGGGTACCAACTTCAACATAATCCCAGATAGCTTGATCTAATCTTACTCTGACCCCAAAATAAGACATTTCCAAC
This sequence comes from Arenicola marina, assembly GCA_964019135.1. Taxonomy (NCBI): domain Eukaryota; kingdom Metazoa; phylum Annelida; class Polychaeta; family Arenicolidae; genus Arenicola; species Arenicola marina. The sequence goes on from OZ025249.1 coordinate 43,906,863, forward strand.
TATATTCATATGACGATAATAATGCCATTGCCCTTAAGGTTATTTATATAGGCTAGCTGGCGTAGGAACAGGCACGTGGGTTCTCAACATGTTCCAGTTTGCTCAAAGATTCATTGCTCAAATCGAACGTGAAATCCAAAGAACCTATGTAAAATTGCATGGTTGGCGCACAGATGTTCTGAACGAATAATGAATCAATTCGTATTATATTAGTTATAATAAATTTGTCATTATAATGCACTTTCGATAAGGTGCAAGAAAAGAGTAATGCAATGTAAGTATGTTTCATAATCATAATTTATTTTATCTGGTAACACACAGCACGAGATTTTAAATAAATACAAGCACACTTGACAGTAATATAACAGAATGTTGCCGCTCATAGAACAGCCAATACTTTGAATGCAGTGTTCGTCGTCTTGTTCTTGTAGAATTGCTTCAAAAAAGACTTGAGCTTCCGTGCGATGGTTTTCCGACAATGACGCGAAGCTTTGCCTTGAACACCCGGTCGGCATAGTGGTTTTTGATGAAAGACGGTGGCATCAGAAACATCACTCTGCTGGAGAATTGTGCCTTCTGATGGCTGCCGATGCAGCCTCTCGGACCGACTTGTATTTCCAGTAGCTTCGCATACAGTTGTCTGTTCATTTCTCTCTTGACCATAACACGGCCGACGAGTGGTCTTTGTACATTCCGACTTGATGAGACCTGTCGTCTGAACATGGAAGGTAAAGTCTAGCTTACGCTGGTAACACTGCATGGATGGCGAGGAAAGTCGGCTTGCAAGAGGTTCGTCTTCTTCACAGTCAGTACCAAGTTCAATATGGGCCGATGAAGTAAGGTCGAGAAGATCTTCATAATGCATTCTCACTGAACTATCTGCTGGACGGATGACACTGATGTCACACAAGCGGACATCGGGACTGAAGAAACAACTAGGAGTTTCTTGTACGGGTGTCACTGCACGCGTCATGCAGTTCCGTGATGGTCTGGCCATGACCAGAGGTCGTCGACGTCCTCTGATACTTGGACTTGGTGTGTAGCAAGCTGCAGATATCTCCACAGACTCCATGCGAGACGCCATTGTAGGTATGACGACTAAAGCAAGGTCTCTGCTTTTCGCTCTCGACAGATGTATGTGTACTAAAGATTGATGCTATATGCGCTTTTACACTATGTGGCAGGCAACATTGAACTGAGGATACCAACCGTACCGCGCTCCTTTTATAGATATGTTGCACCTTCATTTGGTACCTGGTTGCCATAGTTATTGTTATTCTGCTGGCGACAATTGCAATCACAGATGGAATGTGGCTAATTGGATGCAAGTTAAGATGAGAGATCCTCAAAGGATGCCATATGTGATCTTGTATAAGCAGCACGTGGCTGGCGTCAGCTTTGATGACTACATCAATAAAACACGGTTAATTGTTATGGCGCTTAAAATAACGGTACATAATAAAACCACAAAGAGCAAGGTGCTGATTGAAGATGGCTGGCGTCAGCTTTGAGAGCCACATCAATGAAGTACTGCTACGTGTGATGTTGCTTGAGATAGCACCAAATAGCGAGACCGCAAAGGATACAATTCTGACCAAAATTGGGATTCACAGATGCAGAATTTCTATCACACCAGGTTGAAGCCCGTGTAGGTGATCACGCCCAACGCTTTTTGGAGCCATTATTCAAACTGGTGCATGTTGGTCACATAATAGCCCGTAAAACGTCAACGCTGTTGAACATTTTAAATCACGCGGGCCCAAATAAATAGTTACTGCTTAAATTGTCAGTACCTTTCTAATCGATTAGAGCATTGTCACAAGAGATGCTTGTGAGTGAGTTAAAAGAATTGTCGTCAAGCTTTTGAGGTGAATATCCCGGCACGGCAATAGCGTTGATCCACTTATCAGCAATTACAAAGAGTACCAACTTCAACATAATCCCAGATATCTTGATCTAATCTTACTCTGACCCCAAAATAAGACATTTCCAACTATATTCATATGACGATAATAATGCCATTGCCCTTAAGGTTATTTATATGGGCTAGCTGGCGTAGGAACAGGCACGTGGGTTCTCAACATGTTCCAGTTTGCTCAAACATTCATTGTTCAAATCGAACGTGAAATCCAAAGAACCTATGTAAAATAGCATGGATGGCCCACAGATGTTCTGAACGAATAATGAATCAATTCGTATTATATTAGTTATAATAAATTTGTCATTATAATGCACTTTCGATAAGGTGCAAGAAAAGAGTAATGCAATGTAAGTATGTTTCATAATCATAATTTATTTTATCTGGTAGCACACAGCACGAGATTTTAAATAAATACAAGCACACTTGACAGTAATATAACAGAATGTTGCCGCTCATAGAACAGCCAATACTTTGAATGCAGTGTTCGTCGTCTTGTTCTTGTAGAATTGCTTCAAAAAAGACTTGAGCTTCCGTGCGATGGTTTTCCGACAATGACGCGAAGCTTTGCCTTGAACACCCGGTCGGCATAGTGGTTTTTGATGAAAGACGGTGGCATCAGAAACATCACTCTGCTGGAGAATTGTGCCTTCTGATGGTTGCCGCTGCAGCCTCTCGGACCGACTTGTATTTCCAGTAGCTTCGCATACAGTTGTCTGTTCATTTCTCTCTTGACCATAACACGGCCGACGAGTGGTCTTTGTACATTCCGACTTGATGAGACCTGTCGTCTGAACATGGAAGGTAAAGTCCAGCTTACGCTGGTAACACTGCATGGATGGCGAGGAAAGTCGGCTTGCAAGAGGTTCGTCTTCTTCACAGTCAGTACCAAGTTCAATATGGGCCGATGAAGTAAGGTCGAGAAGATCTTCATAATGCATTCTCACTGCACTATCTGCTGGACAGATGACACTGATGTCACACAAGCGGACATCGGGACTGAAGAAACAACTAGGAGTTTCTTGTACGGGTGTCACTGCACGCGTCATGCAGTTCCGTGATGGTCTGGCCATGACCAGAGGTCGTCGACGTCCTCTGATACTTGGACTTGGTGTGTAGCAAGCTGCAGATATCTCCACAGACTCCATGCGAGACGCCATTGTGGGTATGACGACTAAAGCAAGGTCTCTGCTTTTCGCTCTCGACAGATGTATGTGTACTAAAGATTGATGCTATATGCGCTTCTACACTATGTGGCAGGCAACATTGAACTGAGGATACCAACCGTACCGCGCTCCTTTTATAGATATGTTGCACCTTCATTTGGTACCTGGTTGCCATAGTTATTGTTATTCTGCTGGCGACAATTGCAATCACATATGGAATGTGGCTAATTGGATGCAAGTTAAGGTGAGAGATTCTCAAAGGATGCCATATGTGATCTTGTATAAGCAGCACGTGGCTGGCGTCAGCTTTGATGACTACATCAATAAAACACAGTTAATTGTTATGGCGCTTAAAATAACGGTACATAATAAAACCACAAAGAGCAAGGTGCTGATTGAAGATGGCTGGCGTCAGCTTTGAGAGCCACATCAATGAAGTACTGCTACGTGTGATGTTGCTTGAGATAGCACCAAATAGCGAGACCGCAAAGGATACAATTCTGACTAAAATTGGGATTCACAGGTGCAGAATTTCTATCACACCAGGTTGAAGCCCGTGTAGGTGATCACGCCCAACGCTTTTTGGAGCCATTATTCAAACTGGTGCATGTTGGTCACATAATAGCCCGTAAAACGTCAACGCTGTTGAACATTTTAAATCACGCGGGCCCAAATAAATAGTTACTGCTTAAATTGTCAGTACCTTTCTAATCGATTAGAGCATTGTCACAAGAGATGCTTGTGAGTGAGTTAAAAGAATTGTCGTCAAGCTTTTGAGGTGAATATCCCGGCACGGCAATAGCGTTGATCCACTTATCAGCAATTACAAAGAGTACCAACTTCAACATAATCCCAGATATCTTGATCTAATCTTACTCTGACCCCAAAATAAGACATTTCCAACTATATTCATATGACGATAATAATGCCATTGCCCTTAAGGTTATTTATATAGGCTCGCTAGCGTAGGAACAGGCACGTGGGTTCTCAACATGTTCCAGTTTGCTCAAACATTCATTGTTCAAATCGAACGTGAAATCCAAAGAACCTATGTAAAATAGCATGGATGGCCCACAGATGTTCTGAACGAATAATGAATCAATTCGTATTATATTAGTTATAATAAATTTGTCATTATAATGCACTTTCGATCAGGTGCAAAAAAAGAGTAAAGCAATGCAAGTATGTTTCATAATCATAAGTTATTTTTTCTGGTTACACACAGCACGAGATTTTAAATAAATACAAGCACACTTGACAGTAATATAACAGAATGTTGCCGCTCATAGAACAGCCAATACTTTGAATGCAGTGTTCGTCGTCTTGTTCTTGTAGAATTGCTTCAAAAAAGACTTGAGCTTCCGTGCGATGGTTTTCCGACAATGACGCGAAGCTTTGCCTTGAACACCCGGCCGGCATAGTGGTTTTTGATGAAAGACGGTGGCATCAGACACATCACTCTGCTGGAGAATTGTGCCTTCTGATGGTTGCCGCTGCAGCCTCTCGGACCGACTTGTATTTCCAGTAGCTTCGCATACAGTTGTCTGTTCATTTCTGTCTTGACCATAACACGGCCGACGAGTGGTCTTTGTACATTCCGACTTGATGAGACCTGTCGTCTGAACATGGAAGGTAAAGTCCAGCTTACGGTGGTAACACACCATGGATGGCGAGGAAAGTCGGCTTGCAAGAGGTTCGTCTTCTTCACAGTCAGTACCAAGTTCAATATGGGCCGATGAAGTAAGGTCGAGAAGATCTTCATAATGCATTCTCACTGAACTATCTGCTGGACGGATAACACTGATGTCACACAAGCGGACATCGGGACTGAAGAAACAACTAGGAGTTTCTTGTGCAGGTGTCACTGCACGCGTCATGCAGTTCCGTGATGGTCTGGCCATGACCAGAGGTCGTCGACGTCCTCTGATATTAGAACTTGGTGTGTAGCAAGCTGCAGATATCTCCACAGACTCCATGTGAGACGCCATTGTCAGTATGACGACTAAAGCAAAGTCTCTGCTTTTCGCTCTCGACAGATGTATGTGTACTAAAGATTGATGCTATATGCGCTTCTACACTATGTGGCAGGCAACATTGAACTGAGGATACCAACCGTACCGCGCTCCTTTTATAGATATGTTGCACCTTCATTTGGTACCTGGTTGCCATAGTTATTGTTATTCTGCTGGCGACAATTGCAATCACAGATGGAATGTGGCTAATTGGATGCAAGTTAAGGTGAGAGATCCTCAAAGGATGCCATATGTGATCTTGTATAAGCAACACGTGGCTGGCGTCAGCTTTGATGCCTACATCAATAAAACACAGTTAATTGTTATGGCGCTTAAAATAACGGTACATAATAAAACCACAAAGAGCAAGGTGCTGATTGAAGATGGCTGGCGTCAGCTTTGAGAGCCACATCAATGAAGTACTGCTACGTGTGATGTTGCTTGAGATAGCACCAAATAGCGAGACCGCAAAGGATACAATTCTGACTAAAATTGGGATTCACAGATGCAGAATTTCTATCACACCAGGTTGAAGCCCGTGTAGGTGATCACGCCCAACGCTTTTTGGAGCCATTATTCAAACTGGTGCATGTTGGTCACATAATAGCCCGTAAAACGTCAACGCTGTTGAACATTTTAAATCACGCGGGCCCAAATAAATAGTTACTGCTTAAATTGTCAGTACCTTTCTAATCGATTAGAGCATTGTCACAAGAGTTGCTTGTGAGTGAGTTAAAAGAATTGTCGTCAAGCTTTTGAGGTGAATATCCCCGGCACGGCAATAGCGTTGATCCACTTATCAGCAATTACAAAGGGTACCAACTTCAACATAATCCCAGATATCTTGATCTAATCTTACTCTGACCCCAAAATAAGACATTTCCAACTATATTCATATGACGATAATAATGCCATTGCCCTTAAGGTTATTTATATAGGCTAGCTGGCGTAGGAACAGGCACGTGGGTTCTCAACATGTTCCAGTTTGCTCAAACATTCATTGTTCAAATCGAACGTGAAATCCAAAGAACCTATGTAAAATTGCATGGATGGCGCACAGATGTTCTGAACGAATAATGAATCAATTCGTATTATATTAGTTATAATAAATTTGTCATTATAATGCACTTTCGATAAGGTGCAAGAAAAGAGTAATGCAATGTAAGTATGTTTCATAATCATAACTTATTTTATCTGGTAACACACAGCACGAGATTTTAAATAAATACAAGCACACTTGACAGTAATATAACAGAATGTTGCCGCTCATAGAACAGCCAATACTTTGAATGCAGTGTTCGTCGTCTTGTTCTTGTAGAATTGCTTCAAAAAAGACTTGAGCTTCCGTGCGATGGTTTTCCGACAATGACGCGAAGCTTTGCCTTGAACACCCGGTCGGCATAGTGGTTTTTGATGAAAGACGGTGGCATCAGAAACATCACTCTGCTGGAGAATTGTGCCTTCTGATGGTTGCCGCTGCAGCCTCTCGGACCGACTTGTATTTCCAGTAGCTTCGCATACAGTTGTCTGTTCATTTCTCTCTTGACCATAACATGGCCGACGAGTGGTCTTTGTACATTCCGACTTGATGAGACCTGTCGTCTGAACATGGAAGGTAAAGTCCAGCTTACGCTGGTAACACTGCATGGATGGCGAGGAAAGTCGGCTTGCAAGAGGTTCGTCTTCTTCACAGTCAGTACCAAGTTCAATATGGGCCGATGAAGTAAGGTCGAGAAGATCTTCATAATGCATTCTCACTGAACTATCTGCTGGACGGATGACACTGATGTCACACAAGCGGACATCGGGACTGAAGAAACAACTAGGAGTTTCTTGTACGGGTGTCACTGCACGCGTCATGCAGTTCCGTGATGGTCTGGCCATGACCAGAGGTCGTCGACGTCCTCTGATACTTGAACTTGGTGTGTAGCAAGCTGCAGATATCTCCACAGACTCCATGCGAGACGCCATTGTGGGTATGACGACTAAAGCAAGGTCTCTGCTTTTCGCTGTCGAGAGATGTATGTGTACTAAAGATTGATGCTATATGCGCTTCTACACTATGTGGCAGGCAACATTGAACTGAGGATACCAACCGTACCGCGCTCCTTTTATAGATATGTTGCACCTTCATTTGGTACCTGGTTGCCATAGTTATTGTTATTCTGCTGGCGACAATTGCAATCACAGATGGAATGTGGCTAATTGGATGCAAGTTAAGGTGAGAGCTCCTCAAAGGATGCCATATGTGATCTTGTATAAGCAACACGTGGCTGGCATCAGCTTTGATGACTACATCAATAAAACACAGTTAATTGTTATGGCGCTTAAATTAACGGTACATAATAAAACCACAAAGAGCAAGGTGCTGATTGAAGATGGCTGGCGTTAGCTTTGAGGGCCACATCAATGAAGTACTGTTACGTGTGATGTTGCTTGAGATAACACCAAATAGCGAGAGCGCAAAGGACACAATTCTGACTAAAATTGGGATTCACAGATGAAGAATTTCTATCACTGTGACACCAGGTTGAAGCCCGTGTAGGTGATCAGGCCCAACGCTTTTTGGAGCCATTATTCAAACTGGTGCATGTTGGTAACATAATAGCCCGTAAAACGTCAACACTGCATGTTGAAACTTTTAAATCACGCGGGCCCAAATAGATAGTTACTGCTTAAATTGTCAGTGCCTTTGTAATCGATTAGAGTATTGTCACAAGAGTTGCTTGTGATTGAGGTAAAATAGTTGTTGTCAAGCTTCTAAGTAACTATCCCCGGCACGGCAATAGCGTTGATCCACTTATCAGCATTTACAGAGGGTACCAACTTCAATATAATCCCAGATATCTTGATGATATCTTGATATGACCCCAAAATAAGACATTTATGTTGCTCGCTACGAATTCGTAATGATAAGCTGGCTCGCCCGCAGCTTGTTTCCTGGCAAGAAAACAGAACACAGTGTATGGAATTGGAAAGGGCAAATTTATTTTATTTATGACAAGCAAATTGTCAAAATAATTAAATAAAAGTTGCGGAACGCTTCGCCACTAACCGGCGAAACACTTCGCCAGTAATTGGCGGAACACATCGCCAATGAACGTGAAAAGGCCACGTGACCCTATTATGGGTTGGCGTAACCAATTGACAAGTATTGTATGAAGGCGGAACACATCGCCCTGTACGAAGGCGGAACACATCGCCATGTACGTAGGTGGCACACATCGGCATGTACGTATGCCAAATACATTATCCAAATATATATTGATTGATCACCTTATAATTGGTAAAAGTGGATAGGCTGACAATACGTGGTAAATTTCGCACGTTTAAGTAAAAGCGAAATTAAAAATGAATTAAAACCACTCAGAATTAATGTGTTGGCCTAAAATTGACATATCATTTTCAGTCAGCTTGAGTTACCACCTACTAAAGTTTCAATTGAGCTGATTACTCTGATCGTTTAATTTTTGTATTCCAAGACGCTCAAAAGACAAAAATGGTCGTATAAACGAGTTTGGGCTGTCCTTTTTAGAAGTTTGCAAGACACTTGGTGTCCATGTCCTGCACGGACGTACACGAGGTGACCCAGACGGTGAATATACGTTTTGTAATGCTAACGGGGTTAGTACTGTTGACTATATGGTAGTGTCCAGCAGCCTTTTTCAGGAAGTAATAGATTTTGCTGTCGGCACTTTAGATATCTCGGATCATTACCCAATATTTTCATCGCTGAAATGTAAACGTGCTGTGCAGCAAGTTGGTTCTGGAGAGCTGGAATGTAAATATATACGCTTTAAGTGGAACGAAAGCGCATCTCAGATATTTAGGGAACGCATGACAGACATTGAGGGTACTGAGCTGCTGGCCCAGTTTCAGTCGGCTGTAAATACTGGTGATGTAGATCTATCTGCCAACATCCTAGTGCAATTTGTTCAACGCGCATCTGCATCAATGCAAGTGCCTCGCAAATCCACATGTTTTGTAGATAAGAACCCTGATGCTAAATGGTGGGATGCCGAATGTGAGCAAGCAAAGAGAAAGAAATATATGTTACTGAAGAGCTTCAGACGTAAAAGGTGTAATGAACTTTTACTCGAGTATCAAACCGCTAAAAAGGAATTTGAATCGTTGTGTCGGAAGAAGAGATCTGCTCATGAATCCAAAGCCCTTAATCAGTTTTGCGCGTTAGACTGCAACGTGCAAGAAATGCTATGATGACGAGCCAATAGGACCACTTGATAACGTAATCGCGCCGGAGGAGATAGAAGGAGTAATCAGCCAGCTTCCTAAGAGCAAATCACCCGGTCCAGACGGTCTGATGTATGAAATGTTTAAGAACTCGTCAGATTTTATTTTAGAGCCACTGCATGCTCTGTTTAACCTTGTGTTGTCGTCCGGACAATACCCGTCGCGTTGGTCAGATGCATTTATCAGTCCCCTCCATAAAGGCGGCTCACGAAATGATGTAAATAATTACAGAGGTTTATCACTTCTGTCCACGGTTAGTAAAATTTTCACAAAAAGAAATATATGTTACTGAAGAGCTTCAGACGTAAAAGGTGTAATGAACTTTTACTCGAGTATCAAACCGCTAAAAAGGAATTTGAATCGTTGTGTCGGAAGAAGAGATCTGCTCATGAATCCAAAGCCCTTAATCAGTTTTGCGCGTTAGACTGCAACGTGCAAGAAATGCTATGATGACGAGCCAATAGGACCACTTGATAACGTAATCGCGCCGGAGGAGATAGAAGGAGTAATCAGCCAGCTTCCTAAGAGCAAATCACCCGGTCCAGACGGTCTGATGTATGAAATGTTTAAGAACTCGTCAGATTTTATTTTAGAGCCACTGCATGCTCTGTTTAACCTTGTGTTGTCGTCCGGACAATACCCGTCGCGTTGGTCAGATGCATTTATCAGTCCCCTCCATAAAGGCGGCTCACGAAATGATGTAAATAATTACAGAGGTTTATCACTTCTGTCCACGGTTAGTAAAATTTTCACAAAAATTCTTAGTAACAGATTAGTTAAATGGGCAGAGCAAAATCAGATTTTACGCCAACTTATGGTACAGTTTGTTACAGAACGGAATACATGGAAAGCTTCTGAAAGTATTACGCTCTATGTATGAACAGCTAAGGTCAAGTGTTAAAACAGAGTCTAGTCTTACTGAATATTTCCAATGTTTATCCGGTACAAGACAAGGATGTACGATAAGCCCAATCCTATTCCTTATGTATATTAACCAGTTCATTGACATGGCCAAGAGTAATGGGTGTCAAGGTATTTATATCGACGAAAATTGTCCGAACTTGATAATGCTCATGTATGCAGATGATATAGTCTCAGTGGGCGATACAGTATGGCGTTTACAAAAGCAATTGAATGTACTCAGTCAATTTTGTGACCAATATGGAATGACAGTAAACCTAGCCAAGACAAAAATAATTGTGTTTCGCAATGGTGGCCCCTTAAGAAAAAATGAAAAGTGGTACCTCAATGGAAGGCCGGTCGAGACAGTAACTTATTATAAATATTTAGGCATCATTTTCGCCTCGAGTCTCAAGTGGTCCATGGCTTTGGAGACATTATGTCAACAAGCGAGTAAAGGGATCTTTTTACTGAATACACTGCGACGTTAATTTGGTGATTTACCATTGCACATAGCGTTGAATTTGTTTGATAAGATGGTTGTCCCAGTTTTGCTTTATGGGAGTGAAGTATGGGGCTTTGAATTCAGAGGTCATATTGAGAAAGTACAAATAACTTTTTGTAAAATGAATTTAGGTCTAACTAGGCAGACCACTAACCAAGCTGTTCTTGGAGAATGCGGCAGACTGCCATTAATTATGCAATATATGCTGAGGTGTATTAAGTATTGGATTAAGTTGGTCCAAATTGTTGAGCCCACAAGCTTTCCGCACTCCTGTTACCTAGTGTTACGCGACCATGATTCCGCTGGAAAACGGACATGGGCAACCGGCGTTAGAGAACTTTTGTACCGCAATGGATATGGTTTTGTATGGCTCAATCAGGGAGTAGGTTATGTTCCAATGTTTTTGGCTTGTTTCAAGCAACGTCTGTCGGATATCGCAACACAGGAGTGGTCATCGTCTATTTCAAACACACCAAAACTAGATACACATTGCCAATTTAAGACATTACTTAAACCTGAAAAGTATTTTTCAGTTATAATTCCCAGACGCCATAGGGTAGCAATGGCAAGGCTGCGCTGTAGTAACCACAATCTTTCTATAGAAATGCAGCGCGGAAAAATAGCCCGAGAACTGCGCATCTGTAAGTTCTGTAAGCAGTCAAGCAAGATCATCATCGAAGATGAGTTTCATGTTGTTATGGAGTGCCCACTGTATAGTGACTTACGTAAACGTTATTTACCAGATTCATGTTTATCTCCTAGATTTGATAAGTTCATATCTTTAATGGCTACGAACAACACCCAAACGCTACAGAATCTGGGTTGTTATATCTTTAATATATTTAAATTAAGAAGTAATTTCGCCTGACATATGTGTACTTTGCGTATTTATGTGTACAATAGGCTCGCGGCCCCTTTAGTACAATGACAATAAATGCTTATTGAAAGCTGTGGGGACATCCGCCATGCTCACAAATATATCAATAACAGTCAGTAAGTTTCAAATTTAAATACCTTGGTACATATATCATTGAGATTTATTCAGAATCGCAATCCCTCAGTGGAGTAATCAAAAAGAATTTGCGAAAACTTACATTAAAATGAACACATTTCAAGATTTATACTTGGTCTGGAGATTCAATAACATTGATTAAAACTTCGTATGGTCGCTTTCATGCTAGCCACTGGAATTCTAATTTGTAATGTAGCTTTCTATTGCGTTGAAAGCTGGGGGTATCGAAAGTATGATAACATTTACAAATGAGGTTCAGAAAAGCTATACACAGTGGTCATCCATTTCCTAAAATATTAAGTTATCTGTTAATCAAATAATTCTACGTCAGTTTATTACGAAAGTTCATAAATAGAAGGGTTGTATGATATAAATCATACTATACTTATCAATTTAATAATTCCTTGCCTGGTGATAAAAGCTGAAATTCAAGCAAAACGTATTATACCGGAGGCGGTGGGGAGGAGGAGGTAACCCTTAAGCCCTTAAGGTTATTTATAAGGTTAGTTTGGTCAAAGATTCATTGTTCAAATCGAACGTGAAATCCAAAGAACCTATATGTGAAATAGTATGCATGGCCCACAGATGTTCTGAACGAATAATGAATCCATTCGTATTATATTAATGATGATAAATTTGGACAATGCCGATAACTATGAAATTGATAGTTCTTGCTTCAATTGTCAGTGTCTTTCTAATCGATTAGAGCATTGTGACCCATTGTGCGACACCTGCCTAGCGTCAGCTTTGATGAATACATCAATAAAGCACAGTTAATTGTTATGACGCCTGAAATAACGGCACATAACAAAAGCACAAATGGCAAGGTGCTGATTGAAGATGGTGCTGACGCCGGTCACACGGACGGCTGGTATCCTCAATTCAATGTTGCATCTTTGACCACAATGAAATATGTGGAGAACCCACGTACCTGTTCCTATGCCAACTAACACATATAAATAGCATTAAGGGCAATGGCATTACTATCGTCATATGAATATAGTTATAGCTTTCTTATTTTGGGGTCATATCGCCAGAGCGGCGAACTCGTCAAGATATCTGGGATTACATATGTATATTGAAGTTGGTGCGCTGTGTAATTGCTGCGAAATTTATCAACTCTGTTGCCGACGACACTCAATAACAGCAACTTCATCAGCTATTTAACTCATTTAGTTGCATCGCTTCAGGCAATCGTAGGCTAGCTTACCAGCTAACTTATTTGCTAATTTAGAAATAAATGTTTTCTTTTATTTAATAGAATACTATACTAGAAAAGCAATTTGTCACATTGTGTTAGGGAAACGGTTGTTTAACCATTTGCCTTATGTTTAGCGCTTTTATAAGTTTATATTGATCATTTTACACATTGAAGCATGGCCAATTTATTGAATCGTCTCGAAAGAGATTTCGCAGATACCATTGATTGCGCATTTGTTTATATACAATCACACGATTTTGGATGCCTGTCGTGCAAATGTTAAGAAGAGTTGGGAACTCGATTTATGGCAGTTATACTGACTTGGTGTTTGCAAGATTCAAAACGATTGCATCCCAGCTCTACCATTTGTTTCTCAGCGCGTGATCACTCGTGCCCGCTGATGCTTGCATATTTGGTATTATTATCAGAGATATTTTTGCATTGAAGTAGTTAAATAACTGTAAGGGTATTTACACTGTATTGAGAGTAAGGCATGAGACAAACACGAGATAGAAGTACGCATGTTAAAACCCAAAACGTCATAGTGACCAAAACGTCATACCTTGGTAGAATTAAATATACAACTTTAAGTTTGACTTCAACCGTCCCGGTTATCGCTCGCATAACCCTGCGTGGCGTTGCTGAATGAGACGGGGCGGGGCCACTCGGGACTAAATGAGTGATTGATTGACAAAAGGAAACCTCTTAAAGCAAGGTAGAAGGTTCCAAGGGATGGACCTGGTGGGAGGGGGGGGGGGGCGATTTAGCGTATTCCATCGTTTATGAAAGCAATTTAATATATCTGAAACTAAAGAGTTCAGCGGGTACTTTTTTTCAATCACACTTTTTGAGGAAGAATTTCCGTTCTTCAAAATTCGTAGACCATTTTCATTCCCTCACTATGCACAGATCTTCCGTGAGCTTCCCTTGTGTTAAATTCCTAGATCCGATTGACCGTCACTCACGAATCTCCTAAGGAAGTAAACACTTCCTGGATGTCAACCGCTTAGGTATATGAAAAAAGACATTGTGTTTAATGATATGTCGGAATGATAAGCTGGGGCCGTAAGAAAAACCAGAAGGTAAAAATGTAAAGAAAAGTTGTATGATATTAGTGAATCCACATTGAAACCATATGGAGGTCATATCTAGATATTGTTGCGGATGGTTATAGGGATTTACCCTGACCCCGGTCGCCCGCATAATCATTATGTTTTTGAAAGAAAGTTTCCATAACGGATATCATTGAGTGACGGTGCTGGTGTATTGTTTGCGTATTGCACGAAGGGGTGGGGTAGTGATGGGACGGGTTTTGACATGTAAATAAATCAATACTGATTTCCATCCCAACGCTGTATACTTGGCATATGTTACTATAGTCTGCGCATGCCCTTCTGCAGACACTTCAAGATGAATGAGACACTTCATATAGATTGCAGTATTGGCCTAATAACTAAGATCAACATGAACCCGCATGGCCTAATAGGCTCTGATAATGGTATAGCCGTGGACTGAGAACATGATCGTTAATAACAATCACATATTGGTGTGAATTGCAGTCCATAATAACATCATCAAAGTGCTCTTGGATAAACAAAAAAATTGCCGAATATGGCGTCGAGGTCATAGCTCCCAGGCCCTCCAGACCCCACACGCATATTGCAAGTCGCTGGTTGGCTTACGCGTTAGTGAGCTTTCGCATGGTAATTGGCTTCCAAGGTTTATATACATATATATATATATATATATATATACACATATTCTCCAGTATAACAACCCAGACTATATAAAGGGGTTGCGCAGTTTTCATATCCATACAATCATATAGCAACATACAGAGTACGGCATATAGTGTCATTCCAAGAAGAATCAGATATATATATTGGAAATTGCATAGTGTGACAAGAAACACACTTGCTGTGGGCAACCAATAAGCGCCATTGCAAAGTTATATTTTCGTTCCCGACATGGCTGCACTTGGGAATGACGCAACAAACAATCTCGCCGACTCACCACGGTGCTGTCCAGTACGGAATAGGACGAGTCACCCGCATTGGTGCATTTCTAGAGTGCAGAACATTTTGTGTAGTAAGACGTCGACGCCCAAAAAAAGGAATCTGGGGACGCGGCCTGGCAACGATGCTCGGCTGAAAGTCCAACGGATAGGCTCCTCTACCAAAGAGCCCATCAGTGAAATGTACAGCCTGTCGGAAATGAATTATCCCAGTACATTTGATGATTCAGCGGCAGATCTACAGATGGAGCAGGACGCCGCGGTTGGGATCACGATGAGTGAACCTGCCGCGGTTGGGATCATGATGAGTGAACCTGCCGCGGTTGGGATCATGATGAGTGAACCTGCCGCGGTCTTGAGGGGGTTGGATAGCGCCACCGCGGTTCGAGAAAGTGACGGTGGCAGAGGCGCGGGGACTGAAACGCATGAACCTGCCGTGGTCCTGCTGGGTGACCTTGACGGCGCCACCACAGTTTTGGAGAGTGCGCATGGCACAGCTGGGCGGGAACCTGCGGCGGTCCAAAATGAACGAGACGGCGCCACCCTGGCTCTAGAGAGCGATTGTATTAAAGGCTATGACAACCATGTAAAATTCAAGTCAGATTTGGACCAAGAGCCTGTATCATTCCGTCACGATAATTCAACAGATTCAAGGCGTAATAGAGAATGCTTCACAACGAACCCAGATGATTCCGGCTTCACTGCCTGTGACGAGCAGCGCTATTCTCGGGCTGATGCCATGTCTGACGTCTCCGTCTTCCTTGAGACGCCCCTTGGTTGTACCAGTGCTTCCATGGGACCCGGCATCACCAGAGCCTCTGTCACGGGTCTGCGTATCTCTCGCCGATACAAGCGAATAATACTCAAGCGACTGAGGAGTTTTTCGACATCGTTTCGCATTGAAGATGGATTTGATGGGTCGTTAAACGTTTTAGCCATTTTGTAATTTCAGGAAATTTCAGAACAATTATAAATTATGACATGTATCAAATTTTGATTGCAATGCCTATGGTTGATTGTACTACATTTCAGAAAGATAAATAAATTAGGAGTCGGTGTACAGATTTTGTGTCATGAAAAAAACACGCAAAAAAACACAATATAAGTATATTTTGTCAGATTGCTTGAAGATTCATTTTCAAATATCGGTAAATACAACTTTTCGTGAAGTATGTGATGTATTGTTCTATGTTCTGTATTATGTAATTTACCTTAACTTAGCCCCCGGGCGTAAATCACCTGACGAAGCCGAACACGCTCTGCGTTGAGCGATAACAAAAGTTCATAACTCGATGGCATGCAATTATCTTAGAAGATCGATACTGAAACTGGTAAGTAAGAAATTGATCCGTTACTGCCTGCGATCCGATACTGCCTGACAAGCTGCATGCATACGCAAAGAGATAATGCTCTTTCAGTGGATTGGTTCTTTAACCTATATGTCCACCCCAGCTCGTCGATGGCAGACTGTGAAAGCCAGACTAAAAAGTGAGTGTAGTGTGTCCGGAAATCAATATAGGACATCAATCCCGGTATAGAAGCCTCACAGCGCATGGTTATAGATTTTCCTCGACATTTATAATGAACGTCTACAGGGTGGTGAAATACATTCGCAACGTTCAGACGAAAAGGGCATGCGAAGAGCGCAACCGCATCCTTGACAACATTTAATTCGCGGCTTATCTTTTGTTTTATTGTGCTGTGCAATGTTTACAATTACGCAAAATTACATGAAAAGGTAAAACTATATGTATCCTACCTAGCTGTAGCATGGTGGTATCACAATCGCACCGAATGATGACGTCACGAAGTGACGTCACGCCTTTGTCGTAAGTGTTCATTATCTTGAAGAATGGATCGAAAAACAGACCTAGCCGTGTTGTATTAACGTAAGTGTGCGTTATTCAAATAAAGAACGGTAAAACAGTGCTTTATTTTAATAATGAGCGGAAAAACTGTGCATTAGCTAGATAAAGAACAGTTGTTAATATTGACTCGTCAAGTGTCACGGTATAATCAGTCGAGCTGAGCTGAGCGGAGCCGAGTTGGCTGGTGTTGACAGAACCTGCCAATGTCAAAACAAACAATGGAATAAGTATATAATAAGTCAATGTTAAGCACCAAAGAGGCGGGGGTTAGATCAGAAATTTCAAAATATATGAAAATTCCACAGTGATCGATTGCATACATTTCTCATTATATCCGTCATATCGCTTTTCAGGGGGCTATGTTTTCACGAAACTAAGAAGCAATGACTTCCAAAATGTCTACTTCATCCACGCCTTCCCACCCCTAACCTCCCCCCTGGGGCTTCACAATGACGAACCGTTGTTTCCACAATGTGCCTCATGTATTCGTCGGGCAGTGCAATTGACACAATAGTCAATTCCTGTGTGCAAACGTCAGCACATGTCATGCATTGTTATAACAATTTTATAACTACATTAAAGAACTCGCTGTCGTGGATTCCCCAAATAAACCACTCGACGCTATTGCGTCTCGTGCTTTAGTTCGGCGAATGCACTCCTCCAGCTCGTTCTTCAACTAGTACATAATCAACCGAGTGAAGCAATTTTCCTGGCGCCTCAAACCCTCATGACTTCATCATAACGGATTCGCTTTGACGAGGAGAAATAATGGAATATATAGCCCAGTACTATCGCATGGTATTGATTAGATATTGTCACACCCTGTAGAAACTCAGAGACAACGCTGCACAAATGAGCAACGTTTCAAAATCGATGACCCCAAAACGTGTGCATATGTGATACCGTTAGCTGGGCTAGTGGTTTAGGGTCTATCAGGCATCCACCTCACCAACGGGAAACACTGAAGTTTCCTGACATAGTCATTGGATATGAGGCGATAACCTGTCACCGCTTTGTGTGAAAGTGGAGTTGTTCCATAGCCCTGAGTTTCATGGTTTAACAGTATAGAAGGATTACTTTTACCTGATCGACGTCTGCTTTAGATCGACAAAGCTTTATTTGTCTGCCTACAAGCATGTACGGGACTGTGAAAACGTTCAGTCGAGCGCGGCAAGCAAATCTGAATAGCAGCATATACACAGATCCGACTTCAAGTTTTTAGGAAATCGAGGAATAATTCCAAGGCAACCATCGCAGCTTTTGGAGGCACTTCAGGTGGCTGTTGGGTGAAGACCGACTGATGTCATGGCAGACCACAGAAACCTTGACATAGTACGTATGCAAAAACAGGCAGGTGTAATTATTGTTGCAAAGCACTCGCTAATACTAATTACATACATGTTTCAGCGGTCAATATATCTCTTAAATACAGGGGCAGATCTAGGAGGGGGGTACACCCCCGACCCCCCCTTGGGAACTCGAGCATACGCTGTAAAAGTCGGGTTTCTCGACGAAATACATCGCAAAGTAACATCTTGTAGATGCAACCCAGTGGCGGATTCAGGGGGGGGGGGTACCCGCGGGGGGTACCCACGGGGGGTACCCACCCCATTCAACCCCAGCTAAAGTCGTTTTTTTTTAAATAAGGAAGCTTATAGAGTGCAGTTTTTGAAGGGAATCTGAGATGTAGACCACTCCTGCCCCCTCCCCCCCTCCCAAAAAAACTCGCGCTGCACCCCCCCGTCGCAAGTTTTTGAAGAGCAGAGCCACCCCCCTCCCCCCTCCCATCCCAACCCTCCCTTTTCAAATTCCTATATCCGCCCCTGTTTATAGATATAGGTCATGCCACCCGGGCGCAGTTTCTGTGGCAGTGACCAGACGGTTCGATCTTCCCGTACTATAGCGCATCGATCCACCCTTCCTCTTCCAATGCTCAGATATCTTAGAGGTGTGATATATCTATCACCTGAAATACTTGGAAATTGACAACAATTAAGCAGAACGCTTTAGCCTATACCCGACGTATTCAAACTGGTCACAAATAGATTAAGGAGGCTCCAGTTAGTTTTGGTGCACATCACTATAAATATCGCAATCACGTCACAATATAAATTGTGAACAGCGCTGTGATGGAGTATTTCTGAAATGTTGTCATATCTATAAGTAAGCTTAGCTGTTTTTATATATTTCTATATTTTATAATTATGTGGTTTTCTATATGAGTGATCTAAAATAAAAATAAGCATCGTGTCTTAAAACCATTTTGATCCTCTTATATAAGACGTACGTCAAAAGTCTAACGTTAGGTTAAAATTTACAGATAGATTCTATGCAATACCAAACATTGTCTAGAGTCTACGAGCTGGACAAACTTTGGTAGGACTCTCGGTTTTTCCGTCAATAATACGTACGTTATTTACTGCATGCTGGCCCTGCTCTTTTATGGGCATGGAGACGTATAAATGGGTTGACATGTTCTTGACATTATAAGTCAGTAAAAAACGGTCACCAGTACATATACAACATATATATATATATTTGTGGTCTGTAAATTGCACTTACCACAAGTGACGCCGCGTAGCGGTATTCTTCGAAACTAGACTTGACTCATAAATCGACTTGTCCCTGTATTTACTGCGGGCCTATTGTCGTGACGTCACATCAGGAGATCAATGGCCACAGGAAGTTGACGTTTTGCTTCCAATACAACAGGCAGTGTTCATCATTCAGTTTCAACATGTGTCGGGGATGTTCCTCAAAATGATCAGCAAGAAGCGTAAAAGGATAGTCGGAATGATAAGCTGGGGCCGTAAGAATAACCAGAAGGAAGGGGCTCCGGTAAGAGGCGCTCCAACTCAGGTGTGTTAGCGGTGTTGTCGTTGCTCTCAGTCTGAGATCTTCCGTCAGTCGTCACGACACAACAGTCAGGTCGAAAGCGTTCGTGGCCAAACTTTTTCAGTGAATCTTCAATCTACACGCCCCCGCCCAGCTGGGCTAAAATCTATGATGAAACGAAAGGTAAAAAAGGTAAAGCGGACTACATTTGGATTGCTTCCTTTTTGATGTTTGCTTAGTTTTTTAGTCCCAAAATTTAGAGTGAAAAATGTAAGAACTCACCATATTTATAAATTGAGCTTATCAGAATTATAATTATGCCTGGCTGTAGGCTATGCTATGGCTCTAACCTGGCTATAACTGCGTTGGTTTGATTACTAAGCCCCCAACAGCGGGGGCAGCACAAGGCCTGGGTGTGTGGGGGTTATGTTGAGAGCTTAGGCAAAGCTAATCCATGCATGAATTTCTATAAATTTCAATTGGATGCTTCCATTTTATTAATAGGTTATCATATACACCGTCACTGTATACTTACTCAAATTTATGGTTGTTATATTTTATGGATATATCATTTAACTTGACAGATAAGGACTAAAATTCAGAGACAGAGAGAATAAAACTATATTTAATTAAATATAAATCTTATCTTACATCCTTTCTTCAGCTATTATCTTCCCGCAATATCCAAAGATGAAGAAATATTACATATAATAAAGCTCTATTGATTACAAATACAATAATTTCCAAACTTCTCAAGGATCTCCCCCCCCCCCCCCTCCTTCTCCTTATATATAGTTTGTCGGGCAGTAACGGATCACAGGCCGTAGCAGATCACTTCGCTGTTCATGTTGAATCATTTCTATTAAAAGCCATTAAATGTAATAAATTAAAACATATTTCAAAGATAATTACCCACTGACTTGAAATAAGTCTAAAAACGCTGGGTTGTACCAATGTTTACATTCATTTTTACCTCAAATGCACTTCCGGTAGCGAGCTCTTTGCTCCGAGAGTTCTCGTACAAAACAGCAACTACCATTTCAACAGGCCATGCTTGCCAAAGTGAATACATCTGTACACAACTGAGGTATTTTTTTCATAGCTGTATATACCATGAACCTTCTTATAAATAATCAGATCCCTCCATAAAGCAGAATTGCTGTTGTCATCCAAATTGCGTTAGCTGCTTTCTCGGCAGTAGCGGATCAGTGACGCACGTCTTTGCCGTCAAGCTTTACCAGCAAGCTTGACCGCCAGGTGGCATGGCATGAATCATTAGTCCCATATCAGTAGCGGTACGGCTCCGATAATATCAAAATATGCTATGATTATTTTACCAAACTATAAACTCTGTGCTATATTAAATCATTGACAACCTGATTTCGTATTTTTGAGACAGTCAATGCATTATGATACCTATTTACTGTCCAAATAGGCTGCAATATGGCGTGATCCGCTACTGCCTAAAGTGATCCGTTACTGCTTAATACCAATACAGTACCCTACAACATAGACTATTTTTAGACAGGTTGTTGCCAGAGAATGATCAAGTTCGCTACCTATGAAAAGAGCCTGCATTTTTGAAAAGAATGAGCCTAACATGATGCACCAGCTCCTCAGAAAACATTCTCAATCACTCCTTAGACAAAAGTGATCCGCTACTGCCTGACAAGCTGTATCACTACTAGACTGGCTGGAAGATTGGCAGTGTTTATTCCACCATCCCAATTTATCATATAATCCTATCAACCGTAAGAAGCCAATTACTCTGGTACCTATGGTAAAACTACTATCAAGTCTCGCCTACCCAGTAAGCTCGTCAAGTTTTTGTCTGGCCTATTTAGTCTAAGAGAGCAACTATATCAAGTTACCCCATGATAGGGTATTAGCCAGAATTTTCTTTTTATTATTACCAATTTTTTTCAGTATTTTACAAAGAACAACACTAGCCGATCACATTGTCACTTTTTGAGCTAGAAATTTACCATTCAACAGCAGTAGTTTTTGTTGTCATTTAAAATTGTGAGTACAAGGATTTTTTTATGGACCTTGTTACCAAAAGACCTTGTCTGCCTGAAAAACTGAAAAAATTTAAACTGCTTGCCCATTAAGGGGGCAGGTATACAGGCGTATGTTTGGCTAATACCCTGCACCATGATCAACTGCCACTTCCTAAACATGCCCTGTTAGTGTACAAAAAATGGGCACCCTGCCAATGATGATGATGGACCCTTCACTCCACTCCCTCCCTACAAATATCACACATGAGATGAAGATAAGATGTGAAATATAGGTATTGGTTAAAGTTAAAGTTATATCCGGATGATGTTTCCACAGCTATATCTTTACATGTTTAGATTGCCATAAGGTGAGACTATTGTGATATACAGAAAACAAAGTATGATATAGCTTCTTGAGTTGATGTATAGGAGCCACCATATTTTGAAGCCTTGCATTTCTGGCATATGTCATCCAACCCCATTTAGTGGTATTCTCTGAAGGTGTCTTAGCCCATTATAACCTATATATATATAAATGACTTTAAACCAATAATATTTCATTTCAGTTGATTTGTATTTGCTTTTTTCCTATAAATATTTGTAATATGTATACATGTTAGTGACTAGATATCAAATGCCTAATGGACCATAAACTAGTTTATATTTTTTGTGGCAATCAAGTAATGCAGTTGAATACTTTATTGACTAATTCTCTATTAAACATTAAGGTTACAATACATAAGGATTCATTTATATTTATATATATTAATGTAAAGTGCCTTTTTGAAGCTGCATACATGTTGGAAGCCGCACCCACAACTTTGACCTCAAAACTGGGTTGGCAAACTTCCAGAGAACTATATATTATGTTCTGTTCCTACACTTTGGCCTCTCTCAACTCCTCCATTCCCTGCTACCCAGTGCCCTTCTCCATATCCCTGCTTGTCATAATCCCATCCAGCATCAATTGTTCATACAAGCAGTGGCGACAACAAAAACAAACAACATTCACTTCTCCCTCTCCCATGGTGTGACATCTTTGGCTGACTTTCCTGGCATGTACTGCATATTTATGCACCACTGTTGCGCCTACCCTTTATCAAGTTTTTGTCTTGTCTGTATAACATATTGTAGTTATAGCAAGTTACACCACCAAACCTGGCTCCTCGTCATTGGTCTATAATAATAGGTGTGGGCCGAGTATTTACAACACCAGTAATTTGCGTATTTTTCCGTATTTTACCCCTCCCTCCCCCCACCACCACGTTCACTTGAAATTGGCTCTTGCAGCTTCAAAAGGGCAGTTGACTGTACATATATGTAAGAATATTCTTGATGCATCAATGTCTTAATTGGTAGATATATACATGCATCTTATCAGGTATCAAATCAGATCAAAGTTATGTATTGATTGCTATTAACCATAAAGCTGGGTAGGTTGGATGTATACCCCTCAAAGTGGTCAGTACTGCTCTTTATCAGATTAATATTAATATTTTACTTCAACCAGATTTTATTAATTACCATACCAAACCCTTTTACTCATGAGAGTTATGTCAGTAACATTCAAAGTAAGGGTTTATGTCTTTTATTTTGTATTGGAAGAAAGATGTTATTACCTATAACAAAGGTGACTCCAGTAATGAAGAATAACAGAGATTAAGTACAGAATTGCAGGGCTTTATATGTTGTCTGCATTTGCAAATCAATCTCTTCTTCAAGAGAAGCCCTGGCCCAGTTAGGCGGCTTAAGTTACCAATTCGGTCATCAGGATTGTAGTAGTCAGTGATTCTGACAATTGATTTTGTCGGAAGACGGATTCGAGTGTCCTAGAGCTCCCCAAAAAAATCCTGTTTTTTTAATAATAACTTTCTTTTGGAGCCTACATGTTATTTTCTTTGAAGGAAACCGCTCGTATAATCAAACATACAATGTTACGAAAAAATTATAAGTTTCTTATATTTGCCACAACTTATTGAGAAAACACTGATCTATATTGATCTTTACAATTCATCCTGATGTCCCCTTACTACTCAATGAAATTTTGGTGTAACAAATGACTCAGGATGCATACCTAAAATAAAAGTTTGGTTGATCCCGTGATATAATAGGCAACATTGCATGGGATGCATAGTGCAGGGAATACAGGGTGCATATAAATTTGCTATTTATATTTTTTCTCTTGGAATAATTGATATAACAAATTGTTTATGGTATGCCTAACAATATAGATTTTCTTTGCAGAAGTCTGGCCTCTTCCAGCCCAGTGTGTACCATGCCTTGGTTGTGATATTTTTGGAGTTCTTCAGTTGGGGTCTTCTGACCTCACCCATAATAACAGTGAGTTCAACACTTCCACCATTTACATTTACTGGCTTTGAACAGTGAGCTTTGCTGGCTGCCAATGTCATTGATGTCTTTATCTTGATTAAATTTTCCTTTTGTTAAAGCATAACAAATTGTATCTGTATGTAACTTATCTATTTATGCTAGCTCACCTACATAATGACTGTTATTTATTCCCACATGTATTTACTGGGAAAATTAGAGGATCATAGTCGTTTTATGTTAATGTAAAATAAATATTTTGCGGTACCAAAGATTGTGGTATGCTTGCTGGAATAGTTACCTTGAGAATATCTACCTTCAGATTGTTCTTAAAAATCCGCATTGACAGATTTTATGATACAAGTCTGTGGGTATTATTTGCTCAAAAATCTGTCTCTAAATATAAGACGCAATACCATACAGAACATGCATTCAAAGATAACATTGTCATTGAAGTTTCAATAATGACGCTCTACATGTACCCCCTGTTACCAAAACCCCCTGTTACCCCAGCGAATTGTTCTTGAACCTACCAAGGTGACTAAAGAGATCTTCAAAGTATGAGACAATCATGGCCTAATGGGCAGACCAGTCACATCTGTGTTACAACATATTGTATACACATGCTGATCTATGTTTGTATTCTGGTGTATAAGTGTGTACAAAGTAACTGCCATATTTCCCCACTGATTGTTGCATAAAGGTTGTCTTGCATCTTAGTACTTTATACACACTCTGTGCATATATCTGGTGTGTGATATACTAAACCAACTTCTAAATAAGTTAATCTGTAGATGCTTACTTTAGTCGTCGTCCCAGTACTTTGCGACAACGCCCGAACAATGAGATAGTTAGGTACTGCCAACTAACCTTGATTAAGGTTAATATGGGGCTGCTGTATTAAACGACTTGTTATTTCTGCCAGTAGAACGATACAACAATGTAACACCAGGAGTGCAATAGTATTTATACGAGTAGTGCGTCCTCAGCGAGTCCTGGCCAGGTCATGGCGGAAATCCTGTAATGAAGGGACCCTTTGATGCCGCAATAACACATTAAAACACGCTCAATGTACATAAGATACTCGACGATTGATTACCGAATTAGAAATCTATATAGGCAGTTTGAGCATGGACATGCCGTGTCGAACTTGTCTGTTTTGATTGGTTTGACCAGTTTGCATCAATGTTGAGGTTCATGGGTAGATCAGAGCTCTCCAGAGGTAACCCCTTGCATACGGACTTATGCCTTTGGGCCGTGGAACGCAAACTCCGACACAATGGTTGGTCTGGCACTGTTCATGCTAACCATGCGAGTGGCCCCGAACTTTTTTTGAATGCAGCAAATACTGCGATCTGAACGGATACGTTTTAATGAACGATTTTTTTTAAAATTCCTTTTCCTAAACGAGGATCACTCATTTGCTGGGCTTCTAACTAGGCTCATGAAGCTCCGTTAGCATTTCAACAGTAGTCGCGTTGGGTCTGTATCCAACCCGTGCATTATTGTCGCTATCCTTCATTAATCTAAGGAGGAGGTGGGCCGTGACGTAGCCGCTGTTTACATGGACATCAAGTAGCCGAGGGTTGCTCCTGTTCCTTCGCTGGCCCTTCATTGATACCCGGATAAAGTACTGGCAGCTGCTTGAATACCAATGCATCTCAATCATAGAGTCAATCTCCATCAGCAGTAAATAAATGCATGACATAAGCCTATGCTGAATCGATAAACAATAATGACATGTGAAGCTTCCCCAGTCTTTATCTCGGATTAGCGTCTCCCGTCAAGGCTGCAATCGGAGGGAAGCTAGCGTACCCTCATATCTCCTTTCGCTTATTCGTTGTTTTGCGTTAATACGTTGTTCGTTGCTGACCGTAAGCTTACAACAAAATAATATAAATTATTGGGTTTGAGGTCACGTGTTTGGGTGCCTTGTATTCCGATGCTTTGTGATGAGGAATCAAACGTACTTTTTGTAACTCCGGGGCCTTGATGTGTCGTGGAATAAGACACAGTATCGGTGACTCCGGGGCCTTGATGTGTCGTGGAATAAGACACAGTATCGGTGACTCCGGGGCCTTGGTGTGTCTTGGAATAAGACACAGTAATGGTGACTCCGAGGCCTTGATGTGTCATAGAATAAGACACAGTATTGATGACTCCGGGGCCTTGGTGTGTCGTGGAATAAGACACAGTATCGGTGACTCCGGGGCCTTGGTGTGTCGTGGAATAAGACACAGTATCGGTGACTCCGGGGCCTTGGTGTGTCTTGGAATAAGACACAGTAATGGTGACTCCGAGGCCTTGATGTGTCATAGAATAAGACACAGTATTGATGACTCCGGGGCCTTGGTGTGTCGTGGAATAAGACACAGTATCGGTGACTCCGGGGCCTTGGTGTGTCGTGGAATAAGACACAGTAATGGTGACTCCGAGGCCTTGATGTGTCATAGAATAAGACACAGTATTGATGACTCCGGGGCCTTGGTGTGTCGTGGAATAAGACACAGTATCGGTGACTCCGGGGCCTTGGTGTGTCTTGGAATAAGACACAGTATCGGTGACTCCGAGACATTAGCGTGTCGCGTGACTACATGGGGTGAAGTGACGAGTGTGTCGGGCTTCTCGACATATCGTTTTACGGCTCATTCGGTTTCTGATTATACTCATTTTGATTCCCCGAGCACCCAGTGTGTAGTTTGTAGGTTAGGCCGGTTCACTGGTGGTGATTACCATATTGCGGTTTCCGCCTTGATCATACATCGATTTGTTCCTGACGAAGTTTAAAGTGTTGAATGGAAATCAATCACCTTATAGGTACTTATTGCATAAGTACAAATATATTGTGTACAATAAATAGAGGAGCATGGCGGTATAGACACATTTTTGCCATAATGACGCATCTCGTGGCTTTCTTGTGTAGTACGTCATCAAAATTCGGATATGGAGGCCAATGTTTGCCTTTTAATACAAGAAGATAGTTATGATAGCGTATGCATTTGAAACGCTAACGGAAACAGACAATGGATCTGATGGATTTAAAGATACAATGTTGGAAGTTAAATATATGAGTAGCTAGCTTTAAGAAATCATGAGCGTTTCAACGGAAGGAGAAATCCATTTTCGTGAAGCAGAAGGCATTTGACGGGGTTCTTTATAAATTGAGCGCCAGCCGCAGATCGATAAGTGTTGAAAGAAGAGTAAACGTTTGTCGATCAATCGACATACATTGTTGTAGTCATTCAATCTTGGTCGTCAACAGTTGGCCAAATGTGCCCGGGACGGAAAGGGTCAATTACGTTGCCAGCGCGGTGTGGACTTGATTAACCTGTGGGTGGGTATCGGGGTTGATTACGGGCTCGTGGTGGTGAACACAAGGTGTCAAAGGGGCGAATCAATAAAGCAGATAAACTGAAGCATTTACATGTAGTTCATTAATACACCTGCGATTCACGCAATCGTTGTCGTAGGAGGTTAGAGTCGAAACAATCTTGCCATCTGTTGCAGTTTTTCGTCATATTTTGTCACGCCTTGTACAAAACATAAAATTTCCGAAATACGCCATATCATTGCTCGCAACATTTTACCGTTGAATATCCATATACTATATACAAATATGTTATCCCGAGGCGCTGTATATCTACCGTTGAATACATCTTGCCATGCTTAGGCGAATAGAAGGTGCCAAGATGGTTTATACTTGGAGCAGGCCACCGGGTCCAATCTTGATGCTATCGATTAGCTGGCGGCCGTAATGCAATTTTCCTGCGGAATCTGGAACGGTGTGGGTTGGGGAATAGGGGGATGCCTGTGAGACGAGGGGATGGAGTGATACAGGGGGCGGGCGATATATCTCAAGCTTAAGCCCGACGGCTTGTTCCATTGTAGGCTACTAATGCGCCCTTTAATACCAGCCTACCCCCACCCCCCTTGTCGATCGCAAGTCCCCGTTTTACCCGGCGCGACCTTGGTCGAGGCGTCGGGGAGTAGGGGGCGGGGGGCGGTGATGGGTCCCTCCCGGTGGTTGATGACCCCACGGCTTTTTAGCTTCGCAGGGCCCTATTCGGATGGATGATGAGCTGGGAAGAGGAGGACTGGGGGGAACGGGGGGGGACTTTCTGGCAGGGGAAATCTGCCTAAGGGGTGTGGCTGGCTGGCTGGCTGGCGCCATTGACGCCCAGGACAGCTGACGCTTTGGTCTGACAAGCCGAGAGCTTGTTTTCCTGTCTGCTCTGGTTTGGCGCCAGGGTGACCTTTATGTGTGTGACTTATGCCTGCCTGCCCACGGCTGGGCCGTGGCGTCTTTTCTGAGCCCTCCACCCAGTTTGCTGAGGAGACTGAACTTTGGTATGGACACATACGCCACAGTGTCTATCCCCGATGCGTCCTCAGAATCTTGTGGTTCCCACTGAAACGCGACGGAATTGGTTGGATCACAATCAGTTTGTTTATTTAAAGCCGCGGCGTTGGTTTTTAACAGTTTTATGACCTATGAGGGCATATCGTGATAGTGGGAGGAATCACGGTAAAAATCTCCGTGGTCCCCCCCCCCCTCCCTCCCTCCCTCTTACTCTTGGTCGAAGGAAGACATAGGATTATTATCCTGGTCAAAGACCTTCGCACACTTGTAGCTCGAACCCACGGACCGGCCGCTAGCGATGACTGCCAACCAAGCAGAGCCCAATCGCCGATGGATGAAGGCGTCAAGGGGTGAACCTTTATACCCCTTGCTATCTAACGTAGATCTAGTAGGATATGGAACCGTAATTATTTGACTGCTCGTCTGGGTATGCATATTGCGACCATCATTGCGGTCGCTTGCTTCTCCGTTAAAGCCAATCGCCGATGGATGAAGGCGTCAAGGGGTGAACCTTTATACCCCTTGCTATCTAACGTAGATCTAGTAGGACATGGAACCATAATTATTTGACTGCTCGTCTGGGTATGCATATCGCCACCAACATTGCGGTCGCTTGCTTCTCCGTTAAAGCCTCATCTCCCTTTACCATACAGTCCAGATACTGACAATAAAGGATTTATAATGCGTTCTCGGGATTATAATTTCAACGTCCTTCTTTGTGTAGAAAGTCCTTGTCATTTACTGGCAATTACAGGGCGGGAGGAGTAGAAAACTCGATTGCTGGTCGATAGGTCCCTGGTTCAAAACCCGGTCTGGGCGGTCCGGTCTGCGGCATATTTCATTCGAATCACTCTTTGCCCCTTGGCTTAATTCAGCCCTCGCGTGCGCACCTTTCTATTTCATTTCTACTGGCATTTGCAGATTTTACGTCACGTCAGTATTTTTTTTTTATCCGGCTTCTGGCGACAATGCTCCGCTGTATTTTAGTAGGCTCCGTTCGTTTCGTGACGTCAGTGGGATTGAGCTCTTGTCCCCTAA
Organism: Arenicola marina; assembly: GCA_964019135.1. NCBI lineage: Eukaryota > Metazoa > Annelida > Polychaeta > Arenicolidae > Arenicola > Arenicola marina. Next base: position 43,936,271 of record OZ025249.1, read on the forward strand.
TATTACTTCTACCCACCGCTTAGGGCGTCGGTTTCATACCGTATAGGCATGTAGAGTTGTGTGCAGCGGCACGCAATGTGTTGCTTTTATCGTGGTAGCATATCGACCGATGGGCGATCTCCTGCCAATATCATATCTCCCCCACGACTACCTGATAATATTTAATCTCGCTCCGACCTATGGGCAAGCTGTTCGTGACGATGACATCACGTGACCTTGCCTTTCAGTGTGGCGTTTCACCAGCCGTTCCTGGAATACCTATTGAGCTGCATTTCAATAGTAGTGACCAATAGAGACTGCGGCTGAACTACAGCATGTTATTATATATATATATTCATATAGCCATGCTTTTGGAATGGGTTATAGTAACGATACGCGAGCCCTATGGCACTATGTTATATTATCCATAACCGTGCCGAAAGAAAGCTGAACTGGTGGATATAGATATGTGTGGTTGGTTGGGGGGGGGGGGGGGGGGTCGGTCGGTCGGTGAGACGCACTATAAGATATCTGAGTCTTGTTGCGCATATGGGTATCCACTCGTATTGCGACACTGAGCAGCTGTTGCAGTTGTGTGATAGCGCTCCGTCATATACACGGCGAGATAATGGCTGGCTGTCGAACCTGTGCGCCGACTGCCTACGCCTTTGTGCCGTCCCCTGTATAGGCCGTTCAGCCATGGTGACGGCCACCGTTGACACACGTGTCATCACTATCAGGGTCTAGAGATGCATCGTATGCGTGCGTTATACCGTCAGAGCGCTATGTATATATTGCAATGCGAAGCTAGCGCCCCCACGGTTTGTTTTATTCCCGAGGCCATGTGGCGTGCGCCGTTGGTTTCTGGGCGCACAGCGGCCCTAGTTACGCCTCGTCCGTCCCTCTACCACAACAACAACCGAGCCGAACCTTTAAAAGGTTCGGCAGTCAGCCGTGGTGACGTCACTGACTCGGACCCCGGCCGTCGCGGCGTGGGGCTGAGAAACTGTGCTAAATTTAAACCGACTCTCCAGTGTGCGGCGGGGCGAGCCCGATCGGTATACGTGTAAACATAACCAACCGAAAATGGTTTCAATGCTTGCTTCCTGGTTTGACTAGCATGCGGACAAAATATTTGGCTGGAGATCCAGCGTTCGTTGTGTGACTCAGCGGTTTGATGGGCCGCGTACTAAGAGTGAGAAAAGAGCTAAGCCAAACAGCAAAAAAAAAGCAAAACAAGAGGCACATGACTCCCCGTGGCATCCTTTTTGTCCGCTTCCATCGATCTCGGCTCTCCCAGCCCTGTGGGGACAATTAACAGTCTGAATGACAAAGAACTAACTGGGCCTCCCCCTCTCCCCCCCCCCCCCCCCCTCCACACCCAACCAGCCAGGGCGTCGGCTCTGGGTGGTCAGCCAGCAATGGAGGAGCTCGACGCGGAAGATGCGATATGTCACATGGCCACGACGCGTATGTAGGCCTTTAATTCTCGACCATAGCCCAACCGCGCCCCGAACAAATTTTGTTATTATATCTATCCGGGAATGACTTAGGGTTTAATTGTGCTGCACATGAAAGCAATAAAGTGAGTGTCGGCGGAAACAGCATGGGTGGTGTGTGATATCGACATAGATTATGGAAATGTGATAATTCTTTACGAGAGTGTAAATGGAATTTAACACAAAAGAGGAAAAAAACGAGAAATGAAAATCAGTAACAGTCATACATTTTGAACCGTAAGACGTGCCAGAGGACATCCGTCATCCATCGTCTACCATCGTGTGGTAGACACCACAGCTGGCAAAACTTATATGATATTGGCGCAGTATGGATTTCTTCGCGTCGGCAATGTCACGCTCTCCAATGTAGACAGGAATTACGTAGCACTCGTTCCCTGAAAGTGATTATATTAAATTGTTATAGGTCTTATAGATATATATATGCATTACACTTAGCTGTGTGACAGCCCACGTGTGCAAGGCGGCAAACTGATGAAGGAGCGTATAGCTCCTGCTTGATCACCTTGCCAATGATGGATGTCTCGCCCCGGCAATTATGCCCCCCCCCCCCCCCGGCCCCACCACACCGACCTAGCGCCACTCCCACACCCCTCCCATCCCCTCCCAACCCAGCAGTGTCCCCACCCCTCCTACGATCCGGCGCCACTCTCCCACCCCTCCCTACCCAACCCTAGCTCAGCGGTGTCCCCACCCCTCCTACGATCCGGCGCCACTCTCCCACTCCTCCCAAACCAGCCCTGACCCAGCGGTGTACCCGCCTCCGACCCGGCGCCACTTTCCCACCCCTCCCAACCGATCCCTGACCCAGCGGTGTCCCCACCCCGTCCTCCGAACCGGCGCCACTCTCCCACGCCTCTCCACCCAGCCCCGACCCAGCGGTGTCCCTACCCCGTTCTCCGACCCGCCGCCACTCTCCCACCCCTCCCAACCCAACCCTGACCCAGTGGTGTCCCCACCCCGTCCCCCGACCCGGCGCCACTTTCCCACCCCTCCCAACCCAGCCTGACCCAGCGTTGTCCTTGCCACCCATCCCAACCCAGCCCTGACGCGGCGATGTCCTTGTCACCCCTCCCAACCAGGCCCTGACCCAGCGTTGGCCCAGCGGTGTCCCCACTCCGCCTCCGACCCGGCGCCGCTCTCCCACCCCTCCCAACACATCTCTAACCCAGCGATGTCCCTACCCCGCCTCCGACCCACCTCCAGCGGTGTAAGTAAGACAGACGCGCGTGACACGGTGAGGCCGCACGGTCGTTGGCCCAGTATTCGCCGATCAAATAGACTCCACGTCGTCGTGGGACACTCAACACTCGCTCGCCGGCGGGGTCTGTCTGGTACGCCTCCTGCCATAGCAAGGAGCCGATGGTCTCCCAGTGTCTTGGAGGCTTGTAATGGGTACTGGTAATACAAGTGTCTCTCTGGGCATATACAAGCGTAGCTCCGCCGACTCAGTCCACACTAGAGGCGAGTGTTTATATCCCACAGAGTGTGTTGTCAATGGAGCCTGCAATCCTCACATATGGGTTGTTATTATAGGGACAATACGGTTAAATTTTCATAATGTCTCAATTGAGTGTCTTAACATTATGTTCTGATAGGTTCGCCACTAAGTGGGAATAAATAAAAAGTCTTAACATGTCAGGGCCACCCAGCATTGTCGAGTCAGCTCCGTCAGGCTATGTATCATTCGCGCCCACTGTGCGCATGTCTTATGTTTGCGCAGGATACTTAAACAGTTGGTGCCACGCCAAAACAACTTTAGCTCATATTAATCCTCTGTGGTTCCCCGCTTATATTATCGAGCTATAATGCCCCAAATAGTGGAAGGGAATGCTTTTTCCGCTTGATTTCGCACATGCCGATTTAAATTCTGGAAGCGAGGAAAGTAACGTCAAATGGGAATATACAAACGCCTGCCTACGCACTGCATCAAAGCTCAACGTCAATCTTGTTACATCATTGGGGAATTTCTAAATAACGCTCAGATGCAATGCTCTTAGAATGGAACCCGCCGCACCTCACTTTTGCTAATTTGACGAACGCGTTTATAGTGATATTGTGGAATAAAAACTGTAAACTCCCATTAAACAGATTCTTATTCGTCTGTCTTCCGTAAACAAAGTTAACTCTGAGCTAAACAAAATCATGGCACGAACACATTAAGGCTTCATGTCATTCGAAAAGAGTGAACAAGCGTTAACCCCGGGATATATGGCTTCTTCCTACCCTTGATCCTCTCACATTGACATGAGGGCACCTTCGTAATTTAAACGTGGCCTTCGCAAACCAACATCAGATACCAGTCTGATAGAAAGAGATGATGGTTTATTGTACGGACGAGGAATTCGAATGGCCCCATTGGTAGTCTATATATATGCAGCCAAATCCGATACATGGGCGTGTTACTTTACATGGCAAGTGATGGATTCCTAATACATTGTCCCTGCTACTGTTGCCATGTTGCTACTGTCGCACATTGCCATGTCCAACTGATCCTTGATGGGTACGTTATATCGTCACGGTAGCATCACGTCCCCCCCCCCGCCCCCTATGGTGACCGCGCTAGCAGGACTACAATGATACCCAATATATATGTAGGACACAGGACGGTGATAACGCAGGTTAAAGACAATGGCCAACGAGCAGTTTATAAAGGTGTCAACAATGTGGCGAGTGTATGTCTTGTATTTGGTCCTTACAATCACAATGTGGGCTGACTGGGATCTGTGTCACGGGTGTATGGGACCATAGATGTGGGGAGACAGATAGTGGCTGCTAGGTGCACATACCCACCCGGAGTGCACTTCATGGGGCCGGGACCCGGGACTCCCGTCGTTGTGAATGGTTACAATGTTGATATCGGCACGTGGTAGCGGCCACGTGGTCTATAGTGGTTAACCAGTAGTGTTACTCAAGCTGCGATCTGCAGTAAATCTGCCGCCTTATTAAGGTCTAATCTGATGGGTAAAATGCGGATTTCCGCTCTTCGCATTCCGTGCTTTTGTTTGATTTTTATGTATTCGTTTCAACTGCGTTAAATGAGATTGATGAGGGTAATATTCGGTGTGCAAAGACCGTAATATGACATGAGGGGCTGGTACTCCGGTCTAAACATTAAGGATGTTGACACTCCACAGTATGACGGTTTGCAGAGATGCGCTCCTGTCTGGAGTCCAAAACTAAATAGTAATACAGATATTGACTATCATGTGCAAACTATGCCAAGAACTATTACATGTCTCTACAAATATGGGTGTTGGAATCAAAAGATAAGACGCGCTACCCACTCATTGCTAAAAAACAAACAAATCACCCATAGGTTCTCCTGACTGACACCAGTAGAAATAATAAGACAAATTGCGCTATCCACACTTCTCTTGCCGAAAACAACTCACCCATAGCTTCTCCTGCCGTACACCAGTTGAAATTATAAGATAAGACGCGCTTCCCACACTCATTGCCAAAACAAATCACCCATAGTTTTCCCTGACTGACACCAGTATAAATAATAAGATACATTGCGCTAGCCACGCTCCTTGCCAAAAGAACTCACCCATAACTTCTCCTGAGCTGACACCAGTTAAAATCATTAGGCAACACGCGCTACCCACACCGCTGTTACTGCCACTGCTCCATACTATTACACGTCGACGTAATTTAATCCATCGCTGAATGTACGGATGGATCGAACCTGTCTAACATTGGAGCCCGAGACTCGCACTAGATGTCGTGTTTAATTACACCGTTTATATTGTGTTACTTTCAGGTATTAAATGACACGTTTCCCGACCACACATTCTTGATGAATGGATTGATACAAGGGGTTAAGGTATGTACATGTATATGGAACCCATTAAGTCCTTCTATTCAGACGTGTCTTGTCGAGAGAAAACTATTTTTCTTTTTGCTTTACACGCGAGATTAACGATTACATGATACAATTTTAAAACTGGACAAAAAATGAACTGACTGAAAAAGCTACTCGGTTCATGCTTTTCGTTTCCTGTTATTCTGTAATCTCTCCAGTTATTAAATCCTCGCACCTCTTCTTGTTTAAAAAGTCCACTTTTCGACTTATGACCCGTATTCATTACTTATGAACGCAAAAACTCTTTGTTCTATGTCCAAATGTGTTGAGATCATACACCCCATGCTAAATGCACTATATGTACATACTATGTTGCCCTATAATGGTTGATCTTTGGGTTTTTTGACAGGGTTTGTTGTCTTTCTTGGCGGCTCCGCTGATTGGTGCTCTGTCCGATGTCTGGGGCCGGAAGCCCTTCCTGTTGCTTACCGTTACCTTTACCTGCATGCCCATCCCGCTGATGAAATTTAGCCCATGGTGAGTTGTACCGGTATAAGTTGTGGTCACTCGAGATAAATCCGTGACGATATATACTTATACTAATGTTCCTCGTGAATAAAAGCATACTTAGTATTGAGGGTATGTTATGTGGTTTCTCTAGGTATCATAAATAGTTACTGCGTATTAAGTGTTTACTGAAGATAAAGCCTTAAATAGTAGGGGAATCTGTTTTCTTAGTTTCTCAAGGCAAGTCTATGATAAACAGTAACTGCACCTTATGTAATTACTGAAGGTAAAGATACAGTTAGCGCAATGACAATATTTAGTAGCTCCTCAACATAAACGCTTATCTACCCACATCGTGGGTGAGATACAACTTGATAGAGACTGATAATTATCGACATAGTTACATCGGTCCCATTTATCATTGTGCTACATGTTTATGTGAACTGCTTCAGGCCGGTTGACACTCGCGAATGTTATCGTCGGTAGATTTAGATTCGATAGTTTTGTAACATTTAGCTTCTTGCCATTTTGAACGTGTATACAGCTCAACATGCTCCCTCTAATCCTATTGATACGGCCATTCCTGTACGCTAGTGGGACCTATTGTTTCTATACAAAACTTCTCCGTGATATTCACGCCCACCTTCTAAGCCACTAATCGATATCGCCCGTGGAATATCAACGATTGATATGGCTTAACAAATAACTGTTTTTCCTTTTAAGCCCTGCGATGGCTTAGAACATCTTAGGTTTCTAGGACAATCTTGTTATCAGTTCCTGTCACGCGGCTTTCTGCAATTGTGGCCCGATGATATTGATGTGTTTTGATTGGAATTATTATATAGTCCGAAGCCATCCCGCAAAATTCGACGCCAAAGTTGATGGGCGAATCCGAATCTAGCAATCTGAAGCGTAGTTTGCCACGAAGTGAGCAACGGAGGCCGCAGTGCACGTTTTATATATCATCCGCAAATTGAACATAATTGGACTATATTTTGAAATCCGTGTGTGTATTCTCCTCTTTGCAGGTGGTACTTTGCTATGATATCAATATCTGGCATCTTCAGCGTGACGTTCAGTATAGTGTTTGCCTACGTAGCAGATGTCACCACTGAAGAAGATCGTAGCGCGGCATATGGCTTGGTAGGCATTTAACTCGTTGAACCACACTTGGTTTAGCAATTTTTTGGATTGAGTTAGTGCACATTTGATGTATAGACATCATTATTAAAAAGATGATGTGTGTTGCAATGCGGAATAATTACTTATTCGGTTAATGAGCTGTGAACCACTGCCATATAATAGTCAATACTATGTACGGATCATACGCTTGTTTCCGTTCTATCAGCCACCGTGTCGAATTATTACTATTGATTGAAGTCGATCAATAAATTGACGGGCAATCGCCTGATGGGGAGGAAGATGTATCTAGAGCCCATTTGATATGCCTTACGCCGTGTCTTTTGTATATAGCCATATATACCAGCAGCATCAACTTCGGAACGCAAATTCAATGCAACAAGAGCCATATTACGGGGTTCGAATCCCACATATGCCAAATATCTATATCTGTTTGCGCAGGCTAAATGATCCAGTGTTTTTCTTCGCAAAAAATTGTGCATTACTTCCCGGTAGAGTCATAGCTTCTCTCTACCTTGAACCTTCCCATTTCCTCGATATGACCTACAGAGTTTAAAGTAGTATACTTACATGCGCCATCTTAGATTTTTTAATTTTAGAATCAAGACTAAAAATATATCAAAATTATGATGCATATGTTTTATATCTCGTTGAGTCTGTGAAACAACAATTTTAACATAAAACTGCTCGGACAAATGCGCTTCTCTCCAGATAGCCCACTGGCTTTCAGGATTTAAATTTAAGACACAATATACTTATTTGACATGGAAAAGAAGTTGGTAATACAAAAAATTACAGAACATATTACTTTAAACCAAACCTAATTTTTTCGGTGATTTCGCCACAGGTTTCAGCAACTTTCGCCGCCAGTTTGGTGACGTCGCCCGCCATCGGAGCGTATCTCGGCAGCGTCTACAGTGAGAATCTAGTCATCGCTCTTGCCACGGCCGTCGCCCTCCTGGACATCTTCTTCATCCTGGTGGCAGTGCCCGAGTCTCTGCCGGAAAGCTGCCGTGTCATCATGTCCGGCAAGAAGATGTCCTGGGATAAGGCCGACCCGTTCGGGGTGAGTGGCGCCACTACGGAACAGCTAAACCCGAGGCCGCCATAGCAGGATAATATGCATACGGCATGGGTTTGCGTTTGCGATTTTTCATGGTTTTGGTCTCAGCACTAAGTGTTCCATATCCTGTCCGCACCTTTAGGCTTAGGTAGAATAGGGAAGCCATGTCATATGCATTTTCTCGCACGAATCGTGGTCAAATTTCACCTGTCAAATTTCGCCCTGAGAGGGGACAAACCGAACGTTTTCGTAGGTACCCAATTGAAGAGTGCGAGATGGGTTTATCCCAGACCTGGTGTCACAATGAGCCGCAGCCAAGTGAAGGCGAGAATAGTGAGGGTGTTTGTTCGTGTATATCGGTGTTTAAGACCACGGTTGGTCTTCAAATTGGGCCAAGAAATCTGTCACGGGATCAAATATGTCTGGAATACATGTCCCAAAGCGCGAACCCATCACCTGTTGATCTGCAGCTCAGCCTGCTTTCCAAGTAAACTTAGGAGGCACCCTCTGTATATAGCGGCCGAAGAGACGATGCTTGTGTGCTGATAATACCGAGTTCTAGCTCATCCATATAAATCTATGCGTTCTTGTGTAAAGATCTCCTACCTGAGATACTTCTTGAAACATAATCCTGTCAACTTACATTGAGCCGAAGTAATGAGAGTTTACATCATAGTTCGTTACTTCCCGACGCCATTACGTACTTGAATACCGTAAATTAACACGATGAATGGTAAGGCATTGGTACTTGTACCCTTTGCATGAACGTGTCTTTTGCTTTTGCAGGCCCTGAAGAAGATCGGCCAGGATTATCTGATCCTGATGCTGTTAGTGACCGTGTTCCTGTCCTACCTCCCTGAAGCTGGAGAATACTCCTGTTTCTTTGTGTATCTGCGCTTGGTAGGTCATCGAAGTTCATGCATGGATATACACTACTCTCTCTTAGTGTATCTTACTGTGTATTTGTAATCAACGTATGCATCTGTGTAACTTTAAACATGGCCTCACGATCGTAGGTGATTGCTTTAGCACCTAATAAATATTTTAACTTTTTCTAAAAGAGTTTGAAGATCTTGTTTACCGTCCTATAACGCCCCTTTTTAAAAGAATGGAAATTTTATCTGACACGTGTCTAATTAAAATGTTTCTTTTGTTTTGATCAGGTGATGAATTTCTCTGCCGAGAAAGTGGCGTCGTTCATAGCAATGGTCGGTCTGCTGTCTGTTATAGCGCAGGTGAGTGTTGTAACGCAGTCCATTGTCATGCCCTTTACCCGCCAACAGACACGCCACACACATGCACACACACACACATCACGAAACCTATCAGGAGCGGTTTCGCGAGCAGATGTACGCTTCCTGTTCATGTCCTTGATATTTTCGATAGGCCTTCGTGAAATATTGCTGCAATTAGGCTGCTGCAGACATTAACAGCTTTCAATTCCTGTATTATGACGTATATAAATGTAGCATAAAGAGGATGAAAAATATTTGTAACCATGTATGCCCATTAAAATTTAAGCAACACGCACAATCTGATTGGTTAGCGCTTTTGCGTGTGTCGAATGAGCTCTGAAACGAGCTATATGTCGAAGCTCGGGGGTTAACGTGCGAAAGCTTACCCGCTCCATTGGCACCATACGATATTACGAGTTAATTAAAGTGTCCTCAGTGTTCATAACATCTCACTATGTGTCACTAATTAATTGTTATTCTCCCGATTGTGGTTTGCCTTTGCAGACTGTGATCCTACAGATTCTGATGAAGTATCTGGGCAGCAAGCACTCCATCATGGTGGGGCTGGCCTTCGAGATGGTGCAGCTCACGCTCTACGGCTTCGGCTCGCAGGAGTGGATCATGTGGGTGGCGGGCGCCGTGGCGGCCGCCGGGAGCATCACCTACCCGGCCATCAGCGCCTTCGCCTCGGCCCACGCCGACAAGGCTCAGCAGGGTGAGTCGGCGCAACCTCTGCACCCGCGCCAGTGTGCGAAGATTGGACGTTATGGCCGCATTATTGTCTGCTCAGCAATCACATAAACTGCAGTTGCTTAGCTTAAAAAAAAGCCGCATTTTTGTTGTTTAGGTCACCCCTCATTATTAATTTACACATTTTTCGTTTTTCACAATCAAAGTCTGGGAATAGTTCCAGATAATCATTCATCTCATTGCAGGAAGCCACCTTGTACCCGTTTAGCAATCTTATGCCTGTATTATGATCTCATCGTGTTGTCATTTTGGGTGATATTTGTTGTTTCATGTAGGTGCAATTAAATACAAATATATACTACGGTACATATATATTACGGTAACTTACAAATGGTTCTCACGCCTGGACAATCATTACAACCTTGCCTGTCCTAAAAACATGCGGCCAAAAATACTAATGAATATTTTGGCAGTGCGAAAATGCCGATACATTTTGCAGATCACCCGTTTCTCCAAACTCTAGCGATCCATCACTTGGCATTGTCTTTGTCATGTTCCAGGTGTAGCACAGGGTATGATCACGGGTATCCGAGGTCTGTGTAACGGGCTGGGGCCGGCCCTCTTCGGGTTCATCTTCTACCTGTTCCACGTCGACCTGAATGAGCCGCTAGACTCCACCAAAGTGGGACCGACAGCCAACCACTCGGCGCCCATCACGGGCTTCTTGCATCAAATACACGAGGTCAGTCATTTAGATGACTCCATTACCAGTTAGAGGGAGTCTCGATGTGTTTTTGCGTAGCCTTAGTTCGTGTCCAAATGACATGCGCCTCAGTATTATTACTCAGGCTTGTTCGGTTTTGAGGATAATTTGTTGCTGTAATACCTCAGCAAATCATCGTTTTGTATCCCGTAAGTGAGACGTGTTTTCGGCTGTAAATTATCGACAATGATAAAATACTTCACCTCCACGTGCTCATGATTCGTCATAAACTCCCTGTTAAGCAATTATTCGCAGCTAATGTAATGTCTTTCCTGGTCACCTTTATAAGGTTTAGATAAATAATATCTATATACAATCAATAATAATAATATACGGCACTCTATTTATGACCGTAGTCATCATTTGTCACTAATAGTTAATGCAGGTACAGGCGTATTACTGTTTGCACTGACCGCTTACCATGATACATATATGCTTTACCTCGGTGACTTTGCAGACAATTATGCCGGGTCCGCCATTCGCCTTTGGCGCCATTCTTGTCATTCTTGCTCTGCTCGTGGCCGTCTTCATCCCAGAGACAGCTCGTACCTCGGCTCTTTCGTCAAGATCGCCCACTCGACGGAATGCCCCGGGACACTTTGAGATGGTCGAAAGAGAAGGTAAAAGAACGTATTATCTATGGAATCTGACCACGATTTTCCACTACAATAATGTGGCGGAATATATGCTACTGTATATATTTATGCTTATATATCAGAGCTATCATAGGGATGACCGCGCGATGGCAAACCCGGCAACAATGTATGCGGTGTTTCTCCCATATACTGCTATTTTTTTCTTCCCAAATTCACTTTTCCATGGTAGCGCTAGTGGTATAATTAATCGTTTTAGATTATGATGATATTAATAAGAACTTGATGGCCATGTATACTGTAATGGTTGTTTCTGTTTCTTTGCCAGGCGTCAGAGGGTACGAAAAGGAACCACTCATAACCGGCTTGGAGGATACGTGATGACGTTGCCATGACACTCTCGTAGGAGTATTCAAATTGTAGAATTTATTTTAGTGAGTGTATATGTCATACAGTCGTGCCCGTGCACTGAATATGTTAAAGTTGGATTAGATGTACGTGGAGAGTAACATCGTAATGTAATAAAAAACTACTCAAGATATGTCCTCACTCCGTTTTGTACGCGTCTATTGAATGAAGCTGGTGATTAAGGGTTGTTTTCTTTCAATTAATACCTCTGTACTGCACATGTGCTTCGGTAGTAAATCCTGACTTTTCCGATTCTTCCGTGCCAGGTGATCTTTAATAAATATTTCCTATTCAAAATTTATTGGAATCAGCGATAGCGCATTGCCGGTAATTAGCCTGCACAGCTTGCTCACTTTAATGATGTGTGGTTGGTTTTTGGTATTAACCTTAATGTCACGTGGTTCAGCTTTTGTATCGGTTTAAGAACAGTAGTCGCACCAATACGATCGACATTACTGTGCGGTAAACAAAGGGAGATTGCTCAAGCTTTTCGTCTGTTACTTACCCGATTATTTACGAACTTAAAAGAAGGCTATGGTTTCTATACTCTATCAAATGTACTTTAAATCGACGTTAGGCGAATTGTGTATAGTTTCGTTGGTTTGTATCAAAATATATTGGATTTCTAAAGTTATCTTTGTGCTTCTCGGGTTGCCATTAGGCTGAATGTGTGTCTACATAAATAAAATAAAATTGTGGTTAGTACCAAGCCATAAGTGGCTAATCTAATGAACAGCACTCCTCGATGCCACCTTTTGCCATAGATATCCTCAACCGATTCAGTAAGCCATTAACATAAGAAGTTGCGTGCGTGGTTAATCGAAATCGCGATGTCAGCATGGGCAGACTGCAGCCAGATGCATACGATAGGTCGCGAATGTCCAAGAACGAGTATAAGTATGCTTGACAACAAGCGCCCAAACTGTACCCAACTCCTTTTAATGGCCGTGCGAGTTCATGCACTTGATTATCTTTGATTATTATCATTATGTATGCACGATATTGTTTTGTTGATTAAGTTATTGATCATGTCGATCCCTTGCTTTTATCATATCATTCTGGTGTTGTCTTGCGTATGGGATAGCAGTCCGATGACCCTTTTCAGTTGTACTTATTACTTTATTTTATACTGGTAACACTCAAATCTTTGTGCAAAGTACGTACATCATGAGGCATTTAGGTAGGCTGGCAGGGAGTGTGACTATATAGCTGTATGAGACCTTGTACCCGACGCCTGTGTCCGTATCTAAAGCCAGATCATAATGTATTATGTTACCTCGCTTTTAATGGTAAATTCGCACGGTGGTTAGCTAATGGCACTTCTTTTAAAAATAAAAATAGAGGTTTGCCTTCAGAAATGACGTCGTGTCAGCTAAGTTCAAGTTGTCCTGATATAAAGACTTTTTGGTGTCTGATTTCTGATAAATGTACCGGTAACGTTGTGATGTGATTGAGCTGTGTAATACTTTGTGTGGTGGAAGAGTGAGTGTTTCACGAACAGCTTGCGACAAAAGGAGAGAGGCGCTGATACTGGTAGAATATGTAAAAGTGCCTGTGAATATGTGCGTCTGTCCCGTGAAACTGAATAATGGCAGTGTAGCGCCAATCGATCGTTACACTTATTGGTATCTAAAAATAAAATACTGCATATTTTCTTAGTCTGGTAGTGGAAGCGTGTAACCGGAAAACTACATATTATTATAAAGCATGTCGATGTGGATTGTCTGTTGCGACGGGTGCAATATATAAATGTTTCATAGCTTACAACAATAAACACAACTTTGAAATGTCGTTCGGTGTGATATCTCAATACCTCGGTGATAAGGCATAATCTGTTAAGTTTGCAAAGTTAAAATATCAGGAATTCAAACTTGTTGACGACCTGAAGCATTTGGCTTGAACGTAAGTTCATTATGCCATCTACATCCTAAGTTCAGTTTTTCTAACTTGCAAATAAATGTCTGACGACAAACTGAACATTTTGTTGAAACAAAGCAATCAAATAACTTGATAGAATCAAATCTAACAGTGAAAGACAGAACAAAACAAAACATATCAGAAATATAATTCCATTCTGAAAAAAAACCTGATCTACATGTATCTGTCAGAGCAAAGAAATAGTGCAGTGTTTAGTGAATATAGATTATGTTTGCCGCGTTAATTTCACTACAGAATAATGACTGCACCTGTATTTATGTCCATGTGACTGATGGGAAATAAAAGTATATAATATAAATCCTATAAGGTAGTATTAACTTCTGTTCACAGACCTGAATATTACTTAATTTGCCCTGCTTGGCGGCAGGCCTTTCTAGATGCATGAATGGAAATTGTGGTCTCAAACTTCTTTAATGTGTTTCAATAACAGGTCTGTCAATTAAACAAGCTACCCGACAATTCGCTAAACTAGTGAACATATTCATATGCCAGCTTTTTAATGTAACCGGATCAATACACTGGCCATAACCTTGCAGCGTTGTTCCCTGTATGATGCAGGCTGTTTGTTGAAGCTATCAATAATATATGACTGCGTCGCAAAGGTGTCCCAAAAGAAACTGCTATATAATACCGGTATTAGCCGGCTAAAAAGTATTCATATATTATTATTAAACAAGTGTATCATTTAATGGCATCTTAATGGCAGGTAACCAGACTGTTACTATTGTTGATGCTGACCTTCTGACAGTTTCCCAGTTTATTTGGTTTGTGCATCAGTTTTGAGTGTTGGCTATTTCGACACCCAAGATTAATTTTAAGTCGTTTTGTTTTTTTCTTTATAATTTTTCCGAAATGTATTAGAATTTTACAACATCGAATATACCGACAACTTCATAGCTTAATATCAAATTAGGATGTTTAATTTGTTTATACCTAAAAAAATGACTTTACTGAAGAGCAATAATTAAGTTCTTAATTTTGTCCAAGGATGATAAGCTTATAAATATTTTGATAAAACCCGTTAATAACCAGTATAATTTATTTTATAACACTGAAGAATATTTGCATCACGCATATAAAGTTATATGTAGACTATATATAGTATATGTTCCCTGTCTGACTGCATCATCGCAGAAGCCTAACGTACATGACCGAAAAGCCATACAAAATGACGCTCCCCTGTTGGTTATCGGGTCCAACGCTAGATGGCGCAACAGAAAATGGTGGTGCGTGCCAGTGCGCATGCGCGGGCTCGGATCGGATTACTGCAACCGGCGAAGAAGGTGCTCGTCTGGTGGAGAACACAGCCGATTTATTTTGGTGAATTGAGCCGGGAATATTCACCAAAATGGATCCCCAAACCTTCATGGACGTCGCCAATGTGGTGACGAAACTGAAGATGTACCCTTATTTCGACGTTGCCAACTACATTTTGATGTGTATAATGGTGCGTGAGGATAACCATCCGCAGTCGACAGGTGAGAGTTGACTCCGCATCACTCGGCCAAGGAGGCTGCAAACGGCTGAAGCAGCTGACCCTGCAGCCATAATTTGACATTGCCGCCCCCAAATTGTGGCTCGTTTGTTGCATTTTAAACCCTTATCGATGCATGATTCATGCTGGATGATCCTAAAGCAAGGGTCTTGTGTTTATGATATATTTAGCCTATATATGCCCTGGATTGTTGGAATGCAGCAGGATGCTCTGGCTCTCTTGAGTCCATCTCAATCTCAGGCTCAGCTTGATGTGGGCTTGGCCTTGGCTAGATCTGGGTTCCTTGAATAAACATGTTGCAGCTAACCAGACTTTCAATATGATCCAGTGCTATAGTGTCATGGAAGCATTCAGAATTCCAATATATTCCTTTTATGAGAAATATTTATAGACCTAAACATTACATAAACTTAGATCTTAAGCTTGTAAGCGTATATTTCTCACACAAAAAAAATAAAATTGCCAATAGTCAATACACACATACACAAGTCTAAAAGCCCTTCCCCCCCCCCCATTTTTGTTTTTAATTAAAATGACCTTCCACCCCCCCCCCCCTTTTTTTATATAGTATCCTTGCTATTTCACCACTTACCTCTAGCTCTACTGCCTATCAATAAAATATTTATTGGTAGGCAGTGTAGAAAATTCCCTGCCTCTGTAACTGATACAATCAGCAATTTTATGGTATACATTTCCCCTTAAAATCAGCTTAAATACAGCTGATACATGTAATGACCTACCGAGTGATATTTTTACTATGCTAAGTCACATCCACACAAGACTTCATAAATATGTATAAGACTTTGTTGCCACCTGTTTGACAATATAATCCGGTATCCTTTTTGGTAAACGGAACATCTGGATAATCGTTGCTGCATCAAAACTAAAACCAATTCAATTGAAATATATACAGCAGACCTGAATGCAAATGACATGCATCCTCTTTATATTTATTCATTGTTGCCATATGACAGTGTAGTTAACAAGTGCAGATCAAGGATACTATGCACCAGTACTATGAAAAAGATAGGTGGTGGGTCATGCTTGAACCCCTCCCCTTGCAAATATTTCTGGATGTAATTAGCCTTAATGAAATGAAGGATATTTCAGATAAACCAGCCATAGACACCTTGAATTTTGCACTTTTGATGCACGCCTGATAGAGAGTTGAAAAAATTGTTAATCAGTCAAATATACCTACAGTTCTGATGCTGATTGTTAGCAACTGTCATATATGCGTGACCCTTTATTGGTGTATTGTTATAATTCTTAATGATTTATGCATTATCATTAATTCTCATAAACCACTTCACCATAGAGAGGGGCTGGTGTGATAGCTCAGTGGGCTAGAGCACTCGCATTGAGTGCTCTGGTTACCTGATGGATCAGCAGATGGATCAGTAATTCAAGCCCTGCTGTGGCCATGTCTGTGTGGTTGCAGGATAAAGATCCCATTTCTTTCCTCGTAAACAGTAGTGGGTTACCCCTGATGACATGGCTTCACTCTCTCTCCCTTCTCCCATTGACGTGATATGACCAAATGTGGTTAAAAGAGTCCTGAATAACCAACCAACCAATCACCATAGATAAGCATGATCAGGCCAATAATTTGTTGCTAGTTTCAATGCTGGTGATGAATGATACCAGTGGAACCCAGAAACAGGCAAGAGATTCTGTAGCTCAGTTGGTAAGCAGAACAACCTGAAGATAAGCCAGCCATGGGTTTATGCCATTGGCCCTGCATCTGGGACATGTCTCCCCTAACCCCTTTAGCCTTCATGGCTTCATTGCACATGATGTAGGGCTGCATATTGGTAAGGTTAAGATGAGGAGTTAACTTGGTAATAGGGTTTTAGACAATAGGGCTGGAATTAGGTTTAGGCACTAGTTTAAAGTTAGGTTTAGGCACTAGTTTAAAGGTAGGTTTAGGCACTAGTTTAAAGTTAGGTTTAGGCACTAGTTTAAAGTTAGGTTTAGGCACTAGTTTAAAGTTAGGTTTAGGCACTAGTTTAAAGGTAGGTTTAGGCACTAGTTTAAAGTTAGGTTTAGGCACTAGTTTAAAGTTAGGTTTAGGCACTAGTTTAAAGTTAGGTTTAGGCACTAGTTTAAAGTTAGGTTTAGGCACTAGTTTAAAGTTAGGTTTAGGCACTAGTTTAAAGTTAGGTTTAGGCACTAGTTTAAAGGTAGGTTTAGGCACTAGTTTAAAGTTAGGTTTAGGCACTAGTTTAAAGTTAGGTTTAGGCACTAGTTTAAAGGTAGGTTTAGGCACTAGTTTAAAGTTAGGTTTAGGCACTAGTTTAAAGTTAGGTTTAGGCACTAGTTTAAAGTTAGGTTTAGGCACTAGTTTAAAGTTAGGTTTCTGCATCAGGTTATGTGATGGGTTTTATGGATGTAGGGTTAGGTTAGAGGCCCCAAACCCATCAGAGACCTTATCACATGCTGCCTGTCAGCCTTTTAACCACAGGTGGCCTTTTGAAGTAGAATGAGCTCACTGGCATGGAGGCATGTGGTGGGTGATGTGAGCTCTCTCATTGCCATAAGATGTGCCCCAGTTTGTTAGGATGCCTGGACAGGTCCTGGCCAGCCGAAAATGGTGAGGCTGGGACATGGGCATGTTACAAACCGCATTGTACATGTTGTAGTAAGAAAGATGTGTGATTGGTTGGCTGGTGAGTTAATTCATCTAGTATACTGTGAGCGCAAGATCACCCTGGGACAGAGGGCCCATTGTGTACAAGCTCACTAAAAGGAGGGAGGGAGGTTGTGAGCACACAATGAATTTGCATGTAAATGACAGGGGGGTGATTCTCCAGCCCAGATCTGTCTCTGAATTGTCAGTCATTATGGGATAAAACACTGGGCTCGCGCTAGGATATTTTTTTCATTAGCCAATTTGGCTAATTCCGTGGAAAAACATTAGCCAAAATTAGCCAATATATTGGTTATAAATCTCATAATTAGAGATGAATGTAGTAATGTGTTTTCCATGCACATCTATGCCTCGATAGCCAGAGGAACAGTTGATAAATGGGGTTAAACACTTATTTTATATTCGCCATTTTGGCGAGTGTCCAGGAAGTTCTTATCGCCAAATCCCGAATTTTCTCGCCAAATGGCTATTGGCGAATGCTAACGCGAGCCCAGAAACAAAGTTGTCAGAGTAATAAAACAGGGTCAAAGTTCAGGTTGCTTCATGCCTTAGATCTTGATTCATGTTATGTTTCATAAACTGGCCTCAGAGTATATTCAATAGGGTTAAATTTTGTCAATTAAACGTTAGTGACACAATAAACTGATGTGCTTGAAGGAGAAAGACATAATGCCATGTATTTGCTTGTCTCTATTATCACATAGAAAGGACAATGTTGATGTATTACATTTGATGTGATACAGAGAGATGGACCCTAACATTAGCTTGAACTTACAAATAGTAATCTAAGCAAGGGAGACTGCTTCAAATGCCCAGAATAAATATCACAGGGTTCCAAGCATAACTATCCGTTTGTCACCCTCTTGACTGAATTATCTGGTCATCAATTCGTCCATTCATCATTGATGCATTCGTCCATTACTTGATGCATTCGTCCATTCCTTGATGCATTCGTCCATTCCTTGATGCATTCGTCCATTCCTTGATGCATTCGTCCATTCCTTGATGCATTCGTCTATTCATCGATGCATTCGTTCATTCATTGATGCATTCGTCCATTCATTTATGCATTCGTCCATTACTTGGTGCATTCGTCCATTCCTTGATGCATTCGTCTATTCATTGATGCATTCGTCCATTAATTTATGCATTCGTCCATTCATTTATGCATTCTTCAATTACTTGATGCAATCGTCCATTCATTGATGCGGGGGGCCTCCCTGGTGTAGTGGTTAGCGCACTAGACCGCAGATCAATAGGTCCTGGGTTCGAATCCGGGCTCGGGCACCTAATCTGGGGCATGTTTCATTCCTTCATCCTTCATCGTCTCGGGAGGTTCCTTGGCCCAATTTAGCCTGTATGTGCACAAAAGTGGCCTAAAACACCAACATTCCTTCCTCATCATGGCAAGAAAGGTCATCGCGGCAATGAGAACGATCACGGTACAGAGTAGCCAAGTATCCAGACGAAACCCATTGCTTTTAGCAACGAAGGACACAACCATGCATCGGCTGCTTGAGCACACTCGACAATAGCTCCTGCTGTATCGCCATCACTCGTCTTGTCATCTGTCGTCTATTTGGTCCACGTCCCCTTCTCATCCTGATGTCCCCGTCAATTCCTTGGTGCCCTTCCAGCCCTTATGTCACCATATTATCTATTCGGTTCCTTTACCATCCTATCAATTCTTAGGTTCCCTTCCCTTCGTAACATCATCGTCCGTTCCTCGGTCCCATTCCCATTGAAGTGTCATCATCAGTTTTTCAGTCCCCTTCCCATCGTAATGCCATGATCAATTCTTTGGTCCCATTTCCATCGTGGCACCTTCGTCAATATTTGGGTCCCATTTCCATCGTGGCACCTTCGTCAATTCTTCGGTCCCATTTCCATCGTGGCACCTTCGTCAATTTTTCGGTCCCCTTCCCATTGTAGTTTCATCGTTAGTTCGTCTCTCCCCTTCCCATCGTAGCGTCGTCGTCAATTCTTCGGTCTTCTTCACAGCGTAGGGTCGTCGTCAATTCTTCGGTCTCCTTCACAGCGTAACCTATTCGGCAAATGTCCGGTCCCCTCCGGTGAAAGATTCATCTTCAATTCTTCGGTCCCCTTCCGCCCGTCACGCCGAAGTCGGTTCGTACCCCAGCCTCCTTCACGCCGTCATCTCATGGTCTACTCGGGACTGCTATCTCCACCTTGCAATCTCCCTCTCGGCTGCTTCCGTGTCTTCTTCCTCGTTACTCGGGTTGGTCTCTCGTGCGTATAGTATTTTTATCCCCACCATCCCGAAATATTACGGGGGTTGGTTGGCCGCTTGTTGCACATAACTCCGTGTCGGCTCCATCCCAGCAACCCGGCGGGACGAGACCCCCCCCCCCCCCATCCTCGCACTCTCCCGGTCCAGATCGCGTGTGTCAGACCCTCCTCATCTACACCTAGCCTACCCCTCATCCCGGCGCACCCAGACAACAGAAAACCTGCCCCGTACCACGCTTTGCTTTCGCCCAGGCAAGTCCTGTTGGATGCCCAATCTCCCGAACCAGCCTGTAAATACGTGCAGACTGTGCCGCCCCCCCCCCCTCTCCTCCACCCCACCTCTCGCTTGTACCTACGTATCCCATCCCGGGCCACGACGGTTCCCTCTTACCGGTCGCTGGGCGGAGACCTACCTCTACAAGTCCGCCCCCCCCCCCCCCTCTCCGGTCCGCCCCCTGCGCCACACTTCTACGCGCATTCCTCCTCCCACCCACCTCCCCCAGCTCTGTACTTACTGTTTGCGCTGGGCGTCTTTCCCCGGCTGAATCTGTGTCGACGGCGGATCCTGTCAATATTTGTCCTGGACCCGGCCCCAGAGCCGCTCTATTACGGCCTCCGGGGAGATACCCTACATTGTTCTTTCCTCACGGGTGACTGACAGATTCTGATGGAGGCTTCCTCTTAATTTGACTCCCAATTGTCTCCCAATGTTTCCGATTTCCTTTGACATGGTGGGTAAGGCCACACACAATATCCATTAGTTTGCCCTGTTGTAACATCCTTGATCCATTTAACTATTCTGTATGATTATTATAAATATGATGAACGACTATAAACGAAAGACGTCTACCACTCGTCTTTGACTACACTGATGGACTGGTGATAACATAAGGGAAAAAGGCAAATACCTCAGTAAACAATCGTGGCAGCTCATTATTTGTATAGATCGTCTGTTGTGTTTCACAGTCCTCAAGGACCAAGGTACATCGCAAACATTGTTATCTATAGTGTTTTCCATAACTGAAGTGAGCCATGGGAGTACCAACGGCAAACGACGCCCATCTTCAACGCTCCTTGGATATATGACATAACCGGGCGATTTTGTCTATGACAAGATATTTGAAGGGCCTGCCATTGTGCCTCTAGCGTCTATTTTAATTCTACGCGACGCTCTGTCCTATCAATCAATACCTGTTACGTGATATCTCAACCAGCTGTTGACCTAAGCTCTCGACTTAAGCTTTAACAATAATTTCGTCTTTCGAACTTTTTACTGGTTTGTTCCGGTTTTAGTTCCCGGCGAAAGGGTAGCGGTAGTGGGGTGTGGGTGTGTCGGGAGATGTGGGTGAGGGGCGGGGACTGGTGACGGGGGTGCTCGGTAGAATCAAGTGGAGAGGGGGATGAGAAGCAGCAGCCCCGGAAGCAAGGTGCTCGCGCTCATATCTCACCGGCTCCTGATAAACAGTTTCGAAGTACCCTGATGGCTCTTAACTAATATGGTGTGTTAGTTGTGGTCCATGTGGCTATACCGGTACCGCCCCGGGTTTTAATTCCCCCGCAGCTCGACCTTCGACGGGTTTTGAAGCTAGTTGATGTATATCTAAGTCAATCAATTGTTGGGGTCGACGAACTTTCTTACCTAGTAAATCAGAGAAGTCTTCTAGAAAATGAAAGGCCAAAGATTTGGACTTTTTGCGCTGTTCTAGTTGCGGTACCTTTCTGTGGGCTCATAAAGAACATTGATGTGTGGCTCATAAAGACACGCTGATGTGGGCCTCTTAAAGATACTGAATTTGTGGCTCCTGAAGAGACTGAATTTGTGGCTCTTAAAGAGACACTGATGTGTGGCTCCTACAGAAACACTGATGTGTGACTCATAAAGAGACACTGATGTGTGGCTCATAAAGAGACTGATGTGTGACTCATTAGGAGACACTGATGTGTGGCTCATAAAGAGACTGATGTGTGACTCAAAAAGAGTCACACATCTACTCTTTCTCGGAGCGCACATCTCGCTATAAGTTTATTATCATGGCTTTGTTGTAAATGTCATGATCGTTACATCTTCAGTCTACATCCGAGGGTTGTTGATCAAAGACTCTGGGCGAAACCCGGAAGTGTCTGGGAGGCTACTAAAATACACACCTTAAACCAACACCCCCCCCCCCCCACCCCTCCGACTCTTCCAGACAAGTGTGGGCCGGATACGCATATCGAGCCTGTATCCTGGCCATCATACAGGTGAAGGATCTCCAGGAAGAGATATGTTCGTATTTTAGACCGCGTTTGTGCACATGAATGCTAGTTTGGGCAAAGAAACCTCCCGGGACGATGACATGGGGTTGGATGAAACTTGGCAACCCACGTGCGACAGAAATTCATTCGGTGAAGACCGTAATCAACTTCTTACGCCATGTGGGTCGTGTTGGTTTTGTGTACTTGAAGTCACTCTCACAATGGTGTCACCTGCAGCTGTGGATGCTATATGCGAGGCGCTACGCTTGATGACGCATTTTGCCTGAGAACATGAAGATAGATAGTTAGTCAAGAAGACGTTTTACCCTCCGTAAGTTATATCGCGACGGCCGGGAGGGTCGAGTTAGAGAGTAGCCATTCCTGCAGGAGATAGTAATAGGGTGTAATACATACATTTGTGAAATAGTTAACACCAGCAAGGATAATTTCCTAAAGTTTATAAGAGGACGATTGCTGTATGAGCAGCTTTAACTCCCAATCTCCTGTCTACTGGGTTCATCCTTCTTCTTGGAGATTACGTGTCGTCGGTTATCGATCTTTATCTATTTACAACTGTATTTGTTGTTCAGAAACAGTAATATCTCTCCCCTTATCTATACGAGCCGCCACGTCACTGTCCGTGCGGCCCTTGGTCTTGAGTGGCGTGTTGACGAATCACGTCCATGGTCAGCCCAAAGCCTTGAGCGGCGCTTCCCCGACCCCCTTCGCCCCGTGTATCGACGTGTGTGCGGAAAACATGGCTCAATATCTGTCATGATGAGTCCCACTCTACCATTAGCCCTGATCATGGACATCATTTGGTGGTTATTTAGACGTGCAGGCAATGCAAGCCACCCATGGTCTAATTATAACATCGCTTACTACACCATCGGGGGGTGACCCCGCGGTCTAGTAGGCAGCGTCTTCGGCTTTTGTCGAGTGTGGGCTCCGCTAGTTCAGCACAAGCGGCCGGGGCGGGGTTCGCCCCCCCCCCCCCCCTGTGCGGGTTTATATTATTATATATAACATATATAATATTTGACATATCTCAAATATATATGTGTTAATGTTCTGAATCTCTAACTTTTTAATCTGTAATCTGCATGGCCAACCCGCCTGCTTTCGCTGTATGCTGGCCATGTTCGCTTCATGTCTCGTGTGGCTGACTACCGACCGCTGCGGCCCTCGGGCAACCTGCTGATGAGCTTATGGTTCTCTGAGCACTAAACAAGCCTGGGAACACGGAGAGACCTCAGACCCCTCCGCTGGTGGCGTGGCGTGCCCACCTCTAACCCCCTGCCTCTAGTCCTCCTGAGGAGGACTGGGGCCTCATTGTTTTCACTGCTGATTACTTGCGGCAGGCCAAAGATACCCTACCTGTTGAAGCCCATCGACTAACGTGGCTTGCTGTGTTAACATGGACTATGATGGGATGGGATCGCCTTGGGGTCTGTCTGATCATCGGCGCAGGGCGTTACGTCATGGCGATCCCCTGCCATACTTCATCTCCGCTCTGCTGCCAGATGGTTTATAGAGTGAAGGGAATGTGAGAGATCCATGCGAATGTTCTGTGCGTGGCCCGGTTGAGTACCGGAAGTGGCCATAGGAAGGGCAGCGTAGATCAGCAAAGACTTAATGAGCGCAGGGCATGACATTGCCGATAGCCCGGGGCAAGTGAAAGATCGGTCAGGGCAAGTGAACTTGGTGCAGCACGTGCCCGTTCGGGGTAACATTCCTGCATCTTTTTGAAGAAAACGATTCCCAAAAGCCCAACGAATATCTCGGTACCGCTGATTGGCTAAAACGCCAAATGATGAATCAGACATCTCGATTTTTAATTTGAACTTTTGTTTTTCTTTTTTGTTCTAATAAAAAGACGGGGCAAGTGTATTGTTGGTCAGGGGAAGTAAAAGGTGCCCTCCACGTGGCCGATAAGGCAAGTTAGCTCAGAAGTTAATCTAATGTCCTGGATCGCGAGGCAAGATGAACGTGTTTTCGTCACAAGATTATACTTGGTGAAATCTGGGAATGTGCTTCATGGTGTCTTCGTCAATATCACCGTGTGACTGACTGACTGAACCCTTCGCGTGGTGTAACAGGTGTATACATGGGCTTTCCAGTAAACGCTCTCCTCGTACCATTGATTTCTTGAGCAGCTGGCGAAATCCCATTGTACGCTTGGGCTGGGTCCGGGTATCTGGCAGCCAGGCAGTCATTACACCGGACCTTGCGAACCCGTCCATCTGGTAATCTAGACTCAAGGTGAAAATGGAGGCAAAGGTTAGCGGATAGCGTGGGGCTACACTTTGACTCCGGTCGCTTTACCGGCTTGAAACACTTAGTCCAGTTGATAGAGGACCACTCGGTGCTGCCACCTGGCGCGGCGAACCGCTATCATTTGAAGGTTGCTTAACGCTTTATGTAGTCCCGTGTCTCCTCCCTCCCCGCCTCGCCACGCCACGCCACGCCGCCCGGGATCCACAGCGCTATATAGGGACATCTCCATGTGACCATAGCATCAAGTGTGTAAAATCAAAAAATGAGATAGTGAAGGTCTTATATATGTAGTGTTTACTTGAGGGCGGGCAGGGAGCTTGACGTTCCTGTGGGTGCATATTATAAATTCATCAGTCAGCATAAAGGGGAGATGGGATGCAGTGCGGGGGTGGGTATAATAACCCCTGTCTGTGCAGGTCTGAAATGTGTGGGGTCGCACGGGTATGTATCTCAGGTTCACATATAGGGGGGGGGGGGGGCGGTCGTGAGGGTGACCAATTTTACCCGTTCTTAGGGTGGCCAGTTTAACGGTGGGATTCTAGCTTCACCATTTGTTATATAGTATTCTGTGTTATCGGTGTGACTGTTGAGTGTAGATAGACTGCCGTATTTCCCTCCATTATTAAATCCCTGTGAATTGTGTGTATTATGGACTGGATGATAATGGGCAAATGAGCAGGTTGATTGAGTGATGCAATTAGTAGTTTTTACTTCTTGGTATTTATATGAGGAAAGTCGGACCTCAATTATATTTTATCGGGTGAAGGTGAAGAAATATGAAATATAGGACAACCGCTTCGGGAAATTCTGGTGGAAATACTATTCGTAATGATCTAAGAAAAATCGCAATATACTTGACTGCGCTTTCATTATTATGCGATGTCTATAGACGCATTTTGCTCGTTTACCTGTTTGGCATCTTTCATAAATGGTCGGCTAGTTTTCCTTGTTTTGACTGTGTACCTCGACGTCTTGACGTGTATAACGTCATCAGTGACATTACCTGTCATTGCCCTCCACCCTCCATCGCGCTCCAGCAATAAAGGGAAATATCCAATGTGATGGCTGTAACGTTACACTGACTGCTGTTGTGGTTTATAGCAAAATACATTACGTATTAAGGGCCTGATGCCAACAGCGGTCCTATATTTGTAAGATATATAAATATTCATGCAAACCTATGAAACGTTTTGGAACACGACTATCGCCGCTGGTTTATTTAGGGCGTCTCATTAATCTAAAAATATACATCAACACAGCCTTAGTGATTCACGTGCATTTAGCTGTATATATTATTGTGTTTTATTTTCTCCGCTTGCAGGCTCCCCGTTGTTCTCCAGGAAGCACCCGATGTCCTGTTGGGTGGGCAGCATGCTATTATGTTTCGCCGGCAGCATCCTCGGTAACCTGCTGGTTGGGGAGGCTCTGGTGACACCCTTCAGCGACCACCAGGCCCTCATCACCGCCTCTGCCGTGTGGTAGGTACCCCCCGTCTCCCGGCACCCCCCCTCCCCCGCGCCCTCCCCCCAGCCCCCCCCCCCCCCTCATCGCCGCCTCTGCCGTGTGGTAGGTACCCCCCCAGCCGCCCCCGGCCCCTCCCCCCCCCCCCCTACCTCCACCCTCCTCCTCCGACCCCCAGGCCCTCATCACCGCCTCTGCCGTGTGCTATGTGCCCCCCGGCAAAATAGGACCGTCTCAACTTTGCTGAAAGAGCTAGTAGGGTGAGGTCGTCATGGCGACCACATCGGGTCGATCTTACTCGTTTGGACTCACGACATCGTTTATTGCACTGCGCGAATAATATGGAAATAAGGGTGCTGATATCGAGCATGGTATCCTATCGCGGACGCAGGTGAAAACACTGCCTAAAATGTCTTCTTTGTTTTTGGGACAGGTACCTCATCAACTATTCGCCCTTCGATTTGGTGTACAAGATCTGCAAGTTCCTTCCCGTCAAGTTGCTTATTTACTGCCT